>WOXC01011581.1:0-147147 GCA_011680675.1 Gymnobelideus leadbeateri
TTATTTAGTTAAGTGACTTGCCAAAGGTCACCCAGCTAGCAAGTTTCAGAGATTTGAATCTAGGTCTTCCTGACGCCAAGCCTGTCACTCTAGCTATTACACCAAACTGCCTCTTACTGGAAATTATTACTCATGTTTGTTTTTTTTTTTTTTTAAAGCAATTGGGGTTAAGTAACTTGCTCAAGGTTACACGGCTAGTCATTTGATTTATGCGTGGGTGCTCATTTTCTGAGGCCGGATCTGATCTCAGGTCATCCAAACTCCGAGGCCGGCGCTCTTACTCACTGCGCCACCTAGCCGCCCCTTTAGGGCAATTGGGGTTAAGTAACTTGCCCAAGGTTACACGGCTAGGTTTTTGTTTGTGCGGCTTAGGTGTCGGAGGCCGGCTCCGAACTCAGGTCCTTCTGATTCCAGGGCCGGCACTCTATTCACTGCGCCACCTAGCCGCCCCAATTACTCATGTTTTTTAAAAATGGGTCTTTGTTTAAGAAGTAGCTTGGAATCGTTGAAAACACTGTCATTTCCCACATGCAAGCCAGCTCACTCTCTTCCTCCTATTCAATTCTCTGACCATTGGCAGTATCTGATCAAATTTCTCACACTTCATTTAGGCCTATCCAACTTTTATTTTTTTCTGTGCGAGTTTTGTTCATCTTCCCCTCACCTCCAACAATGCTTTAAGTTCTTCAATGTCAGGGACATCTACCTCATTTAAATGGAAATGGACACACAGCTGATATTTAATGAAAGACTGGCAAATACCTCAAGCCACAAGACAATTTGTAAATGGGATCCCTCTTCCCTATCTTCTCTTTGACTAGAAGGAGAAATATTGCAAATGATGCCAACCTCTGTCCAGTAAGCCTGAATGTATCCAACCCTACCTGCACTCAAGTTTTTCTGAAGAGTTCTATCTTTTCTAAATTCAGCTGTTGGTTCAGAAGTCCTCCTTCAGAAGCTCTGGGCTTGCATCACTATTGATGTAATTTGGGTGTTTTCTACTTTGAAAGGCAGATCTTTTACCTTAAAGTAGAGTGTATAAAATTTTTACCTCAGAGTTTCACCTAGCTGAAATTACTGAGTTATATGCTCCCTCTACAGGTACAGACAGGGTAGGACCTCCAGTTAGTCTCAGCTAGGTTATTATCTTCTTCTAAGGGTCATCAAGAACTGTTCTCTGAAATAGAGGAGTTGATTTAGGCATGTCAACAGTAAACCTGGACAATTAAAAACCAAACAATTAGATGATGTGCAATTAATCTGAAGGATCTTACCAGGTCTAGTGCCTGGATAACTAATAGAAAATAGAAAAATCAGGAGAGGGATTAAAGTCAAAATGGATAGAGAAACTTGTGAGGCATTTTCAGAAGTTGGGAAGTAGGGGCACAGGATTTTTATCGCTGAAGGGACCTTAGAGATTATCTATTATTTTCAAATTATTTTTTAATTTATCCATGGCAGGAGGAGGAGAAAAAAGAAAAATTTACATGATAATTTTGTTGGATATTTGAAAGGAATAGCAAGTTGTGCATAGTAGATTTGCAGTTTTACGTACAATTGTCTTTTTTATTGTACTATGTTATGAAAATGCTTGTTTTGTTCCATAAATTAAAAATAAAATTTAAAAAGATTAGTCAAATCCTCTTATTTTATATTAAAAACATCCTAGTGATTGTATTGTATAGTTCTGCACAAACATCACCTGTAATCCCTGACTTGTAGGCATGCCTGATATAAAGTTAGTAACAATGAACATATTTTATGACTTCCTAAGGTATTCAATTACTAGGAATAAAAATATTTAAATAAATTACAATTTAAGAGTTATTTTTGTAATTATAGCCACTAATTTGGCAATATAAACCATCTAAAATTTAAATGTAAAAAGATGCTCTGCCAATAATCAACCTTGAATGATATTAAAGAACTTGCCAAGTGGATCCACTGCAAATTGAAGTTATTTGAAGGTCTGGCTATTGGGCCTTCACTGTTACTTGATAATTCTTTCATTTTCCCCTGATTACTCTCATATTCCCCAAAAGTTGCTTTTCCAAATCTCTTCTTTTCTTTTTCATTTTTTGGAGGTGGGGGAGGAGGGTTTCAGAGCAATTGGAGTTAAGTGACTTGCCCAAGGTCACACACCTAGTAAATATTAAGTATTATATATAATACTAAGTATTATATTAAATATTAAGTATTATATATAATATTAAGTACTCTATTAAATATTAAGTATATTTATATAATAAGTATATATTTATATAATATATAAAGTGTCTGAGGCCTGATTTGAACTCAGGTCCTCCTGACTCCAGGGTCAGAGCTCTATTCCCTATGCTACCTAGCCACCCCTGTCTCCTCTCTGCTTAAACCCTCTATTCCAAAACTATCCCATTTATACCTAGCAGATTGACCATACTTTCTTTTTTATTCAGAAAACCACGACCATCTATTATGAGTTCCCTCACCTTCCCTACTCCATGCTTCAAAAACTCTTAATGTCTTCACTTAATGTCTTTTCTTCCTTCCTTCTCTCTCTGAGGAAGAGCAAGTCTTCCTTATCAAGGCCAACCCTGAACAACTTGATCCTATTCCCTCCTCCCTTTTCTGGAAATTTGCCTCTTTGAGCATTTTTCTTTTCCCTACAGCAATATTCTTTCTCCATCTCCTAGTTTCTTGCTGCCTAAAGAGACCAGCTTCATACTTTAAAAAAACAATCACCTTCAACTGATCCTGCCATCCCTTCCAGCTTCTGTTTCTCTTCTCTTTTACTGTGAAACTCCCCAAAAGACAACTCTGCCTCCACTTTCTTAATACCCGTTCATTCCCTTCTCAACCTGCTGTAATCTGGTTGGCTTCCAGTCTCCTCTGCTCTTTCAAAAGCTGCTCACCAGTATGACATGGGTTTGAATAGGGCATGGGCAAAGCTGCCCCTTTGGATCCAGCCCATGTTGGGGTTTTTTTGTTTGTTTGTTTTTAGATAATGAACTCTGGCTAGTTCCTATCAGCCTTGTGTGACTCAGAGCTTCTGCACCTCTGAGAAGACAAAACACCTTCTTATTGGCCATTGAACAAGAATAAGAGATGATTCAGTAAACTTTTAAAACAGGATTGTAATGTCTCCATCCTGTGCTCTTTTCCTTTGATTCCCTTTTGGCGACAAAAGCCAGATGTGTGCTAGTAACTGTTTAACAACTGACTCGGTGTGTGTGTGTGTGTGTGTGTGTGTGTGTGTGTGTGTGTGTGTTTATGTATGTATGTGTATAGATATGCATATGCATACATTTATATGTACATACACATATGTATAGTCACATATGTACACACACCTTTTATATATGTACGTTGTGGTATACTTATAAGTTCAATTTACATTATTAACATTTTTCCATCACTTCCTTAAGTCTAGACAATCAATAAATCAAGCCCTAATATGTAACAATTGCCAATTTCCAAGGTGAAACTCTTCATATACAGAAAGTTTAACAATCAGCTTTGGAAAGTGTGTAAGAGCTGTCTCCAGTATCCCTGCAAATAGTTCTTCATTGCACTAGACTTCCCTGAGAGGGTAGAGGGACAAGGGGAATAAGTCCTTGTTTCATATATATGTAATCAGTAAAGAATTCTTAAATAAATTCTCATTCAAAAAATAAAATAAAACAAAAACTTAAGTTAACTTTACTGTACAGTAACTGTATTCTCTTCTCTGCTCTTGCCCTTCGTCTTGGTGCACGGCCTCCCACCTCCCACTAAAAAACTCCCCCAAAAGCCCACACCCTAAAAAAAACCCTCTAAGTGAAAGCAGAACTGCACTGCTCTCTCTCCCTACACTGCTTATCCCTCACTGCTTGGCTTGAGACCTCTGGGTGAGAGAGGAGACCTTTGCTCCATATCCCATGTGTCTTTATCTATCTGAGCTCAGGTACTGTGTGTCTGTCCCAGGTCTAGATCCCTCTTCCAACCCTCCCCCCCTCACCCCCGCCACCCCACACAGTCCTATATGTCTGCCCCAGTTCAGCCTATTCCTCCTGCTCTCACTTCTCTGTCTCCAGTCTCTTGAACTGTGTGGAGAGAGGTCCCCTTCCTGCCTCCCTCCCTCCCTTCCCCACTTTCAAAGGCAAATTCACATTATGTAAAAATGGTTTTAAGTAGAGGTCTGGGCCTATTCACTTACTTAAAGTGGGAACTGTCTGTAGTGGCTTCTAGAGCTTGGGTACTCAACGAGGCAATGTTTCACCTGGGTCCCTGGCTGCTTTTCTGCTTTGTATCTCCTTCCTTAAGTAGATGATCAAACGTCATTCTTTATGTAGATATGTTCAGGTTGGGAGGTAACCAAAATTCAGCTACATCTCAGGTAGGTTGGGAGGAGGGCAGTTCTGTGCTATGTGCTGAATTCAGAGGGAACTGTGGCTCTTAGTTTGTCAGGAGAATGCCGAACATGATGCTTTTCTATTTTAAGGAATTTGAAGAATTGGTGCAGAGTTTCTTGGGGGGGGGGGGGGGCATGTGGTTCCAGAGATTCTTCTAGAGAGTGGAGGGAGAAGCAAGCCTTTAGGGGAAGCCAACTCTTTCAAATGTCCTGGTTTTCCAACTTTTCCAGAGACTGCTAGATTGGACCTTCTTGGGTGAGAGCAAGGCATTTCCCAGCTAAAGCAACCATTCATTCTTATGTATTCTTTGATGTATTGTAATCTGTATTATTTCTCTGGTTTCTGTTTGCTGTTTACTTAGGTAAATGGGCTTACTTGCTATTTGCAGTTTGTGGTAGTCTTTTACGTAATTGACGATAGTGCTGTAGAGTTTGAATGAAGAGTGAAAAGTCACATAGGACTCCTGTCATTAATGGTTTCAGTAGTGTCTGACTTTTTGTGACCCCATTTGGGATTTTCTTGGCAAAAATATTGAGGTGGCTTGTTATCTCCTTCTCCATCTCATTTTACAGATGAGGAAACTGAGGTAAACAGGGTTAAATGACTTGCCCAGGGTCACAGAGCTAGTATGGGTCTGAGGCCAGATTCAGACTCAGGTTAGAGTTAAAGAACAATTGGAAACTCAAATAGAACAGGAACAGAATCAGCTCACCTCCTTCAGTTCCCACTCAGTATTTAGTGTTACCTGTGAAAATAAAGCCAGGGAGGGTGCAGGCCAGAGTCCAAGGTTTCCCTCCCCACCAACTTACGTTCTCTCTTCTAGTTCTGCTCATTTTCTTTCCCGTGATTTTTTAAGGATCCTCTATGTGCCTGCAGTCTACCAGCCCATTAGCTTGGCTGGGATTGATTCATCACCACCTGCCAGTTTCCACTAGATTACTCCCCCCACCTCACTTGGAGACCCCACTACTTCTGGTGTCCATTGGCCCTGAAGTTGAGTGGATCTACATGACCAAGTTGCCAAGATCTGACCAGCTGTATCCCTTCGGGGAATCTTCCCTAAGGATCTCCTGTCTATATGGCAATGGAGTTGGCAGGAAGTGCAGCCAACCTTCTCTTCCTTGGCTTCTTCTTGGGCAAGGTGGAGGCCTCTCTGGTGGGCCCAGTCCTTCAAGGCATGTGCAATTCCATGGCCAGTTTGGTATCAAATGAGATAACATTTATAAGGAGCCTGGCATGTAGTAGGTGCTATACAAATTATTCCTTTCCCTTCCCCACAGATCATTTAGATTAGTGGAGTGATTTGTCAGATGCAGGCTTGATCAGCCATATTACTCTATTTGGATTCCTCTGGGATGGGTGCCTGTCACAGGGCAAGATACGTGAATGTGGCATTTAAAAAAAAGGCTCGAGAGACATTTTCTGGATAATTTAATAATTTTATTAATAAGGCCAGAATGTTTATTAATATAAGGATGGCTTTTTGACCATCTTTCTTAGACCAAAGACCCCTCATGGGGTAGGCTCACAGTTTATATGCCCTTGGAAGGGCAAGTGTTCCTGAGGGTGGCAATCGACTCTAATTGGTTAATAATTAAGGAGAAAATGAAGATTACAATGAGAGGGTGGGCTACATTACAGTGAAGGTCTTGGGGTATATGATTTGGGTAACCCAAATCTTGGTCAAAGCTACTTATCAATTTCCACATCACCTGTCAATATTTCCCCAGACCTGTCAGAGCAAACAAAATGAGCAGGAACGCACCCATTTGCCCAAACTTAGAATTTCTTTTAGTGCCTTTAGACCTTAACCATCCTGTCTGGGTACGTGTTTTAGAAAGATTTCCCACAATGGTTAATTTATGGATGAGGAAATAGAAAAAGGGAAAAACCTAGTCCTAATATAATAATTAGTTATCAATACGAGAGAGAAATAATTTCTCACATGAGTAAGGCATAGTGGTCGGTTTTTCAGTGTGGCTACTATGCAAACCCATGAGGATTCCCCTTCTCCCAATCTGATTTCCAATTAGTTTGATGTTCTTCAGTGGGATTTGCCTCTACCATCCTTTTAATAGGCTCTAGTAGTTGCATTACAATTGTGGCAATCATTTGGGTGACCCACAAGGTGAAATCTGAGCTAAGTCCACTGAGGAGAATTCTCTTGTACTTCACATATGGGCATACTGGTACTATAGTAACTTTTTTTTTGGAGGTAATTGGGGTTAAGTGACTTGCCCAGGGTCACAAAGCTAGTAAGTGTCTGAGCTTGGATCTGAATTCAGGCCTTCCTCTCTCTGGGGCTGGGGTGCTCTCCACTATGCCACCTAGTCATTTTTGATCCTTTGTTTTGGAGATTCAATAAATGTCTAGTTTCCCTGTTTAGTCCATGTATGGTAATTGGGAGCATATTCCCATGGTCCTCCAGGAAGGAGTCAGCCTGGGGAATACACCCTACCTCCATTCCTGTTTGCCTGATTTCGTAGGGGATAGTGTCAGGATGGAGGGCAAATATTTGAGATATTTCTTCTTCCCCAATTAAGAAGAATGGAGGGATAACAGAGTTTAGAGACTGGAAGTTTCAATCTATCAGACCACAAATCTAATTAGTTCCTTCTCCTCTGAGATACTAGGTTTCCACTGCAGTCTGTTCTAAAGAGCACTGGCTCCCCCTCCCTAGGCCCTCTTTGTTCTGATCATCCAATTTGCCCTATTCCCCCAGCATCATCCTCAGGATCTTCCTCTCTCTAGATTGCTGAGCAGGGCATGGAGAGGGGTGGTGGTCTGCTTCCTTATTTCCCATACCATCTCTTCTAGGAAACATGCCTTTTAGGTTTCTTTATCTGCTTCTTCTCTTCTCTACCCTTCCCTCTGTCATAGGGGGAGGGGGCAAAGGGAAGCTTTCCAATCTAATGACCTATTAGTCTGCTGCCAAGGAACTCTTAAATCCTGGGGATATCAGTGAAAAGTAGTCACTTGAGTCAGGCACAGGAACAGTTCAAGTTCTCATTGGGCATACACACATTCCTTTGGAGCCAGCTGTTCTTCAATTGCTTTTATCAGCTCTCAGAGCAGCCAAGAGACAAATCCTTAGTTCCCTTTGGGTTAATTTCTTGCTCCCAAACAACCCATCATTCAGACTTTTGGATTGTCGGAGGCAAACCCTGGATCACTGAACACTGGTAACCTGTACCTCGAGGCTGCCCAACCACTATACCCACCAGGGGAAAATTCCTGTCCCCAAAGGGTCAGTTTTTAAAAACCCTAGAACAATTCACTTCTCAAACTCCTTAGCGGGGTCCAAAGCACACCCTTAACCCTTAAATACCTTTAGCCCCCTGGTACCCAGCTACCTGACTCAGCAAAGATTCCCATCTCCACAGCATTTCTCTTCCAGAGGATTCCTCCCTCCCCAAAACTATTCACCTAACTGTGCTCTTCATTCCACTTCTGCCACATATTTGTAATGTAAGAGTTTAGATGATGAGCAGTAGAGCCATAGAAAGATAACAGGTAACAAAACTTTATCACTCTGACAAGGGGAGGAGAGAGTGGTCTCTGAACGCTACTTGTTTTGGGAACAAGGGCAGCATACAGTGGGGCGACTTCCAGATGTGAAACCAGGCAATAATTTCCCACTCCAGTTGAATGCCTAGAGCTTTCTCCTTAGAGCTCAAATCAGGAGTTTTAAACAAAGAGCAAAGAGCCAGTTAGTATCAATAAGAGGTTGCCCTGTTATCCAGTGGGGAAGATATGAGTATAGTCAGGACCAGTGAAATGAAGGTATTTTCTAAATTGTTTAATAAATAATGAAGAATAAAAGGCAGACAAGGATAGATAGAGTTAACTTTAATTGTGCCATCCAGAAAGATGCTGAAAGTGAGGGTTAATGCCCAATCTCTGGGTTTATTAGCCTTATTAAGCATGCAGCTTGGGGAGCTGGTTCCACCCCAGGAAAACAGATTTTCGATGATTCACACCATTATTTGGTGGGAAGGAGTTAAGCTGGGGAGTGTAAAGGAAGGGCTACTTTAAGACTGAACAGAGAAGCATCTTCTGAAGCAGAGTGGTACCCTGGTTGTTAGTAATATTTGAAGGGGCAGGGAGATAGAATTCTGACTCAATATCTCTCTTGGAAGTAGGTGAGGGAAGGAGAAAGCATCCAACTATAGCTTTTCTTGTACTCCCCTCAAAGCAGAAATCTGAATTTATTTGTATAAAAAGTTAAAAAAATATTTTTGTATATAATAGTTCCTGGGTTTGTTCTGGCAGGTGTACTCCCAGGTATTGTAAGGAGTTCTTTTAAATGGGGTATCTTTTGAGAGGTTTTGTTTGTGATATGTAGGAATACTAATGATTTATATGGATTTACTTTATATCCTGCTACTTTACTAAAATTATTGTTTCAATTAATTTTTTAGTTGAGTCTTTGGGGATTTTCCAAGTATAACAAAAAGAGATGGTTTTATTACTTCATTCTTTCTTCTGATTCCTTCTATTTTTGTTCTTTTATGTCTATTGCTAGGATATCTCTAGGGCTAGGTATGGGGAGGAAAAAAAAGGAAAAAGAAAATAAATTTGCATGATAACTTTATTACGTATTTAAAAGGAATAGCAAGTTGTACAGAATAGATTTGCAGTTTCATGGGTATACAACCATCTTTTTAAAATTATTATACTATGCTACAGAAATGCTTATTTTATTCTGTAAGTTAAAAATAAAACAAATGTGGGAGAAAAAACAGAAATCAAAGTTCTCCTTGGAGGGTGGTAGGCCAGATTCCAGAGACACAGGCATACCTTGGAGATATTGCAGGTTTGGTTCCAGACCACCTCATTAAAGCAAATATCACAATAAAGCCAGTCAGTGCATATAAAAGTTTTGTTTACACAATACCGTAGCCTATCAAGTATACAACAGTATTATATCTAAATAAAACCTCAAGGTACATGCCTTAAGGCAATATTAAAGAACATTTCTAAAAAAATGCTAACCATCATCTGAGCCTATATTAAGTCATACTCTTTTTGCTGTTGGAGGGTCTTGCCTTGATGGTTGCTGACTGATCAGGGGGGTGGCTGCTGAAGGTTGGGATGGCTGTGTCAATTTCTTAAAATAAGGCAAATGAAGTTTACCTCATCAAATGACTCTTCCTTTCATGAAAGATTTCTCTGTAGTATGTTTGATAGCATTTTACCCACAGTAAAACTTCTTTCAAAATTAAAGTCAATCCTCTCAAACTCTGCTGCTGCTTTATCAACTAAGTTTATGTAATATTCTTCAATATGGTTGTGTCTCAGGGAATAGGGAAACCAAAGGAGAGGGAGAGAGACAGGGGAACGGTTTGTTGGTGGAGCACTAAGAACACACATATTTAGTAAGTTCACCTGTCCTATATAGGCAGAGTTTTTGGTGCCCCAAAACAATTACAATAGTAGTATCAAGGATCACTGATCACAGATCACCATAACAGATATAATAATAATGAAAAAATTTGAAAAATTATGTGAATTACCAAAATGTGACACAGAAACACAATGTGAGCACATGTTGTTGGAAAAATGGTGCCCATAGACTTGCTTGACACAGAGTTGCCATAAACCTTCAATTTGTAAAAAAAACAAACAACCCTCCCCAAGCAATATCTACAAAATGAAGAATATCCAAACACATACAATTGGATACAGAAATACATTTCATTCAACATCGGGAAAGGAGGGAAAAGGGGTAAAGGGAAACAGAAAGAGGATAGATTAAAGAAGGAAGTAGTTCTAAACAAAACAAATTCAAACGATGTGCACAAATACTTGTAGCTCCTTTTGAAGTGGCAAAGAATTAAAATATGGAAGGATGTCCATAAATTTAGAGATAGACAAATAAGTTATAGTATATAAATGAAATGGAATCTGATTGTGCTGAATTCTTTTTTTGTTTTGTTTTGTTTTGTTTTTGAAGGAGTAGTTGGGGTTAGGTGACTTGCCCAAGGTCATAGGGCTAGGTTTGTGTGTGTGTGTGTGTGTGTGTGTGTTAAGTGTCTGAGGCCAGATTTGAATTAGCGTCTGTCAGTTCCTCAGGTATATCTCCATGGTCAAAATTCTCGCATAGGACTTGAGAAACTTTCTTGGTTATCTCACTTCCCCTAACGTTAGTGTTTTACTTGTACACTCATTCAATCCTCTCAGTTTCCTGTTTAAAATCTTTCCAATGTGCCCACCACATTCAGCGTGCAAACAAGTCCCAGAGAATCAAGCAGAAGAAAATGACAAAAAAGCCTGCAGCCAGTGCCCATAGCTAACCAGGGTCTCCTTTTAGTTACTTAGCTAATGAATACAAACAACATGATGTCCATATGTGTTTCTCAGTCTCTCCAAGGTACTTCTATTCCACATCATCACAGACTATTGGGGAAGCAAGTTCCTTAATTTCTTCCATGTGAGGAAGTTGCATCAGATGAACAAGTTGATACATTTTAAAAAAATATTTAAATTAAATTTTATTTTACTTTCCAACAAAAATCATTATTTTCTCCTTCCTGCTTCCCTCTTCCTACCCTCCCACCACTGAGAGAACAGAAAAACCAAACTCCTATTACAAGCATGTATACATGCTTTTGTCACAAGCAAAATAAAAATTTTCATTGTCTAAAAAAAGTCTCAATCTCCATTCATCATCTCTCTGTCTGAATAGCTTATTTCATCGTGAATCATCAGGAATTGTAGTTGGCCAAGATTTACTTCTCACTCTTCCCCTAACTCCTTCATCCATGGAGGACAGTGAATAGAGCACTGGCCCTGGAGTCAGGAGGACCTGAGTTCAAATCTAACCTCAGACACTTGACACTTACTAGTTGTGTGACCTTGGGCAAGTCACTTAACCCCAGTTGCCTTACCCCCCCAAAAAGAAAAAAAACATTACATACATGTATAGTCCAATCCAATAAACATTAAGTACCTATTCTATGCTAAGCACTGTGATAAGTTTACATAGTCAATAAAAAAAATTTCCACATTACCATATCCTAAAAAGTATTTGTCTCATTCTCCATTGAGTCCTTCATCTCTCTATGAGAAGTTGTGTTGCATGTTTTGTGACTAATCTTTTGTAATCTTGGTTAATAAGAATTCAGCACAATCAGATTCCATTACATTTGGGGTGGCTAGGTGGTGCAGTGAACAGAGCACCAGCCCTGGAGATGGACTTGAGATGCCAGAAACCACCTGAATCAGACAAAGGGATGAGACTGACAGTCTAAGATGGTATGACAACATTGTCCAAGGATCAGTTGATTAGGTACTACTATTCATCACACAATCAATGATGCAGAGATGGGGAGGTGGAGAACCCCCACAGTTTATTTTCACTCAGAGCCCAGGCATCACTGTACATGAATCAGTAAGCCCTGAACATCAGTTTTAAGCTACATTTTATAGGTTTTGTTTACATAAGCAGGATGGATACAACGGCATTTCAAAGAGAAGATAATGATTTCCACATCAAAGAAGGCAGAAGGGGAAGATCTCTCTATATCTGGTAAAACAGGAAAGTAGCCATTTAACCCCAGAACTGTTTAGTTTTACAGATTCTAGTAACTACAAGATGTCCTCATATAAAGTAGATGCCACTAAGACAATTAGGCCAGAAATTCTCTTGTTAGAAGGGACATGCTCAATGACAGCAAATAATAATGAAATGTTGACAAAAACAACGATAGCTAGCATCTCTATAGCCTTTAGGATCTTATCCACCCCTGAAAGTTGTATGGAAATGACATGGGGGTCAGGGAGTTCAGGGAGTCCAGGAACCACAATAACCAAAGTCCCTGGAAAGCAGTCTGGAATGAATTCACAGACTCAAGCATTCTCTAAGTCAAGGTGGCAAAGATTTATTGTTACCATATACAGTAGGCAAGAGTTCTTAGGGAACTTGCAACCTTAGTGGGGTACAATTAAAGTTTGTATAGTATAATCTATAGTAGAACTTGTGCCAAATATGCTAACTAGGTGAGTCAGGGCAGGATTAGGGAGGAGTTAAGGAGTGGTAAGTTCTTAAAGGAACATGCACTTTTAATATCTACTATGAAGGCATATTGCCCAGAATTCACTGGGAAATAGCCCAAGATGGGGACGCATGGAGGTGTGGTTTTAACCTTGAAATGTCACTAAGTCAACTAGTGGTCAGGGCTGACCAAAATGCTACTCATCAATGTTATGTTTCACAAAATGGGAGTTTAGTATATCCAAAACTAATGAGGGATTCAGAATATATATATAATGAGCTAGGGAGTATAATATGACTGAATCTAGGATACATCCAACAGGTATGACACAGTACACAGCTGCTTCAGCCAGTACACAGTGGGGTCAAGCTACTAAATTCTATAGGTGCAGCTGGCTTATTAGGAAGAGAGAGAAGTATTTTGCTAGGGCATGCTACCCTTGAACTAGAGAGATGAGGCTAGGGAGATTGAGGCTAGGGAGAAATGTGATTTTGGAACTGGATGTGATTTTACAAACTGGGGTCCAAGCATAGGCACCCAAGCACCCCATCACTATCATTATCACCATAGAACATGGTTTGGTAGAGTGAACAGAGGTTATGTGAAGTATAAAAACAGGTTAAGGAGGAGAGAGGCACGGGGAGATGGAATGGCAGCTTGTGGTTGGGCAGAAGAATTCCGGAGTTATGTATGGAATGTGGAAGCAGAGTATTTGTGGAAGACAATGAAATCAAGGGCATGATCCTTTGTGTGGCTGAGGCGGAGGGAAAGTTCAGTCCATGAGCAATGAAGAGGTGGATGAACTGGGAAAGAAAGGGTTAAATATCCATGTATAAGGTGGGGGTGAAAGGAAGACTACATTAAACTGGGAGAAATAATTATTAATAATGAATTAATATTTGGGGGAATTCAGGTTTTTTCTCTTCTATTTCCTCATTCAAAGCTCAGTCCTTGTGAAGAACATTGTTGATAGATGAGACACATAATACCACAGTTAGTTTCCTGAAAATCTTCATCTTGGGGCATAAATTCCATTCAGTTCAATGAAATCCTAAAGGGCACTTGTGAGGATAAAATAAGATCATATTTGCAAAGCCCTTTGCAAATTTTAAAGTGTGAAATAAAAGTAAGGGTAGCTAGGGGCTGCAGTGGCTAGAGTACTGAGCCTGGAGTCATGAAGATCTGAATTCAAATTCATCCTCAGACACTTACTAGTTGAGTGACCCTGGGGAAATCGTTTAACTCTATTTGTCTCAGTTTCCTATTCTATAAAACTAGCTGGAGAAGGAAATGGCTAACCATTCTAGCATCTTTGCTGATAAAACCCCAGATGGGGTCATGAAGAGTCTGACATGACTGGATGTCACCAACAAAATAAAAACTAGTTATTACTGTTATTGCTGTTATCATTATTAGTCTTATAAGTTTTTGTTACAGGCTCTACAGAAAAGTAGTTGACTGGATCACAGTTTCAGGGAGGGAAAGGATTTTAGAGGTTATCTAGTCCAACATCCTTGATTCATTTAGGAGGAAATGGAGATCCACAGAGGTTGAAAACCCTGCCCAAGGTCACAGAGATTCTCAAGTATTAGCTAGGATTAAAAAATCCGGGTCTTTTGACTCCAAATATAGCAATTCTTCCAATTTAATAGGTTACAGCATAAATGTGCACAGGAAAATTACAAAGTCAAAGGTTAATTTTTTTTTTTTTACCTCCGGCTATACTATATTATACACAGAATGTCCTTCTGAGCCCCGTGATAGAGTAAATACATTTAGTTCAAAGTGAGCCATGGGAAGCCGCAAACTAATTAATCATCTCTCACAAATGATTTTGAGGCCCAAGGAAGAATACAGAACATGTAAATCTGCAAATTTTGTTTGATAAACTTGACAAGCAGTCCTAGGAGTTGTCATGAACTCATATGTCTCTGAAGGAAAATATTTTCATGAAGTGAAAAATAAACCCCCTTGTTTTCTGCCTGCCTTCCCAAGTACAGCTAACTGTATAAGCAGATATCCATTCAGAGGGTTCCAAGATCCACATTTTGGAAATCTGAAACTTTCCCGAAAGTTCAGGAAAAGCTTGCCATTCAAAGGAGTATTTTGTTTATGTAAGGTCTGTTGATGTTAGCATTAAAAATTAAGTTACAGTGGCGGTAGGATTACATTGAGAATTAGGGTTAGAGATCCAGTTAAGGTTAGCTAAGGGTCATGGTCAGGAGAAAATTAAATTTACAGTTTGAAAGCAGGCAGTAATGTTGTGTTGACTACCTTATAAGATGGAGTACAGGATGAAGGCAGGCAGTAAGGTTGTGTTGGAGGTCATTCCTGGGTTTTGGATAAGGATTACTTTGGTAAGGGTGGCTAGATGGCTCAGTGGAAACAATGTAGGGTCCATTGTCAGAAAGACTCATCTTCCTGAGTTCAAATCTAGTTTCAGATACTTACTATAGCACTGTGACCCTGGGCAAGTCACTTAACCTTGTTTGCCTCAGTTTCCTCACCCATAAAATGAGCTGGAGAAGGAAATGGCAGACCATTCCAGTATCTTTGCCAAGATGGCAAATGGGGCCATGAAGAATCGGACATGACTGAAAACGACTGAAACAATAAGGTTTAAGTTTTAGTGGATAACCCTTAAATTGCTATGGAAACGTAAGCTATTTTTATTCTTGTTGTATAATAAGAATTCCAGTTTTTGCACAGGATGGGTAGATGTTTATTTTTGGTTAGTTGGAAGTTTGGGATCATAGCATCACAGATTTAGAGTTAGAAAAAGGACTTTTCACTTATCATCTTAACTACCTTCTGTTATTGAGTTGTTTCAAAAGATATTTTTTCTGTGAAGTTTGGATTCAGTCAAAGGGCTGCACTTGAGGACCTAATTTTTTCCCCTGTGGGCTGCACTTGAGGATCTAGAGGGTTCCCCACCCCTGTATTTAGACCTTGTGTTGCATCCAGAGGCAGGGAGCACTCCTGCTGACTTCCTGAGTAGGGGTAGGGGGCAGTATTGGGTTCTGACATTGCTCCCCAACCATGATTGATGCCACAGTCAGAATTAAAGACAGACAATCCCTGTCCTCAAGGAGCCTACATTCTACAGGGGAAGACAAAACACAACAAAATACTAAAAAAGACAAAAGGGAGGAGGTACCTAGCAAACTCGTGTCCAAAGTAGTGCAGCCTAGCGGGAACCCCTTTATTTTACAGAGTAGTCAGCAAGAATTTTGGGCAGCTTGGTGGTGCAATGGATAGAATACCGGGGAAGACTCATCTTCTTGAATTCAAATCTGGCCTCAGACACTTACTAGCTGTGTGACCTGGGCAAGTCACTTAACCTTGTTCATCTCAGTTTGCCTATCTATAAAATGAGCTGGAGAAGGGAATGGCAAACCACTCCAGTATCTTTGCAAGAAAATGTCAAATGGGGTCATGGAGAGTTGGACACAACAGAACAACAAGAATTTACTAAGTATACTCTGTGCTGGGAACAGATGAGGAAAGGAGACTTTGAGAAGTTAAGTGATTTGCCCAAGGTCACGTAGATATTAAGGAGGGTGTCCAGGCCTTCCATTTCTTCATTACCCACCAGGCTAGATGATCCTTTGGATTTCTTCTCCCCTCACTTTTTTTGGCTTCCTTTTTTGTATTATCTTTCCCATTAGAATGTAAGCTCCTTGAGGGTAGGCATTGTCTTTCTCTTTCTTCATATGATAGGTGCATAATAAATATTTGTTGACTAATTGATTAGATTTGGAACTCAGATCCTCTGACACCTGAACCTAACACTTTTACCCATTTTACTACATACACTATTGGGACTAAGTGTTTTTGGTTTTGGTTCCTGTTAAATTAATTTTTTAGAGATGTGATTTGAATATTTTTTTATTTTGGCTCAGTTACTTAGGATTAGAGGTAGACTCAGATCTAATCCAGTTGGGTTTAGGCACCAATTCTATGTGTATTGAGTGACTGTACCCATGAAATGTGTAGCATTAAAATCTGTAGGGCTATCCTAGGGAGCATGCACTGGATTTTTCTGACAACTTCCAAGACATCCAGGGCTTAGTGCTGAGATGATGAAGAAAACGCCCTCATTGGGGCAGCTAGGTGGTGCAGTGGATAGAGTACCTGCTCTCAAGTCAGGAGGAAATGAGTTAAAATCCTGCCTCAGACACTCACTAGCAGTGTGACCCTGGGCAAGTCATTTAACTCAGATTGCTTCCCTCCCCCCAAAAGAAAACACCCTGATTAACTGACCACTGAGCAGGAAATATCGCTGATCTTTAAAAGGGCCTCATTTCAGTCCCTTCTATTTTGTGCTTCTTTGTCTGATCATAGGGGACATCCTGACATGGATGTGTCCAGGCTGAGAGACAATCTTGTGGATTTGAGAGGCCAGGAGATCTTGGGTCCTTATTTGATGCCTGCTGAATGGTGGAGGTGCACTCCCTACATTCACAATATAGCTTCCTAAAGAAGGCAACCATTGGCAAGAGGATAGCCCAATCCTTGACTTGCTTTGGTAGAAGACAGGGACTTAGAACAAAGTATTTCAGCAGTGCAATGCTAAGGTAAAGTATGAAATGCCTAATTAACAATCCAACAAATTGCTTTGTGTTTTGAGAGTTTTATATCTCAACTTCCTGGGAGAGTTTTATGGTAATCACATTATTTCCATACCTTCTTTTAAGTTCTGTCACTGCATGCTTGTCTTTTGTGTAATGATGTATTTTGGGGGAGAGGCAAAGGGCAATTGGGGTTAAGTGACTTGCCCAAGGTCACATGGCTAGTAAGTGTTAAATATCTGAGGTCAAATTTGAACTCGGGTCCTCCTGACTCCAGGGCTTGTGCTCTATTCACTGTGCGATCTGGCCGCCCCGTAATGATATTTCTTTTGTGTAGGTGAAGTAATTAGCTGATCAAACCCTGACTTACAGTGTATGTTGATTATCTTTCATCCCTCAGTCTTTGAGGAAGATACCAGACATAAACCAAATCTAAGCTTTAAATAATTTTTTTCTGGGGCTCTATGGTGGGGATATAAAGAGTCAGAGAAAGGAAAACAAGCACAACCCTAGGAAAGAGGATCCATGGTAATTTTCCGATTTTTTTTTTTTTTTAAGCAATTGGGGTTTAAGTAACTTGCTCACGGTTACACGGCTAGTCATTATTTATGCGTGGGTGCTCATTTTCTGAGGCCGGATCTGATCTCGGGTCATCCAAACTCCGAGGCCGGCGCTCTATTCACTGCGCCACCTAGCCGCCCCTCCGATGTTTTTATCTAACAAAAATTAAAAGCAAGGACTGTTTCATTTTTATATAAGTGCCAAGTACCATAGTAGGAACTTAATAAGTTTGTTAAGTTAATTGAAATCAGTGGTCCCTAGAGGGTTTGGGACAAAAAGTCTACACATAGAATCCAAGGTTTGTGAGGACTGTGCTTATTTAGTGGTGCACTCCCAGGTATTGTATACTGTCTAGAGTCATTTTATTTTATTTTTTTGAGGGGGGAAGGCAAGGCAATTGGGGTTTAGTGATTTGCCCAAGGTCTAGTGAAGTGTCAAGTGTCTGAGGCTGACTCCAGGGCTGGTACTCTTCAATGCACCACCTAGCTGCCCCTGGAGTTATTTTAAATGTTTTTTTTTTCACTATCTCTTGCAGAATTTTGTTTGTGACATATAGGAATGCTCATGATTTATGTGGATTTACTTTATATCCTGCTACTGTGCTAAAATTAATTGTTTCAACTAACTTTTTAGTTGAGTTTTTGGGATTTTCTATGTTTATCATCAAATGATTTTAGAATAACATGAAAGACTTCAATGAAATAACGAAGAGTGAAATGAATAGAACCAAGAGAAGATTGTATATATAGTAATAGCAATATTGTTTTAAGAATGACTTTGAATAAGTTATTTTGACTATTACAATTACACAAATTAATTATAAACGACATATGAAGAAAGATGTTGTCTGCATCCAGAAAAAGGATTGATAGATATATAGAATAATTTTACATATTATACATATATTTATTCGTGTGTGTGTGTGTGTGTGTGTGTGTGTGTGTGTGTATATGCCTATTTGTGTCTAATGGTAGTCATCTCTAGTGCAGGGCAGGGGGGGAGGAGAAAAATTTACATGACAATTTTGTTGTATATTTGAAAGGAATTAGCAACTTGTACATAGATTTATAGTCTCATATGCAACCATCTTTTTATTGTACTGTTATGGAAATGCTTGTTTTGTTCCATAAATTAAAAATAATTTTTTTTCAAAAAGTTAAAAATATATTTAGTGATGTACATGTAATCCATTCACCTATTTAAAACTTGGGTTGTTGTCAGGGTCACTGTTTATAGTGAGTTTTAGGGCTTGGGTTAGTGCCTGAGCTGAAGGGAGGGAGATGAAGCTGGGTTCCTGCTCTTCCTTTTCCAACTTCAATTCATTTTCCCCATTCCTGAGTGAGGCAAATTGTTTGGGGATGCTCCTGCCTCTCCCTCTTTTCTTTTATAACACTTGCCATTTTCTCCTTTTACCTTCTTCAAGTGGGACCACAGGGTTAGTAGAGTGGGAATGGGGGGCATTAGCCTACTAGGATTATTTTGTTTAGGAATTCACAGGGGCAGCTAGGTCCGGTAGTCAGGAGGACCTGAGTTCAAATTTGGCCTCAGACACTTGACTCTTACTAATCGTGTGACCTTGGGCAACTCACTTATCCCCAATTGCCTTTTCCCCTCCAAAAAAAGAAATAAAAGGAATTCACAATTCAGCACATTATAGTCATAATCATAGTTCCTCCTTTATATGATGCATCCACCCTTTATCAGCAAAAAAGATGCAGCTGGAAGTGCTTTACTCTTAGTGGGGATCAACATATATCGAGATATCCATGTTCTTACATTGTCTCTTTTGGGACCAAGGGTACACATGGGTAAAAAAGGCAGGCTGGGATTAGGACTATATATAGTCTGGGGCTGTTTTCCCCATACAAAGGGGCTGAACCAAAGTGTTTAGCCTCATTAGATGTATGCTTTAGCCAACTCAGTGAAATTCAAGTTCACTGAAAGCAGGGGCAGTCTTATTTTTGTCTCCAGGACTGTGTCCAGAACATAGTATGTGCTTAATAAATGTTTGTTGATTTGCATTCAGCTAATCGTGTGTATTTTGCCCTCTAAAGGGGCTGAGGAAATCATTCTGATGGGGCAGTGGTGTTCTTACAACTCATCTATGACTCTTCTCCGATGCCTCCCCTTGGGCGTGAAAGACCTAAGAACTCTTTTTCTCCCTCACACACCTTTTGGAGAGGCCTGGAATCTAATTTAAATCTTTAGGACTTGGGAGTTCTACTTAAGATCATATATCTAGAGCTAGAAGCTCTCGCAGACATCAGGAATAGGTGGCACCATAGGTACAGTACTTGGCCTGGAGTCAGGAAGATCTGGATTCAAATGCAGCTTCATTTATCAGCTGTGTTGCCCTGGGTAAGTTTGTGTCAATTTTTTTCATCAGTAAATGGGGATAATAGCACCTACTACTTAGGGTTATGAGGATCAAATAAGATATCTGTAAATATCAGCATAATCGCTGACACATAGTAGGTGTTAATGTTAAACTGTTAAAACATAAAATAATATAAATTTTAAAATGTTAGCTATTTTTATTATTCTCTAGTTCATTCCCCTGATTTTAAAGACAGGGACACAGAAAACTAGGGAAGTTAAGTGACTTGCCAGGGTCACACAGGTTGTAATCAGCAGAAATGGCTTTTGAATTCTAGAGCCTGTAGACTCTCCCCTCTATGCCACCCCCCCTTCATTTTTACAGATGAGAAAATGGACACCTAGGAAGCTTTAACATGCCTAAGATCACACAAATAGCATTAAAGGCAGGATTCAAACCCAGGTTCTCTGATTCCATAGCCAGTGTTCTCTCCACTTTACCATATTATTTTTTTTCCTCCTTTATAAACCTCAACTGGCATGGGTTTCTTCCCTTCACTGCACTGATCAGGAGACCTCCAGGAAAGAAGACAAAAGGGAAGCGGTAAATGTGTTTTACTACCACAAGAATTCGTCATGTACCCAGTAAATGTGCCAGTGACAGTCTTGTGTAAATTTCTGGGAATCCCAGAAAAGCATCCATGTGGGGGAGCATGTATAATTTACCACCAGATTGACCATCTTTCCCACATATCCTAAGGCACAAAGCTACCTCTGTGTGCGCCTTCTCTCCTATCCTTTATGTCTTTTTTTAGTTTGGCCAAATAAAATACACAGACTCTGCATTCACAATGAAGCTTGAAACCAGTCAAGCATTTTGTTTTATTTTTTAAAAAAAAGAAAGGAAAAAAAAGTCTAACGGTGAAGTATACAGCCTACACATGCTACAGTTAATGTTCTGATCCCCTTCCCCCTCACATATATACTTATATAAGTTTGTGTTATAAGGAAACAAACAAAAATAACCATCAGAGAATTCGTTTGTTGAGTAAGAGAAGTACTGAAATTGCCAAGATTCTTTAGCTTTATTCTATGAAACACACAAAGTGTTTGTATTTGGTCCATGCAGGACTCATTCCCTAAGGGTTAAGCAAAATGAGATCGGATATACTAATGTTCCTGATCTAGGTTATAGGAGGGGGGCTGTTCTTATTGCTGGTAATCAATATAATAAATCGTGTCCCCTTTTTTTCCTCCAAGAAAGCAACAACTATTGCTTTTTATGTCACTAAGAAAGGCTTTTGAAAAACCTTCCTTGGGATAACAGAGGCTCTATCTAGCCTCTTGTCCTGGTTTGGAGTTAAGGATGCTTGATTTGGAATTGAGGGGTCAGAAACGGGAAGGAACATGGAATGTTTTAACAAGACACAGGGCCACACTAGGGGCCTTGGAGCACAGGAAGTCAGCAGAGAACTATTTAAAATGAACTTTCCCAGCTGAAAGAGTGAAATACTATGCAGTTAGCTAGATTTGAAAAATACTGATGGCACAAATTAGTAGTTGATGGCTCCTGGTTTAGGAATGGATCATAGATCCACCTAGTCTGGGCCATAGATTCAACAGGACTGTCTTGGGGAAGCAGGTACTGCTGGGGGGGGGGGTGTCCTCAGACACCAGTACTCCTGTCACTGGTTGCCAGAAGTGGAGATTTAGGGATATGAATAGGAGGAAGGTCTAAAAACAGCTCTACCAAGTCAAAGGATGGAACAGTTCTCATGGAACCATTATCAATGATGCCAATGTGGCCATTGCAATTTCTATGTCCCGTTATTTTCCTACCAAATCAGACTTCGGGGTTTGGTAACAGGCAGTCTTTGGTCTCTGGTATTATTGACTTGTTGCAGCATATTTAAGTCTAGAAGAGGTGGGCCTGGGAAACTAGATCTAAGGAAATCAGGAGAAAGGCTGCAGGTTAAAAGTCTTGTTTGGTACCCAACTTAACAGTCAAAAGAACAAAAAAAAATGACCCTACTGTGATTCAGTGGGGTTTAATATCAATTAGTCACAGCAGCAGTAGTCAGGAAAGAAAAATAAAGCAAAATTAGACTAAGGGAACAGCAGCCATGATATGAATTGCATATTTTCCAATGTGGTCCTGACCACAACTTAATGTAAGCCCCTGGAAGGCAGGAACTGTGCCTTCTACTCTGTGGTAAACAGGAGGGAGAAAATACTCATTGACTACCATATAGTGGTAGATTGACTAAGAACCACGACTGCCACTATCATACCTACAACTGCCACTGTCATACCTATGTGATTTGTGGCATGACCTTTTTAAAATATACTTTATGGCAATTGGCTTTCCATCTTTGATTGGTTTTCTTGTGGAGAGTTTGCTCTTGAGAATTTTCCTTGGCAAGAGAATCATAAGTGGGCTGTTTGTGCTCTATACACTCAGGAATATTTTAAGTCTAAGAGCTCCACTTTGAAAATTACATGAGGCAAACAGGAAGAGTCCCTACTGGGGCAGATCCAATTTAGTGTTTCTTACAGATCTGCTAGACTTAGAACCCAATGGACTTTCTAATATCCCCCAGTGCCCTAACGCTAAAAGAAATAGCCTGTTCAAGGATATGAATCCAACTTTCTTTAAAGTAGGTGGTACATGATAACAGAATCATGGATTTGGAGGTGGAAGGAACCTTGAGGGGGTCATTTATTCCAATGTCCTCTTTTTACAGAAGAGGAAACTGAGGCCAAGAGAAATGAGCTGCTCAAGGTCACACAGGTAGTGATAAGACTATCACTTGAATTCAGGTATTGGATTCCAAGTTCAGTGTTCTTTCCACTGTACAACATTGCTTGGGAATACAACTTAATGCAGAAAATATTGTCATCAAAGAGGTACTAAAACTGAGGCTAAAAGAGAAACTGGTTGTTCTATGATGTGGATTCACCCCAAGCAGTTTTAGTACAGCAGATCTGAGATTAAGTATTTGACATAGTCTGGTAAACTGGAATACAGAAATCCAATCACATTTCTGTGCCTTGAGTTGGTATTTAGCTTGGAATTTTGGTTCAGAGCAGGATATCAGGTTATACAAGAAGCTAACTTGTCTTTGACCTATTTGCGGTGGCATGGGGAATATAAAATCTCTATGATAAGATTATTGTTCATTTGATTTTTTAAAAAAAGATTTCTTAAAAACATTGCTGATAGCCCTTCCAAATCTACTTTCACAAGAGACTGAAGACTGCATTTTTGAGACAACTGCTGACCATTTTCTGCAAGTCACAAAGAGGCTTGCCAACAGAATGAATTTCTTTGATCCAAAGATTGGCTTGGCTATGTTACAAGAGGCTCATCACCCAGGAGACTGAAGCATGGTGGATTTTTCAGCCATGGCAACTCATGAAAACCATCTTCCAAGGCAGAGAGGAGTCACAATCAGTATTAGTGGAGGAGTACCCATGCCACCATGAATTACAGATCCTTGAAATTATTGCAATAATCCCAGTGCATTATGTAAACATATCACCAAGGGAAAGTGGAAAAGACCTCAGTCATAGTATCAGACTACACTGAACAACTCCATTTCCACCTGTTTGGGGAAGTATCCATTAGTGAAACAAAAGAGAAAAGAGAAATAAGGACCTGGGCCATAGAGTCAAACTGAAAGGTTGCTGCAGAAAGTAAGGAAATGTGTCTTCTAATGTAGCTGACACCAGTTAGAGGATCACCACACAATGCAATGACTTCAGTTTGCAATAAAATCCCTAGGACACAGATGAAGAGGGAGGCAGTTCAATTGCCCTTGGATAGGTACCTGCTGGGGAATGACTAACAGAAAGTCAAACTACCTGAGGTTGGCAGAAACCTCAGAGATCCTGAAGGCCAAGGATTTGGGTCTTATTCACATATGCATCTGCCATAGCACTTAGCATGGTACCTTACACATAATTAGCATTCAGTAAATATTAGGTGAATGGATGAATGAAACTAGGAAGCAAGACTGTAACAAAGTATGTTGTTTTCCTTTCCAAAATGAAGCCAAATTGAGGAAAGGACCAGGTAAGCCAGCAAAAGGAACATTTATAAAAAATTAGCACAACACTGATGAAACTTTCTCTGATAACTAGGGTCTAGGAATGACAGAGGGGATCTGAATGCTTAGACTTGCAAAGGTTACTCTCAGAGTTGCTAGGATTCTTTATTCTCCCTTTGTCTTCCTTGCTTATCTTATCTTCTCAAGAGGTTTCTGAAGACAGCAGCTAGATGGCGCCAGTCAGGAATAGGAGAAACACTCAAATCCATTAGTCCTGGGGCACCAGATAGTAGATTCCCCAGGGCCACACATCCCTTAGACTAAGGGATGAATAATATACATGAGATTAACATACATTGTGGAATCCAGGGAAAATGCAGATTAAAGTCTTTTTTCATATCTAAGGACCTTTAATGGCCACTTCTTTAATAAAGCAACACATCCAGAAGTATTAAGGATAAGGGAATGAACTTTTGTACTTACAGCTTTTTAATCTAGAATGTGTATGGTGAGCTGTCTTCCCAAGAAAATCAACATTAACACAGTGAAAGGGGTAGTCTAGTGCTGGCTTGTTCCTAGAAACAAGCTATAGGAAGGAAAGTGTATTCCTGCTTTTATATGTATCAACTGTCACCTGAAGCCCTTGTCCCTTTTGTTCCTTCCCCAAGAGATCACAGGATCAGAAATTCTGAGTTGGAAGGTACCTTAAAGATCATCTAGTCCAACTCCTTCATTCTTACAGTCCAGGAAAATGAGGCACACAAATGTGGAATGACTTGGCCAGGTTCATGCAGTTATTAAGTGGTGGAGCTGGAATTCAAACCCAGGTGGTCTGATTCCACATCTACCACTTTCCCCAAGAAATCATGCTGCCTAGGCCTGGTTTCTTTAGACTGGGACAGTCTGGTCTCCTCTGGACTACCAGTCAGGATGGCTGGGTTCTCATCTTGGTGATCACACACATTGGCTGAGTGACATTAATAAAATGTGACTCTGTGATTCATCTGTCAAGTGGGGTAAATAAGTGTTGCCCAACTTAATTCACGAGGCTATGAGGGCCAAGTGAGATAACAGATACAAAAATCCTGGAAAACTCAATGCTTTACAGATGTGGAGTATGGAGGGGAGTGAGAGTCAGTCTAACTGGTGCTAAGCTCTTGCCACCATCCAATGGACTGAATAAAGGGCAACTTTCACCCACCTCAATCTCATAGCATCCCTTTTCCTTTCCTTCAAAGTTCAGCTCAATGTTACCTCTTGCAGGAAGTCTTTCCTAATATCCCCAGTTACTAGCACCATCACCACATCCATCCAATTACCTTGTATTTAGTATATACTTTTCTTTGCACATGTAGGCTTTCCAACAGAGTGTAAGCTCCTTAAGGGCAGGGACTGCTGTATTTTGCCTTAGTCTTCCCAGCCCCTAACATAATGCATGGGACGAAGTAGGCACTTAATGAGGATTTCTTGACTTGAGCTAGGGATTCATGAGGCTAGTCATTCAGGGGTTTTCCTTATCTCTTCTTCCCATTGCCCCCACCCCACCCCCAAATCCTCCAGTATTTACTGAATCCCTGCCTTTTACCTTGCCAACATCATGGGATTCTAGCAGCTATGTCACTAAGCTATGATCATTTGCTTCTATCTAAAAAACAAGTTGTTGTGTACTTAACACATAACTATTCCTTCTGGAATCCTAAAGAACAATCAGAGTGAGACATTGAGAGAAACATTCAGGAAAAAGGAGGAGTGGTAAGTAGAAAAAGTGATGGGGTGGTGGGGGGAGGGCTTTGTGACCAGTGTAGAAGCATGAACATGTGGAACCCTTTCTCATAGCTTTTGGCAGTCAAATGGCTCCATTGCCCTAGTTTGCATCAGCTAGCTGTCAATTCCTATTTTGGGGCCTTTCTTCCTCTATTCCCCAATTAGAGTTGGGCTGCCCATGAAGGACAGGTTCCCATATCTGAACAGCACCATACTGAAAGAAAAAGGTGGCTGATACCAGCTCTAGGTAACCCTGGGATAAAGTGTTGTCCAAAGTGTGTACTGAATGTTGTGCTGCCTGAAGGTAGGAATCACCCTTCTAGGACATAAAGCTTTCTCAAGAGTGCAAAAACAAACAAACAAAAAAGGGAAAAAAAGGGCAGGTTTAGCGGACTTCTGTCCTTGTCCTCTTCCACTTTCATGGCATGTGAGTAAAGATTGTTCCTCACCAAGTCAAATATGACCATAACCTTAATGAAGGAAAGACCTGTTAAGATTAGAAAAAGCACACAGGCCCTTTATGGCAGCAGGTATTTCTGCAAAACCACAAAAATGGGAATGAGTGGCTTTTAGGAAAGGCTAAATGGAGAAGGTGAACTTGGGTCATGCAAAAGGGGAATGATAGCAAGGCCTTTCCTGGGACACTGGGCCTGGCTTCATATCTGATCAAGGCTGATTAACTTTTTGGTGCACAGAGGTCTGCTGTAGTAGGACCTGGTATCTCAGTGCTTTTGCTAGTTACATTCTGGATACCAACATAATCTGGGGAAAGGGTAGCTCCTGGTTCTTGGTTCTTGGATGCTATGTGAGAGCTACTGGATGAACAGCTAGCTGCTTGTGGTCCAACAGGAACCCATTTCCCTCACTTAAAGCAGTAATTTCTATGGGTAATTGAAAACATTTAGCTGGGACCTTGGTCTCATCCATCCCCCTCATATTACAGATGAAGATACTGAGGAATAGGATCGGAGTTGGCCATTTGGTCTGGAGACTACCGCTGAAAATGGAATGAATCTCCTACAAGAGGGATGACTGCCAAGGAACTGAATTAAATTGCATTGGGGCTGGGGGATGCACTCTTCATAATCATTCCTGCTTAGGAACTAAGAGAAAGCCCAATGCACTCTGGCATCTTTTCCTTTTAAAGCCTTGTAGAAAATGATAAGTTAAGGAGCTAATTAAATACCCAGGTGAAACCAATGGAGATCTTGGTGGGATGGATCCTACAAGGACAGTGGGAACTATGGCTTCTTTCTTAGATAGTTGGAAGGAATCCAGCCTTCCCAAGAAGGCGCTCCACTTAGGACCTGGCAGAACCACCATCCACTGCTATTCTTTTCACGTACTTCAAACACAGTCCCCTCCTGGAAGCCACTGGTCTCCTCATCCCCTTCAAAGTTGGCCATAGCCACATATAATGTGTCTTTGGGAACTTCCGCAGTAGGGAAAGGTATAGCAGCTGTCTTCTCCCTCACTTCTCCTAGCTTGGTTGCTGCTTTTGGTCCGAGCCCACTTTTTGCTTTGACCTCTTCTTGGCCTCCTGGACCAGGTAGGAAAGGTTTGGCCTTTGGAGGGACAAGCATGGGTCGGCCAAGAGCTGGAGCAGCTTTGACTTCATTCACCTCTCGATGTGGCACTTTGGTCTCAGGAAGGGGCCTGGAAGAGGAGGAGGTTTTCTTGGGAGGTGGTGGCCTCCTAGGAGGTACTACTGGTCTCTGCTGTGGTGACTCTTTGGAAGGGGGAGGGCTACTCTTAGGCATAGGATCAGTCGTCTTTGCTGGCCTTGGGGGGACTTTAGAGGAAATGTCCTTTGCCATGAGACTGTCCTGTTTAGGTGTGAGCTTGGTGTCTACCATGGCTCGCTCCAGAGGCCTGCTGGAAACCTCCCCTGAGAGCAAGCTGTTGCAGAAGGAGACATCATGAGCTCCACTTGGGTGGTGATTCTCCTCTTCTGATGACTTCTCCTGAGATTTAGCAGGTCGGAGCTTGCTCCTGAGGTTGCAGATGTCCAATCTGTCCTCAGCTTGAGGAGGCTCTGTCCTATGGGAAGAAGCTGGTTTTGGTCTGACCTGAGGTTTAGACTTCAAGAAGGGGTTCTGGGTAAAAGACTCAGGTTTATCTTCAAGCTGTTCAGCTTTGGGTTTGATGATGGGACGGAGGTTTGGCTTTTTTACTTCTTTGGCCAGCACTTTGTGCCCACACTCTAGCCCCATCTCATTTTTCTGCTGGAAAGATTTGCCTTTATCTGATTTCAGCTCTGCTTTCTTGTTTTCTCTTGGTGGGGGCATGTGTTTGGGTGGAATCATGGGCAAAATCATTCCAGGAGGCTTGGGGGACCCTCTGAGCTGCTCCATCCTTTGTCGCTCTCTCTCCTGCAGTTCCCCTTCTGATTTGATGATTGACTCCTTCCGTGGTGGGAGGCTGGGCTTCTCCTCCATGTCTGGGTCAGAGATTTCCTCATACCCAGCTGATGCAGCCATATCTAAAGAGACATTCCGATGGCCCTCCTTACTCTTCCATTCTTTTGACCAAGGTATGCCACAGTCCATGCCATTGTGTGGTGCCTCAGGCAAAGGCCGAGAGGGGCCAGTTGCTTCGTGGCCGGTGTGATTCTCCACCACAGCATCCCCAAGGCGGAGCTGCGTCATTTCATTAGGCAGTGGAGCTAAGAAGTTGGGTCTTGAGGCATTACTCGTTTTCTTGTACTTGTCAATGAATGTTGCTGGGGCCCAGCCTTCTTTATCATCAATTTGGATGTACCACCAGCCACTTAGATTTTTCTCAATCACCTGAAAAGTATAAAAGAACAGATCAACTTAGTAACAGTGGCTTTATAACAATTTAACTTAAGGGAGATTCCAATAGGATCAAAATATTAGGAGCTGTGTTTTTGGAGTTAGGGCATGTGCAAGCATGGGGAAATTCTTAGAACCCAGGATTCTGTGCATGCACATGTGTATGTTCATGTATGCATGCGTGTGTGTGTGTGTGTGTGTGTGTGTGTGTGTGTGTGTGTGTGTATGTCTGTCTTGGTATTTAGCTAGAGAGGTGAGATGCTGAAATGTTAAAAAATGCTTCAAAGGAATAGAGAACTACTACAAGGCACTATAACTTCCAGCTAGCACAGAACTGCCTGTTATTTCAATTCCTCCTTTGACAATATTTTCAATTTGGTGTAAAAGGAGCTTCTCTCTCCACCCCCAATTCTCGAACCCACTTCTGATCTTATAATTGATGCCAGTGAAACAATAAGATTTATTTTACAAAAATTAACTTAATTAACATTAATGGAATATCTCTAACAAAAGAATATCTCTAACAGATGCCCTGTACACTTTTGCTATGTAGAAAAGTGATATACAATACAGAAGTAGGTAGGAAAAAAGAAACCCCTAGCTCTCTTTGGGGCTTAGTTAGAGCAAAACATCCTTTAAAAAGGCTTTTCTGATTCTCTGGAGTGTAAGTGTTACTTTCTATTTATTTGCACATATCCTACTTATTTGTGAAAACATTGTAACACCTCAGTAGAATATAAGCTCATAGAGGGCAGGCATTATTTCTCTCCTCTGTTTCCCTGGTGCCTGGCAAACAGTATGCTACAATGTACACTATGTAGCATGAATAAATACTTATTGACTAACCTAAATAAATGGAATGCATATCAATGCCATTTAATTAGTAGTTAATAGACTTATGAATACATAATTTTAGGATCCAGTGCAGTAGAAAAATGAAAATGGAACAAGAAATAGTCTTAATTCAACGGATATTTTATCAAGAACATACTGTGTATAAGGTACTGTACCAGGCATCAGAAATTCAAAGATAAAATTAAAATGAGTTCTGGCCCTCAAGGCATAAGTTGCTTACATCCTATTAGTTTGATATTACTAATGATTAAATGCCCCTTGTATGCAAGTAATAATATGTTCTTCCCATCATAACTTATGAGAAATTTCCATTATGTATTCATTAGGAAGGAACAAATAAAGTTTTTAAAATTAAAAATGGATATACGGAGGGCTAGAAATAGTATGAACAAAATACATATTCAGTGAATTTCAACGAGCTGCTATCATTATTCCATCATTCTGAGTATTTCCAGTATTTCTTATCTACCAATCTGCTGCAAATTTTTACCAGATGCAAACTTTGACTACCAAATGATGCTACCTCTTAAACTCAGAAACTTCAAAGGATCCACTCTTTCTTTCCTCCATAAATGCCCTCCCAATGCTGGCACCTAATTCCTAGTCCTCGAGTCAGGCTGAGCTACTATTCTAAAGTTGCTAAGGATAGAACAGAAAGAAGTAAATAGTATATTTATGTTAGCAGGGCAAGGCAGGTTTTGGGTTGAGAAAAGATGCTTTAAATTGTATTAAATCAAAAGAAAAATCCCAACACAGTCAATTCCAATTTTTAAAGATATATTACTGGCAATGGAGAGGTCTGAGGTGAATATGAGTAGAATACAACATACTACGCCAAAAATTGCATGACAGAAGGAGTAGTAGGCATGAAAGATGTCAACAGAGATATATATGACCAGAAAAGGATATGGGCCAGCCATATGGAAAGAGCAAGGGACAATTGATTGATATCCCACATACTCCACTGGTGCATTCTTTCAATGTCAAAAGAACTAGAGGAAGTCCAGACTGAAAATATATTACAAAGTGGTTGTCATAAAAACCATCTGGTACCAGAAAAAAATGCAGAAATATATCAATGAAATGGAGTCTAGACAGCAACTATAGGTATACCAAAGATTAGTGTTTGATAAATCTATACAAATAAAAACTAGGGGAAGGATTCACTATTTAATAAATGTACTTGGGGAAGTCAGTTGGCAATTTAGCAAAATGGATTTATGCTCACGTCTCACATCATATATAAGTGAATTCCATCTGGATGAGAAACTTAAAACACACAAAAAACCCCACACTATAAAAAGATGAAAAAAATGGAATAATGTATTTGCTTCAGCTGTCGAGGGGTAAGACTTTTTTTTTTCTATTTAATAAGTAAAAGAAATTTTTGGGACCAAGTAGAAGGGCTTTACTTATGTTAAAATTTATTTTTCTATACAATTAAACTATGTAGTTAAAAGTTAAAGAACACCAACAGATTGGGGGAAATATTTATGACAAATGTCAGATTAAATATCTGTTATCTAAAATATATAAGGAAAAGTTAAAAAATTATAAAGATAATTTCCAGTCCAGGATGGATAAGTTCAGTAAACCAGTCAATAAAGATTTATTAAGTACCTACTATGAGTCAAGTACTATGCTAAGTGCTAGGGATATAGGGAAAAGACAGTTTCTGCCCTCAAGGAGCTTACAGTCTAATGAGGAGGACAACTTGTAAACAAATATGTACAAATAATATACATAAAAGATAAATAGTAAAAATTAAAAGAGGGAGGGCACTAGGATTAAGTGGGGTTGGGAAAAGTTTCCCGTAGAAGATGGAATTTTAGTAGAGATTTAAAGGAAATTAGGGAAGGTGGTAGACAGAGATAGGAAAGGAGAGCATTCTAGGTATAAAGGACAAATAGAGAAAATCCCTGAACTAGAGGGGACATCTTCATGGAACATGGCTGATGTGGTATCACTGAATGGAAAAGTATGCACCTATAAGGTATAAGAAGATTGGAAGGATATGTAGGGGTAAGAGGGAGGTAGGTTACAAAGGACTTTGAAAGCCAAACAGAAGACTTTGTATTTGATGCTGAAGGTGATAGGGAGCCAGTAGAGTTGATTGAGTGGAGGGGAAGGGTGACCTGGTTAGGTCTGTGCCTTAGGAAATTCATTTTAGTAGCTGAATGGAGGATGGATTGGAATGGTCTCCCCAGTGAGGTAGGCAGACTCACCATCAGGCTATTGCAATAGTACAGGTGTGAGTTGTTGAGGGCCTGCACCAGAATGGTGGCAATGTCACAGGGGAGAAGGGGGCATATTCAATTGTTGTTGCAAAGGAGAAATCGACAAGCCTTGGAAACAAGATTGGATATTGGGGGTAACATAGTTGAAGATGACACCTACGTTGTGAGCCTGAAGAACTGGGAGGATAGTGGTGCCCTCTACAGTAATGAGGAAATTGGGGAGTTTAGGGGGAAAATAATGAGTTTACTAATGGACATGTTAACTTTAAAATGTCTACTGGACATCCAGACCTGTATTCAAATCTGGAATGAGATACTTACTAGCTATGTGATTCTGTGCAAGTCGCTTAACCTCTGTTTGCCTTAATAGAAGAAAATGGCAAACCACTCCAGTATCTTTGCCAAGAAAACTCCATGGACAGTGTGGTCCATAGGGTCACAAAGAATCAGACATAACAGAACGAGTGAACAACAACAAACACTCATACATTGCTGGTGGAACTTCCAATTTACACAATCTTATATTATGCAATAAAAGTCAACAAAAATAATCATGTCATTTGACCCATTAATCCCATTGTAGGAACTATATCCTGAAAGTTATTAAAAACAAATAACGAGGGAGCTATTAAAATTTTTACAGTACTTAAAAGGACCAAACAAACCTGGAAGCACCTTGAGTCCAACAAAGCATAATGGTAATAGAAATACAGACTGGCAATTATGGAGACAAAGACATCTAAAAAGAACTTTATGAAATAATATGAAATAAAAAAGCAGAACCAGAAAACATAATACCCATTAATGACTACCATGTAATTGGAAAAGTGAATTAGAATGGATAAAGTATCTTGGCAGAGGTTTAAAGGGAGTGACTGGAAAGTTGTCTTGATATTGTGTTGAATTTAATAATTCATTTGCAAATTGCTATTAAGCAAATTTAATTACTGAACATCATACTGATGTTCAACATTTAGTTTTAAATTATTTGCTTAATTTAAAATATTTTTTTTTTCAAAAAGACAGGACTAGAGCACCGGCCCTGGAGTCAGAAGGACCTGAGTTTGGATCCAGCCTCAGACACTTAACACACACACAAACAAAAAACCTAGCCGTATGATCTTGGGCAAGTTACTTAACCCCGATTGCCCTCCAAAAAGGCAAAAAAAAAAAAAAAAGACAGGACTAGAGAAAGGTCCTCAGAACATTGGGTGGGCCTTCTTGGAGGATTTGTGGGAAAATAGGGACAAGAGTCTTACAAGGTTCTTGGTCCTAACGGGGAAGTATGAGAATATATGTCCTCTTTGCAGAGGTGGACTGTGGATATGAACCATTACATACAATGCCAGATTTGTTGGTGTGTTGGCTAGCTTTGCTGAACTGCTTTCCCCCATTTTTTTCTTATTCTTTGTTATAAGGGACAGAACTCTGGGGGGAAGAAGAAGAAAATATATTGTGAAGCATAAGGGATATAAAAAAATTTGTATAAATACATTAAAAAGAAAGACTCACACAGGATGAGGAGACGTGTAAGTTGTGATTGGAGTCACTACATCCCTTTGATGGGATCAGAGCCTCCTCAAAGTAGAGAAGCATATTACTGATTGTAGCCTACTGTTTTAGATATTTGCGGCTGACCCACTGGAAGGAATGAGCAGTCATATATCCGGTTCCTCAAGCTTTGTTGTTAGCACTGGAGAACCCCAGGAAGGATAAAGATACAGGAAGTCCTACTTCCTATTCTCTTGGATATGGGCCAAAGGGAAAACTTCTGGGATGCCATGACCACATTTCAAAGCTTGGAAAGAGATCAAAGATTCACCAGGAAATATGTCACAACTGGCTACTGGCATTCATTCATTGATTTGACAGTTATTTATCATGTCTATCCTGTGTCAAGATGACTGAAAGGTCATTGCCATCCTCAAGAACCTTACAATGTAAGAGAGGAGATAAGATAGAGATACACAGCTATAGCACTGTGTACTAGAAGAGGAGGGGATGGATCAGGGAAGACATCGTGGAAAAGGTGGCATTTAAGATGGGCCTTTAAGGAGGAGTAGGCTATCCAAAGGTAAGTAAGAGAGGAAAGGCTTTCAAATTCTAGATTAAGGGCATGGCATGAATCAAAACAAGGAGGTTAAAAAAAAAGCTCAAGGCTCAAGTGAGGAACAGTAAGGCTGCAGCGTAGGATTTGTACTAGAAAGTATGAGGCAATGTCTGCTTGGGGCTAGAATATAGAGGGCCTTGAATGCCAGGCTCAGATATTTAAACTTTATTCCATGGACTATGATTGAGTCCAAGATTTTTGAGTGGGGAATAATATGAAGTGGTACTTTAGAGAGATGAACTTGTTGGGAGTATGCTAGATGAGCTACAATGAGGAGATTCTGGAGGCAGAGATATCAAATAGGAGTGCTTAAACCGGGATGCAAGAACTTGCTTTAAAAATACTTGAATATAACCTATATCAAACTGCTTGCCTTCTCAATGAGTGAATGGGGAGGGAAGGAGAAAATTTGGAACTCAAAGTTCTTTTTTTTTTTTTAAGAGGGGGAAAAAGGGGCTAGGTGGCTCAATGAATAGAGCACCAACCCTGGAGTCTGGAAGACCTGAGTTCAAATCTGTCCTCAGACACTTAACACTTACTAGCTGTGAGACCTTGGGCAAGTCACTTAACCCCAAATGCCCTGCCTTCCCCCCTCCAAAAAAGCAAAAACTTAAAAATAAAAGAGGGGGGAAGGCAGGGCAATTAGGGTTAAGTGACTTGCCTAAGGTCACCCAGCTAGTTAAATGTCAAGTGGCTGAGGCTGAATTTGAACTCAGGTCCTCCTGACTCTAGGGCCAGTGCTCTATTAACTGCACCACCTAGCTTCCCCAAGGAACTCAAAGTTTTAAAAATAAATGTTAAAAGTTATTTTTTGCAAGAAACTGGGAAATTAGATATACAGGCAATGGGGTATAGAAATCTATCTTGCCCTACAGGGAAATAAAAGGGGGAGAGGACAAGAGAAGGGGCAGTGATAGAAGGGAGGGCAGAAGTGGGGAAAGGGTAATCAGAATGCACACCATCTTGGGGTGGGGGGAGAGATAGGGAGAAAATCTGGAACTCAAAATCTTGTGGAAGTGAATGTTGAAAACTAAAAATTAATTACTTAATTAAAAAGAAAAAATACTTGAATACTTTCAATATATTTGCTTTCCCTTATAATTCTACATATTTTATGTATTTAAAAAGAAGATTCTGAGAAGGGGTCCAGGGGACTGACTTACAACTGCTAAAGGGATCCATGACACAAGTTCAACTCACATTGATTCAACTTGTATTAAGGCCCTATTTTGTGCAAGGAACTGTGTGATAATCTGTGGAGGGGTGTAAATGAAAACCTGAATTTTCCCACTGAAACCTGAAACCCACTCGTAGCTGTGGGATCAGAAAGGAAGAAGTGTTGTTCATCCTTCATTTCTGAAGAGTACCAACAAAGTGCTGTCTTGACTTGAGAGTGAGATGGATTTAAGTGAGGCAGAGTTTTGTAAAGTTGTCAGCCTCACCTTCTCTTCTGGAGTCATCAAAGTCCACTGGCAGGACAAAAGTCAAGATAATGGGTTATCCACTGCCTATGATGCAGTGGATAACCCTGGCATTTTGGATGTCTGACCAAGCTCTAAGCGCTCCACAATGCCTGTTTCAGCCACCTTCATGGCCTTTGGGACAAATTATTCTCATTCACCCACTCTGCTAGGGAAAGTCTTCACATGCTTGGGGTAGACATCCTTCTAACTCACATTAGGTTTGAAGCCTGAACCCTCAATCTGGTTTAAAGCCATTTGCTGAGATGGTTTTACCCAGGTGTGGCTGCTGCCAAAGCTGTTGCTTAGCAACTGAACTGAACTGAGGTGGTGGCTTGTGTGGTGTATGTCCTTTGTTCTTAAAGAGGATCATGACATCAGGGAGAAGATGACATGACTTTGAGGGAAGGAGGGCTGTGCAAGGTCACCAGCTTCACTTTCTCCTCCAGGGCCATCTGGGTCCAGTGGCCAGATATTCATTAGAACAACTGGAGATGACCCAGGATGCAATGAAAGACCCTGGCCCTTTGAGGCTAAGGTCTTTTCAGGTTCTCACTTTGAGTGAGGTAACACCCATTCAGTGAATAGGCCTCTCTAAGAAGTGAGTCAAGGGACTTTAATAAAAAAAAAAAAATGAAACTGGGAGGGGAAGACCCTCAGGGTTACAAGCCAAAAGAGAAACAGTTACTATTTACATTCACTCTGAGCCAGGAACATCCAAAATAAATAGCCATTAAGTGGTGCTTGGGCATGGAACTACTGTTGTCCAGTCTATGAGCTCCAGAGTGAAATGGGTTTAACGTTTGGCCTTTGAGAAAGAAATCTAGCCAGGAAGCCCCAAATTAACTAGGCAGCTTGTGGCCATTAAACTTTACCTTCCTTTGGAGAAAAGATGGAGAGGGATAGGGAGAGGAAGAGGGAGATTGAGTTATCCAGCTGGCTGGGTCCCCATTCTGGCAGCTTGGACTACTCACAGGCTATGTTTGTCCTTTGTTCTCAAAGAGGACCATGACATCGGGGAGAGGAAGACATGACTTTGAGGGAAGGAGGGCTGTGCAAGGTCACCAGCCTCACTTTGCAGTGGCATTAGAAAGGAAGAGAAGGATGCAAGAACACTTTGAAGGAAAATAGATACTACCATGTGAGTCAAAGATCACTGGGATGTTCTAAGTTTATGTGACTAAATGACAGCTCCATTAACAGAAATATGGAAGTCAGTAGGAAAAATCTGGTAAAGGGGTAAAGAGGAGTTTGATTTTAGACATGTTCATTTTTTGTTATGGTGAGAAATCCAGAAGAAAATGACCAGCAGGCAGTTGGAAATACAGGATGGGAACTTGGTAGGGATTATTAAGGCCTATAGATATGGATTTGGTGTCACTTGTGAACCTTCCAGTCTCAAATAATAGACTTTGAAGTAGCAGTTAAGCTGTCTATAGGCTGTATTTTATAATTTATAATTTTATAACATAATGATTATTCATAATTGCAAATACATTTATCTTTAGTCAGACACAGTGCTGCCTATAGGACTTCAGTTTCTACCAGTCAAAGAAAATGATCTACACAGAGGAGATGCTGCTATACAGGAAGGCCATGTAATGTTGTGAAGTGATGCTAAGGGTTCTGGTCTCCATTTTGTACTCCATAGTACTACTTACTAGCTATAAAACCTGGCCTTAGTTACCAATTGTGAATCAGTTTCCTCATATCTCAAATGGGAATAGTGACATCTTTCTTTTGAGGGTCAAATGAGATAACATTTAGAAATCTTTTGGAAATGGAAAATAGTTGATAATAGATATAAAAATGATATAATTTTTTTCCTACTCCTCACACCTCTTATAAATAGCCAGTGGTGGGCACAGATAAGATTTCTTTCTAATGTGAAAGATCAGTATTAGCCCATGGTACCCAGCAGAAGCTGGATTCTTTGTTGAAGACTCTGTAGAATCAGGGAGTAAGAGCAGTTACCACAAGTGGGTTTTGCTTCTTTGTAGAGTGGGAGATCCCTGAAGGCAGGGACTGTGTTTCTCTTATTTGTTTTTTTGACAGTGCCTTGCACCTAAGTTATTACTTAAGAAATGTTTGTTCAACTATTGTTGATGATGATGGGAAGTGATGAACTGACAACAGTAGTTGTCATGGTGCCATTTCTTTCTGCCTATTTCTTATCTGTGATGGTGTATGTCAGAAATAAAGAGAGGGGAAGAGAGAGGGAAAGAGAGGGGGAGAGAGAGGGAGAGAGAGAGAGAGAGAGAGAGAGAGAAATTTTTAGAACCTGCATGCCAAGTTGTCCACCTGATACCCTGTTGTTCTCATTTTCTGATGATGGGGAGAATGAATGTGATGGAGAGAAATGGAGAAGAAGAGGTATGGATGGGTGGTGAAGGCTGACTCTAAAAACTGTATTGTTGGAGAGTTGGGTCAATGTACCCTCATTGTGGAGTAATGACTATGCCAGGCCCATCTCAAATGTCACCTCTGGCATTTATAATGTATGCTGCCAAGCAAGGGGTCTTTGTTGTTATTCTCAACTATCAAGGCATTTCCAAACATCTATCTATATAAAATCTCTGAAAGAATTACAAATACCTTAACTTTCTAGAGTAATCAAGAGAGATGAGGAAAAGTATTCAGAGGAAAGAGAAATTTCAGGGAATTGTTTAGGCAAGAGGGAAGGAAGGTGAGAGGATGGGAGGGGAGGACAGAGGAAGGAAGAGAAGTCAGAGGAGGAAAAGGCAGGCTGGAGGTAGGAAGGGGAGGTCAAAAACACTCACCTCAACTTTCAGTCCTGCCTGGAAACTGATTCCATCGGGAATAGTTGTCTGGAACTCAGCAATGGTGTAATATTCCTCTTCAACTTGTGGTGGGATAGGGGGTTTTGGCAGGTTCAGACCTCGAGGCTGATAGAATTAAACATAATACTAACTTCAATGTAAATCGTATTACTAAAAGTTTAAACACAATTGGTAATTTTGTGGGATTCAATTAAAATGTGACCTGGTTCTAAAAAGATATGTTGGATTTTTGATCTTATGAGTGAATCAGAAGCTTTTCAACTGAGGTTACGTGGGGGGGAATATGGAAAGCTAAGGGAACTCTAGGGCTACACTGAACCTTTTTTTTTAAAGAGAAAAAGGAATTAGAAAATTTTCTATTAGCCTGGAGTCAACAATCAGAACATGAACAGAGGAAACTAGTATGGCATTATAGAATATTTTTTTGTCCAAGGTTTGGTTTTTGTTCATTTTGAGGGGTACAACTTTATATATTTTATCCATTGGAAAGGGACCTAGCCTAAAAGTCAAAGGTGTGTCTCTGTCTTGATTTTCACTTTGTCACTAATATCCTGTGTGACCTTAGGCAAATCATTTTGTCAAGTAGGATTTAATTTAAAAAACATTTACTATACCTGGTATGGGTATTGTTAGAACTGTTTTGAGAACCAAATGAAATAATGCCTATGATGATGTTTTGTTGAATATAAAAACTATATGTTAGGTATAAAGGATTGCCCTATAACACAAGCCTTTCAAATAAGGGCTGGTTCCCCCGGGCAAAGGTTTTACTTACTATAGTCATGTCTCGTCGAGGAGGGGGTCTCTGCCTCATCTTTGGAGATCCTGTGGAGAAACATGTCTTATTATATCCTAGTTCAAAAGTTCTCAAATTCAACACATATTTATTGCACACCAAGTAGGCACAACACACAGAGGGAAGATAGAAAGTTTAAAAAAGTAAAATAAGCAAGAAAACAGGGCTGCTGACACTCAAGGAATAAAATACAACATACATACAAATAATTACAATGCTAACTAGAGTGTGAAAATATCTTAAATTATTCAGAATTCTAGGTTAAAAACTCTAACTGGGAAGAATCAATGATCTCCTGCAAGATCACCCAGACCCTGCCCTTGAACATTCTCTCTCAGCTCAGGCTCATGCCACTTTACCAACACTGCTTTTTCCCAAAATGAAATAAATCAAAGCCATTGTCTGTTCTGAAATGAAAGAGATTTCAGGAATTCCCACTCCAATAGCAAGGAAAAAGCTGTGGAAGGGAGAGAAAAAAGGTCCACTCCCAGTATGTTTGAGAGGAAGAGAAATTACTAGTGTCTGTGGGTGAAAGGTCTCACCTTTTCCTTATGAATACCAAGCTTTAAGAACCTATACTGACAGGGACCACTGGAGACTGGTGCTACAGAGTGGATTTTTACTGAAGACTCCTTTCAGAGGTTAGACTGGAATGCATTGCCTAGCAATGTCCTGAATGGGTGCTGTAGATGGCTGATAAGGTAAACCTTAAGGGGAATTAAATTTAAATTTAAGATTTAATGGGAAAGGAGGAGAGAATACCATGCTTTTGTACCTGCCTTTGGGTAAGTCACTTACTCTCCCTGGGCCTCAGTTTCCTCACATGAGGAAGCTAGAAGGAGCTAGTCACTGTAGCGGATAGATCCTTCTTAGGAAGAACTGCAGCTGGATCTGTGTGACCCTGGAGAAAGTCCCTTATTTTCTTTGGTTCAACTTCCTATAATAGCACCAACTTTATAGAGTTATTGTGAGGATCAAATGAGACAATATATGTTAATTGGTAATCTTCCTTTTCTTCTCCTCCACCTCCTCTTCTTTCTTTTCCTTTCCTTCCTCCTCCTTCTTCTTTTTCAAAGCCTCTGAGGTCTGTTCAGTTTTAGGTCTATGATTCACCATTTCCATCTTAACATTAACATATCCTCTGCTCTGACCTCCAGCATTCTGAGGTAGAATACTTTCCAAGCATCCTTCTTCCCTTCCCTTATCCTCAACCCCGATCAGCATTGCCAAAGATCTAGGACAACAAAGTGTTTTCTCCACCCAGTACAGCCAAACTGGAATGGAATGCCGGTCATGGCTATTGGGGGGGAAGGGGGGATTATCAGTGGTTAAAAGTCAGAGGTTTAATCAATTAGTCAGTCAGCAAGCATATATGCCAAACACTGTGCTAGGTGTAGGGAAAACAAAGACAAAAATTAAATAGTCTCTGCCCTCACTGGGCTTACATTCAATTAGATGTAAGAATTTTGTATAAATAGGGCCAGTAAATGATGATCAAGAACATAAAAACAAAAATAAACGGGGAGAGGGAAATAGTCCATCTGGGACCAAGGTATTACCAAATGGAGGCAGTGTTTCTATATGTAGTAGTAAGGTGACAGTCCTGGTTTAACCTAAGAGATTTTTCCCCCCAACAACACAACAACCTGCAGAAATACTTAAGTGAAACTAACTAGGGCAAAGAAGGACTTTTCTTCTCTAATGGTTGGAAATCCTTTTCCTAACTAAATCCTCTCTTCATAAGGCACAGAGATGTGCCTGAAGGGCAGTGAAAGGGCAGTGAAATTAGCAGAAAACAGGAAACTACGTTTTAAATTCTGGACCTCTCCAAACCTCAGTTTTCTTATCTGAAAAATGGGGATAATAATATTAATAAGGTTGTGAGGTTTAAATAAAACAAGCCCTCTGACAGTGCATTTTAAAAAAGCATTAAAGGGACGGCTAGGTGGCACAGTGAGTAGAGCGCCGGCCCTGGAGTCAGAAGGACCTGAGTTCGGATCCGGCCTCAGACACTTAACGCACACAAACAAAAACCTAGCTGTGTGACCTTGGGCAAGTTACTTAACCCCAATTGCCCTAAAAGGGGCAGCCAGGTGGCGCAGTGAGTAAGAGCACTGGCCTCGGAGTTGGGATGACCCAAGATCAAGTCCGGCCTCAGAAAATGAGCACCCACACATAAATAATGACTGGCCGTGTAACATTGAGCAAGTTACTTAACCCCAACTGCTTTAAAAAAAAAAGCATTAAACATTATAAAGCATAAGTTATTATTAATAGAATGAACTTAACATGACAAAGTTTCTCTTTATCCTGCTGGATATCACTCACTTTGCTTGATGTCACCGTCTAGGCCTGTGCGGCTCTCAAACCTTCCATCTCTCTGGTTGTTGAGTACATCCTTCTCTCTGCCTGCTGAATTCTGCTGCCGGGAAATGCCATCCACGTCGACAGTGCACAAGTGGGCTGGTGACCCAGAGCTTAGCTTCTGAGCAAACAGCTCTCCACCGCCTTTTCTCAAGTAGGAGGCAGGGGCCCAGCCCTCTTTACCTTGAAACCTAGGAAAAGAAATATCTTCAGTGAGCTCACATCATATTTTCCCTGTGCCAGAGGGGAAACCTCTCCAATCTTTTGAATTTACCTCAAATCCTAATGGCTAAAAGCCTGAAAGGAATAATGAACTCAACGTATGTAAAGAGGTGATGATAAGAGAATAATAAATACAAAATTTAAATATAATAATAAATAATAAAGAGATGATAATAAGAGGTAATAGTCACTAGGAACCAGCAGAAAAATCATTACTGCTTAGAAGATGCCTAATATAGTATAAAAAAGGGACATGAGTCTTAAAGGCAAAAGACATTGGTTCAAATTCCAACCCTCCCACCATATGACCTCCATGCCCTGATTGATCTTAGATAAGTAATTTAATTTCTCTGTGGTGGAATTTTCTCCCCTGTAAAATGAATATAATACTCAAGTTCCCAATTCAAAGGGCTATTTTAAGGGTCAGATTAGCTAACATTATATAATATGCTTTGTAAGTTGTAAAAGCTATAAGAATATTAACTATAGTTACTATCACCATTACACGTACTCATAGGATAGGTTAGTCCAGGGCCTGAAGCAAGGCATGTGACAGCACTCCCAGTTTGGCTTCATTTCATTAAGCTACAAAGGGCTTGAGGTACTCAGAAATCAGTCTGCTGACTTAAAGTCAAATACAAACTCAACAACTGTTTGACTCCCTCTGCTACAGAAGTCAATCCAGTCCCTGTAACTGGTGCACACAGAAAGTCATTGTAGGCCTTCCAAATGGTAACCCAATAAATTTGGAGGTGAAGACAGGGAATTGATCCCATTTGCCCAAGAATATACAAGTAAAGATGATTTGCTTAGACTCAGCAATGGACAAAATCTAAGATTAAAAACCTGGCTATATTCTGTTTAAACATGTTTTGAGATGTTCAAAAGTTAAAAAAAACAAAAACAAACAACCAACAGATTTAAAAAACTGGAAGTAGGTCAAGAGGAAGATAAAAACATATTGTGTTGAGAACATCTATTCATCTTAAATAGGTGAATAGAGGAAAAGAGTCCTCTTTCATTCCAAGGTCTACTCCTTTCAATAGTAAAATATAGTCAAAGGATTTTGTTTTTGCTCTGGACTAAAGGAATCACAGGCTACCATGGGATTTCATGTTATAAAATGCCAAGTTACACCCTTTCAAGAGAAATCATACATAGAGAGGCACTATAGTTCTCTTAGTGGCTGATTCCGGAACCGTGGGCAGAATGTCTTAGAAGAAGTAAAGTCTCTGAAGGACCAACCGTGCAAACCAACACCTACAGGAGTAACAGCAAAACTCACAGCCTCCCTCTTCCAACCTTCACAAACTCTGTCCCAGCTCCCAAGGCCACTGCTGACTAATTCCAAAAGGTTTGGCTTGAGTCAGTTTTATTAAGAGGACAAACCAAACAACTCAAGCACTGTATTTTGCTTACCAGCATAACCCTAGCCCATCCTGAGCTCTTCCTGTCCCAAAAACAGTAGGCAAAGCTACCATCAATGGTGCAAATTCTGGGAAGTATTTTCTTTTTTTTGGCAGCTGAGGGGAAGTACTATGCCTTCTAGATGCCAACACCCAATTATCATTTTTTTTCAGCCAGACTTTGTTTTGTAAGGATGATAAAAGTTGTAAGGTTTATTGTGTAAGTCAACAAATTTAATAATTTTTCTTTGTACCAGGTAATTTGTATAACACTATATAACACATTTATATGAAATAGAAGATGATTTTGAGGTAGGGTTGGATGGTCACTAGGAGCAAGAGGATCAGGAAAGGTCTCATGTAGAAAGATAAGACTTCTTTAGCTGTGATAAAGGTGCCAATCAATGCCCGTGGGTGCCACTGCTAAGCCACGGGCAAAGAAGAAAGGAAACAAGGGAGAGGAAAAAGAAATGGAATAACAGATTTGCAGAAGAAGCAAGAGAGAAAAAGTAAGAAAAGAGGGGAAGCAGGGAGAAGAGAAAGAAGAAAGAGGCGGAATTAATTTATTAATATGTCAGTCAGCAAGTGCCTGAGTGGCCCTTTGCTCTGAACTGTACAATATACACTAATTGCTGCTGATGTCTCATGGCTCTGGTGCCACAGGTTGGCTATCCTGACCCCATCCCAGTTAAAGAGATACTGCATATTTCCTGCTTAGCCTGGGCCGTGGGGGTCAGGTCAGTTTGAAGAAAATCAAGGCCTCCTCTAACTCATGCTCAAATACACCTTAAAGCTACATGAGTGACTCCATTCCTGAATATCAACTTAGGTATAAGAATGTGGTACCACTCAGTGGTAAGTATCTGCTGCTGTCAAACACCTACTTAGGTACTGGGTATGATCCCTACAGAGAAGCCAAACAGTAGGAAAATATGCAAGCTCTGTGGGTAAAATCACTTATCACATCAATCATTCTGCCAATGTTCTTCTCTATCAGAGGGCAATCAAATAAGTGGGCAGCAGAGATTAGCTGTTGTACCCCAGGAAGCCACGTGAGAAAAAGCAAGGGTAGGCTATGTATCTGCAGGATACAAATGACTGGCCAGTGGCCCAAGAATCAGAGGATTGAAATGGGCTTAATTTTAAAAGGGCTCATGGCCAAAGGAAGCAAATAGCTCTGGTTAAGATGGATTTACAGGTGAATTCTATTAAACTTTTAAAAAGTATACTACATAAATTATTCTCAAAAACTGCAAAGGGAAACTTTTTTTATGAGACTAATATATATATATATATAGTCTTATATAAATATAAACTACTATAAAACAAAACAAAGAAAACTATAGATTAATATCATTAATAGATATTTATAAAAAATTTTAAATAAAATCCAAGCCAAAAAAGGGGAGTGGGCTGATGATACCATCAGTTTTTCTGGTGATGAATGAAGATGAATGAATTAAAAAACATTTATTAAGCATTTACTATGTGTGAAATACTATGCTAAATGCTAGGAAGAAGAAAAGAAAAAGATGATAGTTTTTGCTCTCAATGAGTTTGCATTCTAATTAGATCAAGACAACACATTAAGGGGAGTGGAAAAGCCTGGAGATCACCCGGGAGTATATTGGGTGCAGAGGGGTGTGGGCCTCTCAGGATGGGTAGTCTGAAGGGGTTTTCCCTGCCACCTCCTTGCTCCCTCCTCTGGTTCAGGTCATGGTGGCAAACAGGGAGCAGGCCTAAGGATCAAAATGGAGCAGGGATTCTGAGATCCCTGTGGAAGAGGTGGGCTTAGTATACAGCAGGAGAGGAAAAGGGGAAGGAGCATTGTGAGGAAGGTCAGGGTGAAGTCTAAGTAACCTGGGCTGGTGAAGGGGGAGGGTGGGCCACTGGATACCAGCTCTAATACCTAAGGGATTCTCAATTGGCTTGAGATAGGGAAAAGGCAACCTGCCCAGCTCTGGGTGGAGATGTTTTTGTGTAGTGGGAGAGAATTCTTTACAGAATACTATCACTTCTGAGAAAAACATCTTCCCTTGCTTAGTCCTCCAACTTTCTCTTTTGGGATAACATGTCTCTTCCTGCACAGCACTATTGCTAAAGTCGAGATCTAGAGTCAGGCCTGGTCTAGTAGTCAGGAGATCTTGGTGCTGTTGCCATCTTGATTTGTAACTTTGGAAAAGTCATTTGACTTTTATGTGTCTTAGTTTCCCCATCTGTAAAATGGGAATGATATTAACTGTCCCGCCTACCTCACATTGTAGCTATTATGAGAAAATAAGCCAATATAGGGGGGATATTCTGTAAAGCAAAGTACCATGCAAATTCAACAACAGTAACATTCATATAACATTATTATTAGACACTGAGAGAGAGAGACCAAGACAAATAGGCACCTGCTCTTAAGATCCTTACAGACTGAAGGTAGAGCTTAGCAACAACCAAAGCAGCTCATTGTGAGGAAAATTACAGGGTTGTGGTAGTGGCATAGCAAAGAAAGAAACCCTTCTTCACACTACTGCTGATAGTGTGGAATAATGGTAGAACCAGAGAGACCACCTCTTGTATACTTGCTACCTGTGTGACCCTGGTCAAGTCACTTAACCTCAATGGGCCTAGGCAACGGGCTTTGATTTATCTACTAGGTCACGTATGATTTGCAATCTGAATCAGTAGAGGGAGTCTGTGCACTGGGATGTCTCCACACTGATAAAATCATGGGCTTTTTTGTATATTTGCATATTCACATGCAGAGGGGATTTGTAACTATGCTTATGCAGTGTTCCCTACCTGAAGTGGGGTTGAAAATAAATGGCATGGAATACTATTGTTCTATAAGAAAAGATGAGCAGGGTGCTCTCAAAAAAACCTGGGAAGACTTACATGAACTGATGCAAAGTGAAATGAGTAGAACCAAGAGAACACTACACAGTAACAGCAGAGTGGTTAAGATGACCAGCTGTGAATGATTTAATTATTTTCAGCAATACAATGATCCAAGACAATTTTGAAGGACCTATTTTGCTTTTTTGGAGGGCAATTGGGGTTAAGCAACTTGCCCAAGGTCACAGCTAGGTTTTTTTTTTTTTGGTGTGTGTTAAGTGTCTGAGGCCAGAACCGAACTCAGGTCCTTCTGACTCCAGGGCCAGCACTCTACTCACTGCGCCACCTAGCCGCCCCAGGGCCTATTTTGAAAAATGCTATCCATTCCCAAAGAAAGAACTGATAGTATCTGAATACAGATGAAAACATACTTTTTATACTTTATTTTTCATGGCTTTTTTTTTTTGGTCTATGTTCTTTTTTACAATATGACTAATGGAAATATGTTTTGCGTGACTACACACATATAATCTATATCAAATTGCTTGCTTTCTTAATGAAGTGGGGTGGGGTGGGAGGAAGGGAGAGAATTCAGAATTCAATTTTAAAAACAATATCAAAAATTGTTTTTACATGTAATTGGGGAAAAATAAAATACTAAATAAACAAAAAAAAAAGAAAATAAATGGCAGTTTCCAATGGAATTGCCATTTGTGAGAAATATCTGTAGTCAGAGTCCAGGATTTCTTCTGGTTCCTGTTAAGCTATGGTTGTGTATGCTTGAAGATGAGATTGTCTATTACAAGAATATGATTAAGAAGAAAAGCAAATAGGAGATACTTCCTTTAGGGACTTAGGTCTTAAAGATGTCAGTGAAATTATCATGAAAGTTTCACCCCATAGGTCATCACATACAGAGTCCCATGTAGTGTCATTCAGTATGAGAAATCCCAATCATTCCCTCTCTAAGGCCACAGGGGAGATAGGGAAGAATACCTGATCTTCCACCAGCCCTCTAGGTTTTTCTGGATAACTTCCACCATGGCCCCTCTCTCCAAGTTAATTTCATCCTGGTCTCGAGCAGTATATGGGTAAATGACGGTGTATTTCTCCTCTGTTAGGAACAAAGTATGATATTAGAACTGGGTCAGCCCAAAGAGTCATTGAGGAAAGTCAGTTGTCACACAGCAAGTTTCTTAAAAAAGTTTTCTTTCTTCCCCATAAGATCAGAAAATCTTTCTTCAGAAACTATTCAAGCCCCAATTAAAACTGGACAGCTTATTTTAGTCTTTTAATAAGTCCCCTATTTTTCCACCCAGCATTGGAGAGAACAAGAGGCATATGCCCCAAATTTATCTGAAGCCCCTGTAGATTTATACACTAGTTTTCAAGTCTTTGGGGGCCCCTATGAGAATTGCTAACATCCTGGACAGTTAGAATCCCATGAATCATCCTTTTAGGTCTACTACCAGGCCTTAACTGAAGGTGGGGCAGTCTCTAAGCAGTTGGATCTAATCCAGGCTAGGAAGGGTTAAAGCTTCACATGGCTATGACAATCTCCCGTTTGGATTTGGCAACCTGGCTGCCTGTAGTGTTGAGGGATTAGATCCATTTGGCAGCAGATGGTCTGAGGATGAGATCATTACCAACCAAAGACAGCTAGAAGTTTCATTAACATAAGAGAAAAAAACAAATGTAAACAGGTAGCTTCTTCCTTTCCCCAAAGTTGCTTTCAGACTTTCTACTTAATTCCTTTCAGAAAAGTTAAGTCCAGATGTTTCCCTCCCACAGTAAAACCCTGAGGTCTCTGGGTATGTTCCTTCAGAATCATCCAGATTCAGGACACTGATTCCACAGAAAGCAAGGGAACGGGCTTGGCCTTCAGCTGTTCAAAAGCACTCATGCCTAGGGTGAGGGAGTAAGAGAGAGAGCACCACAGGAAACGGCCTTGGGGTGTCCCCCCATGCTCAACACCCAACTCCAAAAGAAGCAACAGGCAAGCTAAGAGGGAAGGAGTGAGTGCTTTCCTGCATCAGCAACCTTTCCATCCTAAAGAGAATTTCCTTTCTTTCTCAGTGCAGGCTAAAGCTGGCTGAGGGGTTGAAATCTACATGCAAATTCTTCTTCTCCTGTCCTCTCCTGTCAGTCTCCCGTCCCTCCTTCCCTCCCCCTCTCTGTCTCTCTCCCAATAACTCCTACCAGGCTTCTTTTTGTGGCCTGCCTGTCTGGCACCAAGGGCTGACTTACACTATGTTCATTTATTTATTTATTTAACCTCCCTGATTCACTCAAGTAGGGAAATAAGTTGACTCAAATAATGGTGTATCCTGTGGGGTGGCTGAGTCGGCTGTTCCACTGATTCATGAAAACTGCAGACCAAGTGTGGAAAGATGCCAAGGTCTGTGTGTGCATGAGAGGCTCCATCAAGTGAGGGGATTGTGATGAACGGATGTTGCTCAGATGGGACACCCTGTCACCAAGTAAGGGTAAGTCCTTTGCCTTTTCTGATTCCTAAAGGGCATCATCCTGAGGATGGCTCCACATGTGGGGTGGGGAGTGTCTCTAACCCCAACCAGTGACCCAAATCAAAGCTGAGGGAAGTAGGCCTGACAACTGATGACTCAGCAAAGAGAAAAGCTCGAGCTTCCAAAGGCATTGATTTATTCTTGGGGGAGCTATCACACCCAAAGAGGAAACTCAGAAAAGGGGCATCCACTACCACACGGTAGCTGTGAGAAAGTCTGACGATGAGCCCCTTTTCCAGGCCCCCACACAAATATATCTAGTACAAGTGACACAAGCAAGGTCACTTTACCAACATGCAGTAATACACAAACACACATGGTCACAAGGGAAGAGGACTTCATGCATGGGGCAGATACAAAGGACCAGGCTCCAAACACAAAACAACAAAACAAGCCTCCACAGAATCCACCTTGACCCCATCCAATGGTGTACAAGTCCCCAAGTGTCCGACGGCGACCCACGTGCCGGGGCAAAGACCAGTATCTCCAAGAGACTGGGAAGGAAGCGTGTTGAGTAGCAGAAACCAGGAAATGGATAAAACAGGAGATGAGAAGGCAACACTCACAAGACAAAGATAGCACCTCAAAACTACCATTGTTTCTTATTGACATACATGTAATTTCTCATCCCATGTCACATCTGATCTTTCAGAAGCACAAAGTCCCTGAGCAAGGACTTATATAAGCTGTAGCTAAGGGAGCGGTAGCTAAATTGACCTTATTTTGTGTCTAACATCTGATTCTAAGAGGCTTGAAAGTAGGGGTTCTTAAGGTGTGTCATGAATTTGCTCTTAAAAATATTTTATAACTGCATTTCACTATAATTGGTTTCCTTTGCAATCTTTGCATTTTATTTTATGCATTTAAAACACTGTTATGAGAAAGGGTCCCTAATCTTCACTGGATTGCCAAAGGGGTCCATAACATAAAAATGATTAAGAATCCCTGCTCCAGGGGTTGAATTATTTAGGGGGAAACCCACTGCTGACAGGCTTTTTAAAAGGGGATGAAACTGCATTGCCCAATCTTTGTTCCAGAGAGCAGATGAAGAAACATTTTCCTTTCTTGGTAAAGAGTTGGGGTGGAGGGAAGGGAAGGGCCATGGATGTAGAATGTTGCATACACTGTCATGAGTGGTTGTTTTGTTAACTGGGTTTTACTGAACTATCCCACTTTATAACAAGCAGTTTCAACAAGACAGCAATAAAACTTGTTTTTGAATAATTTAGAGGGAAGACTGGGGAACCTTACTGAAGTGTGTCAGAAAGGTTAATGGCTTGGATTTATTTGCGGGGGCGGGGAAGGGAGGCAGAGCGGGGGTTGATCTGAGTAGGGAGGTCCTGATAGGAAATTCCCTACTCCAATGTAGATTGGCAACTGTTCTGCAACTCAGTTTTATTTTTTTTTTAATTAATCAATTTATTTATTCTAGTTTTCAACACTCACTTTTATAAGATTTTGAATGCCAAATTCTTTACTCCCTTGGCAACTCAGTTTTAGAGTCCCCTATAATCACACAACTAATGCAAGTCAGAGGCCAGGCTTGACTACAACTCTTTCTGACTCTACAGCTAGCTCTCTATCCACTGCAACACATGGCCTCTTTGACGCTTTGGATAAGAGGGTATATTTTTAAAAAACCTACTCATTACAAATACATTTAAAGCTGCTCACGCCTTACAAAAACTTAAAATAATTTGAGCTCCTTATATTTAAAGCTATAAGCTACGGAGGCTTTTTAGAAATTATACCATCAGACTATGAATATTCACCAAAGTACTCAGTCTGGCTGGAGAAACAGGAGTGGATTCTGACCCTCTTTCTCCATAATTAGCCTACGTGCCCTATGTTAGGAATGGTTGAGTAGTATCAAATCCAGGCAAGGTCCTGAGTCTTCTGGAAGCATTTTAATTCATGAATTCTTTTTTTTTATTTCTATTATTTCTTTCTTTCTACTATTACTTTCTACTTCTAATCGACTATTCTCCCATAAAACAAATTAAGACAAAAAAGAAAAAAAGGAAAAAAGTGGGAAAATATCAGTACAATCTGTCAAAACGTAAAAAGCAAGAAAACCTGCAGTGTGGTAACACCCGTGACCTTCCCACCTCCAGGAAGGGGTGTGTTGGGGGTGTCCTCTCATATCTCTTTAGCATTCATGATTTCTAAAGGAAAACAGTGCATGTGCTAGAGATTGGTGGTTGCAATAGCACACATGATTTTCTGGCCTGGTAATTCAAGGCAAATCATGAAATACTAGAACCCAAATGTGGAAGGCTCTCCCGATCATTTCATCCTATTATTTTAATGGTGGCAGTAGTCGAGTTTAGTACAAAAGTGGATCGTCATACCCATCAGCATTTAAGTGAGAAAAGCATCCCAAGTAATCTCTGACTTGCTGGCTTAGTAAAAGCAAACCAGGCATTTGGGCTGTTATTAAAGATTCCCTCCTGGGTTGTCAGTTCTAATAGACCAGGTGGAGTGTAAATTTCAAGTGATTAGCCCGTTTCTTTCTGCCTTTACCAGGAGAATCTCTAATAAGAACAATTGATGACATTTATATAGTGCTTTAAGGTTTGCAAAGCACTTCATAAATAAGTTCAAATTCTTTGCTAATGACCTGTTAATGCCTGCAATGAACTGACAAAGAATGATTCCTGCACAGAAAACAGAGGAATAAGCTTCCATCAGACCTTGACTTTAGTAAAATACAGTTAACAATCATATACAGAGGATATCTGAAGCCGGGTCCTTCTGGGTTTTCTCCAAACTGGCCTCTAGGGATGGAGGGATTGATTCCCTTCATTCCCAATCCAAATGCCAAGTTTGCTTTTGCTAAGCTACTGGGCCAGAGATTACTTTTCCCCCAGGAGATTTTCAATTCCCAGCAAAGACTGAATGAAGATAAGGGAGAGGGCTTAAGAGAATCCCATACCAACCAAAGAGGCTTTAACTACCACTTTGTGGCAGCTTCATAGGATCACATTTAACCACTCACTCATGCCTTCATTCAACCAACATATGATGTGTGTTGGAAACTTTGTTAGATGCTGAGGAAGATACAAAGTTCAAATAAGACAAAGTTCAGCTTTTATGGCACTGACAGTCAAGAAGGAGGAGAAGACACAAACACAGACAGATAGAATATATAACATTATGTGTATTCTAGTGTCTCAGAACTAAAAGGGATTATAAAATCATTGAGTCCAACCTTTCATTCAGTACAGGGATCCCTTCTTTTGACCAGGAGTCACTGGAAACATTTATATATATATATATATATATGTAGAAATACAAGGTTGAATTTTTCCTACCTTCCTCAGGTTGTAGAGAAAACTCATCTTGGCCACCATCCTGACCTTCCAGACAAGTTGCAGGGACCCAGCCCTGCTCATCAGAGGTGCTTACAAACCACCAACCTGGAGGGGAAAAAGGCTAGTGGGTAAATGTAGCAGGATAATGTGGAACGGCTATATCAATCTCTTCACTATCTCTCCTATGCACTGTACTCATTCTCACCTTGATGCCTTTGCTTCTACTATGCTCCCTACCTAGATTATTTGTCCTATTTCTCTCCACCAATCCATATCATATACATTCTTCGATGTCCAGACCACATATCACTTCTTCCTGATAATCCCTGTACAATTCAATTCAATTCAACAGATATAACTGAGTGCCCATGGTGTACAGAATTCCACGCCAGTCCTGAGTGACATGTCAAGCTTAGATAAGACATTGTTCCTTCTCTCATAGACTAATGGGAAGGAGGTATGAATCAGTGACTATTGTACAAAGTAGTACATACTATGTATACAAGAAAGAAATCAGGGCAGGTGGGGTAGACCAGAGGAGGCATCTGGAGAGGATATCACTAGAGTAAAATTTTGGAATATAGGCAGGACTTCAATAGTTTGTGTGGCAGAAGGGCATTTTAGATTTAGGGAACAGCATGAACAAGGGTGCAAAGGTAGCAAGGTATAGTGCTTGTATGGGGGCAGTGAGGGGTCCAGTTTAGGCTGAAAAGGCAGGGTGGTATCACATTGTGGAGGACCTTGAATTCCTGGTTAAGGTATTTGAACTTTTCTCAGGGACAGAAATGAGGAGATGTGATTTTATTGGTATAGGGAACTCCCAGGTGACAAAATTGCCTCTACCAGTCAATGCAGGATGGCATCTTTTCTGCAACTCAGATACTGAATTACCTAGATCATTGAACTTAGCATAGTCTCTGGCAAATTTCTGTCATTGTTTAGTTGTTTTCAACTGTGTCTGACTCCTCATAACCCCATTTGGGGTTTTCCTGGCAAAGATACTAGAGTGGTTTGTCATTTCCTTCTCCAGCTCATTTACCATCTGAGGAAACTGAGGCAAACTGGATTAAATGACTTGCCCAGGGTCACATAGATAGTAAGTGGCTGAGGCCAGATTTGAACTCAGGAAAATAAGTTTTCCTGACTTCAGGCCCAGTACTCTATCCACTGTATCAGCCAGCTGCTATATAGCAAATAGTAGGTGCTTAATAAATACTTGTTGCCTGAGAGGACTTGCCCAGGGTGACACAGCCAGTAGGCGTATGATCTGTTGTAGGAGTAGGGGTCAGGATAGTGACTAGACAGACCTGTGCTTTCATTAGTATAGGAAATTCCCAGGTGAGGAAAGTCCTTTCCAATGCAGACCAGCACATTCCCTGCAACTTAGACTCAAAGAGTTGCCTAGTGCAGTAAGAAGTCTAGGGACTGGCCCAGGATCTTTATCAGAGGCAAGACTGGAACTCAAGTCTTCCTGGTTTTAAGGCCAGCTCTCTAGCCACTCCACCATACTGCCTCTGAATTCACTTTGTAGACAAAAATCCAATAACGGGTTTTGACCAGAGAAGTGACAGGTCCAGATCTATGCATAAAGAAGATAAGTCTGGTAACAGATTGAAGAACAATTTAGGATGACATCTCTCCTTTCTTTGAATTCCTACACATATCATATGTTGGTTGAATGAAGGCATGAGTGAGTGGTTAAATGTGATCCTATGAAGCTGCCACAAAGCGGTAATTAAAGCCTCTTTGGTTGGTATGGGATTCTCTTAAGCCCTCTCCCTTATCTTCATTCAGTCTTTGCTGGGAATTGAAAATCTCCTGGGGGAAAAGTAATCTCTGGCTCAGTAGCTTAGTAAAAGCAAACTTGGCATTTGAATTGGGAATGAAGGGAATCACTTCCTCCATCTCTAGAGGCCAGTTTGGAGAAAACCCAGAAGGACCTGACTTCAGACATCCTCTGTATATGATTGTTAACTGTATGTTACTAAAGTCAAGGTTTGATGGGGAACCCGTGGCCTCAAGGCCACATGTGGCCCTCAAGGTTCTCAAGTGCGGCCTTTGACTGAATCTAAACTTCACAGAACAAATCTCCATAATAAAAGGATTTGTTCCCTAAAACTTGGACTCAGTCAAAAGGCCACACCCAAGGATCTAGAAGGCCACACATGGCCTCAAGTTGGCAGGTTCCCTACCCAGATAGAACTTGGTGGTTATACACTTATATTATTATGTTTATGTGTAAATTTTGTCTTTCCACGTACATTAGAAATCCCTTCCAGGCAGTAGCAATGTTTTGTCATTTAATATGTTTGTGGATTTTTTTAAAACCATGCTTTTCCTTCTTATCCTTTCTGTGCAAAGAAACAGCTGGGCCAAATACAACTCACTGCATTCAGTATTCAAACTATGCCCAAGTTTGATGAAGACTATGTTGGAAACTGTCATTAGTGAAGAGTGTTTGATGGTGATGAAGGGGGTAAGAATATACCATGGGCAGCTAGGTGGCACAGAGAATAGAGCACCAGCCCTGGAGTCAGGAGGACGTGAGTTCAAATCCGGCCTCATACACTCAGACCCAAAAACTAGCCGTATGGCCTTGGGCAAGTCACTTAACCCCAATTGCTGCCCCCCCCCCCAAAAAAAAGAATATACCATGTAAAAAGTCAAAATGAAGCTGGGATATGGATCTAATTCTGGTTCTGTCTTCAATTTACTGAGCCACTCAAACTTTCTATTTATCAGTTTCAGCTATGGTATTACACAAGCAATCCTTTTTTGGGAGGGGTCTACACCTGGGCCTCAGGACAATTTTTATTGCTGAGGTTAAAGACATGATTATTTTTGGACAATTATGATTGGTTATATCTGTGCTTATAGATGCATCTGGACTTGTATATATACAGGTTGGCTAGAAAAACTGTAGTTTAATTTGTAGAAATTGTAGTTCATATTAATGACAGTCATATTTAGGAGCTAACATTAATCACAAATTCAGGATGTATGCAATTCTAATTTACTTGCCTGATGGTGCTAATTAGTAACCTAGCCACTGTTTACATTATCCAGAAAATGTCAGAAATAGATTTTTCTTCCCATGTACCTGAGTCTAAATCTGGCCTCAGACACTTACTGCTGTTTGCCTCAGTTTCCTAATCTGCAAAACGAGGATAATAACAGCACCTAGCTCCCTGTGTTGTTATGAGGCCCTAATGAGATAATAAGTGTAAAGAACTTAGCACAGTGCCTGGCATGTGTTAAACACCACATAAATGTTAGTTATTATAATTACCATTAGAGAACATTTTGATTCAAAGTGATGTATTACTGTGGCTCTTAGCCAGTCATTTGGGTTATTATGTAGATTGGCTAGCTACAGACTTTAGTTATAATAAACATGCTGAATCTTTTTTTATTCTTCCACTAAAAGATCTGTTTCACCTCCTCTAGTTTCTTCTCCTCTCCTTTGTCTTGTCCTAACGTCTGATATGTACTTATCATCAATCATTCTAATGCTAATGCTAAAAAAAAGGGTTAACTCTAGCTGCTGTGGTTTCTGCACTGTGAATATGGCTCAGCTAAGAATAGGGCTGAAATCATTAACTCTGTAAAAACCTGAAATCCATCAAGACTTTGTGACAACAAATGTTCAGGATGACCTAGGCCAGTTAACAAAAGCAGATTTTCTTTGGAATGGCCAGACTGTTTCATTTCACCACATTCATGTGACTGTGACAAAATGACCTTTATTACACATCACTAGTGTTGCTTGTGGTCTGGGATCATAAGTCTCAAATTCTCCTTCCCACCAGCTGCCATCCCAAAGCGTCTGTCCATGATAGTATTGGTAAAGAATAGCTATCTTACCTGATTCATTCTTCTCAATGATGTCCACTACCTGGCCCACACACAAGCTGATCTCTGAACTTTCCTGTTTCTGGTAATCTGCTACCACCACATATTGCTCCAGGACCATTGGATCTACTGAGGCCGAGTCTCCCCCTGAAGACGGGAAAAAAAAATCTCCACATCTGGCCAATTTAGTCACTGGTGAGGGTTACCTGTGGCCCTAGTGAGAAGGCTGGGGCAGGATGATATTCTGAATGAATGGAAAAAAGGACAGCCAACTGAAGCCAGTATTTAAGGTCATGGCATGGGACCCAGAGAAAGAAGGGGGGGGGGGAGAGAGGGAAAGAGAGAGAGGGAAAGAGAGAGAGAGAGAGAGAGAGAGAGAGAGAGAGAGAGAGAAAGAGAGAGAGAGAGTGTGTCCTACTTACCTCATGGGAGATAGTATCCCTGAAAAGATGGAGGAAGAAAAGAAATGAAAAATAGTGGAAGGGAGGAATGAAGGAAGGGGGTAAAGAGAGGAAAGGGAGAAGAAGGGAGGAAAAAGAAGGAATAAAAGAAAGGAGAGGAGCGAGGAAGGAAACACTAGAAGCTGACTTTCTCTCTCTCTCTCACCTCCTTGTGATCCTTTCCTTTTTACCTTTCCCAGAAAGGCAGGGTAGTACAGAGAAAGGAATGCTGGGCTTAGATCAGACCGTTTTTATCCTACCTCCAATACTTATTAGCCGTGTGGTACCAGGCAAGTCACTTAACCTCTGAAGTCTCAGTTTGCTCACCTATCAAATGGGGATAATACTTGAACTACCTACTCCACAGGGTTGCTGTGAACAAAATGCTTCATAAATTTCAATGAGAATTATATTACTGCTTTGGGGCCAAAGTTGAATTTGGTTTTCTTTGGAGTCCACAAGGACTGAATTCCTCAGAGCCTCCCCTACAAGGGGCTAGAACTCAGCTAACCTAAAAGGGCCTAAGTCACTACTATCCACCCAGAGCAAAGGAGCAACAGGGATAGAAATATCCAGGAAGGATCTTAAGGTAACTCAGGGCCAATGTAGAAATTTGGCAGGGGGTGTGGAGGGGAGGGGGGGGGTGAAGGTTAAAATAAACCTAAATTATAAATAAATCTAATTTATCTTATCCTAAAGTTAGGCTGTGGCAAGAGTTCAGCTGTCAACCTTGGCCTACCACAGGCCAGGGTATCACTTGCTATAATAATCCCAACAGGTGGAGCCAGACCTCTGAGTATGTGTTTCTCCCAAAGGGTGTTAGCCTACACATAGGACTCAAAACTCCAGGAATCCCACTGTCTCTGCACATTCTGTGCACATGGGCATGCTCATGAAAGACCAAAAGGAGATAAAAACAACCCAGCAAAGTAATCACATTTGAACCAGTGACATCTATTCCTGAGTGAATATATATACAAATGTAGCAAGTTTGAACTTTTTTTGGCTATGGGTTATGATTTTTATAGTCTTCTAGTAGCCATGTATCTAACATGAATGTATTAGAAATAATGGTTGAGGGGTTATTTGTGGCATATAGATCCCCAAAAGGATTTCCCTCCAAATCAACAGGTGAGCAAGGCCACCACTATCTTTATATACTTCTTGAATGTATAGCAGAGTTGAACATGCAGACTATACTTGGTCTATGAAAATTTAAAATTCATTATAACCACTCTTAAAGACAATCATTAATTTTTTTCTATTTGTCCTACTAGTAGTAACCCTATTACTTTAGGCTAGAAATTTCCCTGAGAAGTCACATTTAAGAACTCAGAAAGGGTCAGAAGGATCACCAAGGTCCCTAAATACTTTTTCTGAAACACAGCTTACAAACTGGGGAAAACAGTTCTCCCAAGTTAATGTTTGCTAGGAATCCCTACATTCATGTTTCTTTGGAGGGAGGAGTTTCTAATTGGGAAGAATAAAGACAGCAAAAATCTATTCAAAATAAAACAGCATTGTGCAAACAGTTAAAACTCTCCAGTCTGGACTCATATCTCATTTACCAAAGAGAAAGATTTCATGTTGGCATGAGTGATGTGAACTGGACCCGACAAGATCTGGATCAATGGACTGGGCCAGTGATGAGGTTAACACTTGAGTTTCCCACTCCATGTGAATGCTTCCATGCAAATATGCAAAGAATCTGTGATTTGATCAGCTCTGTGACAACTCCCCTCACCAACAAAGACAGCCTTTGATTTAGCCACCTAATCCAATCCACATCTGGAAAGAATTCCCACTACAACATACCTGACAAGTGGTTTTCTAACTTCTGTTTGAAGATCTCTACTGAAGGGATACCTGCTCCTTTAACACAGTCCATTCTACTTTGGGATATAATGAAGCGGTGGGAAGATTTTTACTTTACATCAAGTCTAAATGTGCTTTTACCCACTGCTTTTGAATCTTGCTCTCTGGGGTCAAGTAGAGCAAATATAATCCTTTCATATAAGTCCTATGACATAGAGAGGTTAACTGACTTGACTAGGGTCACACACCAACGAAGTGTTCAAGCTTGGATTTGACCCAGGTCTTTCTGACTCCAGGCCTAACAAGCTATCCACTATAACACAGGTATAAAACATGTAATGGCAGGCAACTCTCCCCAGTGTAGCACGAACCAGATTAACACGTAATTGGTAAATATTTAATAAAGTAAATAAAATACAATGGAACAGTGATAATGTGAATAGGCGGTTTTCTAAATCAACCTGCAGCCCACAGGGAACCTTATGGAAAATTTAGAAATAGAAATGGATCCCCATTTCTATTTGGATTTGACACTACTGCATCACACCACGATGACTCTTGCATGTTTTTGAGCAGTCTGAAAATGTGACCTAACACACCCTGTAGCAACAGAATGCATGAATCAGAGAGCTAACTGAAGAAGGGACACTGAGAATAGGGAGAAGGAAGATGGGGAAAAGGAGAGTGGGTCAAGATTTAGAGATGACTTTTGGGAAATAATGCCTTCTCCTTATCCACTGAATTTAGTGTTTCAGTTCCTTCCAAAACTTGGCATGAGTCCCTATCCAAGTCTCAGACTCTGAGTGCCTAGCTAGGTGGCACAGTAGATAGGGCACTGGGCTTGGAGTCAAGAAGACCTGAGTTCAAATTCAACCTTAGACACTTACTAGCTTTGAGATACTGGGCAGGTCACTTAATCTTATTTGCCTCAGTTTCCTCATCTATAAAATGAGCTGGAGAAGGAAATGCAAACCACTGTAGCATCTTTGCCAAGAAAACCCCAAACGGGGTCACAAAGAGTCAGACACAACTGAACAACAATAAAAGCTACTGGTGATATCTAAGATAGCCAGCAAACTCTCAAATACACTTCATTGTATCATTTTGGATAAAAGTTTCTTTTTTACAAAGAAGAAAGTACAAAAATAGAATCTACAAATCCACAAATATGTATACACATATTATTCAGGGAAAACATGGCATGGGGTATATTCCTATGGTACAGTTGGAAGGGGAAGGTGGGAGTATAAGGTGGGGAGGGGAAGGAAAAGGACAAGATGTAACTGCAGTGAGGAAAGTCTAAAGCTGGGAAAATGTTGCAAAGGACCCTCCAACAAGCATAATACTGCTGAGCATGCCTGATACTGGCCATAATGATCTTTGATCACCATTTTCTTTTTTTCTTTATTTTTGCTTTTTGGAGGGCAATTGGGGTTAAGTGACCCAAGGTCACACAGCTAGTTTCTGTGTTAACTGTCTGAGGCTAGATTTGAACTCAGGTCCTCCAGGGCTGGTGCTCTATTCACTGTGCCACCTAGGCACCCCTGTGATCACCATTTCCTTAGAGAATTAATTTTTTTTTTGCTTTTTTGGAGGGCAATTGGGGTTAAGTAACTTGCCCAAGGTCACACGGCTAGGTTTTTTTTTTGTTTGTGTGTGCGTTAAGTGTCTGAGGTCGGATCCGAACTCAGGTCCTTCTGACTCCAGGGCTGATGCTCTACTCACTGCACCACCTAGCCGCCCCAAGAATTAATTTTTATATGATAATATATCTCCCACCAATGTCCTTTAAAGATTCACCATGATATGGAGATGACCCTGCGTCCTCACAGGCTAAGTCACTGCATCTAAGCTCTAGAGGGTCCTACCAATCTGGAAGGGCTTTGAGTTAGGCAATGTTTGTCCTTCAAGGACCTCCCTAGTTAGGTGAGGAGAGGGACTTGGAACCAGAAGGCTGGCCACCAGGTGATAATTTGGGGGAGAGGGAGCAGGTGTGATAAGGCTATGATTTGAATTAGTATAGGGAGGACCAGTGCCAGTGAAAACCCAGATCTTCTAAAGCAGTGGTGTCAAACTCAAATAGAAACCATATATAAGGACCCCTGTGGGCTGCATACTGACTTTGGAGACCACATATTAATACTATCTATGTTCTATTGTGGTTTTATTTATTTTGTTAAACATCTCCCAATTACATTTTAATCTGGTTTGACCTCACTGAGAACTGTTGTAGGCCACACAGTGCGTCTGACACTTTCATTCTAAAGCAGCACAAATCTTATGCCATAGGTCAGCGGCAAAAATACTTTGCAGAAATTTACTTCAATGACATTCTTACTGGAGCATTTTGATTCTGGAAAGCAAATAATATTTGAGTAAAGAACAATATTCAGGGTGCTAGAATGTTATAAAATACCTTGAAGAATGCTGGTTTTAAGCAGTCCAAAGATGATATGGAAACAATAACTAAATGAAATTATGCAGACCACTAGGAGACTGTGGGATCCTTTTCTCTAGTAGAATCAGTATAATTCTAATAGCCTAACAATCTTTAAGACTGGTTTAGCCAAAGTCTTGGGAGGGGCAAATTGATCTAAAGGAACAACCTAATGTAGACATAGGTTTTTTTTTTCCCCCAACTTAATCATCTTTGGTTTCTTAAAGCAAAAAGAGGCTCAGGGACCATGAACTTTAAACCTCTCTGAAACATCTGCACACATCTCCTGAGGTGGTCCTAAAGGATGAACAAATTTAAAGGTAGGATTAGTAAGAAGTCCGAGCCTAGAATCAGTTCTGCTTTTGAAAGTTATGGTCATGACTATATAAATAAGTTTTCCCAGCACTGCAGGTGAATGAAGCAGTCAGAGTTATTGCTAATTAGAGGCTCCTCTGTCCCTTCTAGGTGAGGGCCTTCATCAGTGTCTCTGAAAAAATATTTCTGTTCCATACAGACACTTCAGCTTTATTTACCAGAGCTGATTCTCCTTCCTTTCCATCCCTCCCACTGGTTCCTTCCAGGGATAAGATCCTAGCTATAGTCAAAAACACAGACCTTTTGACCGTCTCAAGGAGGGCAAAATGCCCTCCTATTTTCTTCTCCCTTCTAGGGGCCATATAATTATCCATGGGTCTAGTGGCTATTTGTAGCTTGAGCAGGATGCCAAGGCTCCCCCAAGTACCTATTAAACCAGAAAATGAGAGCTGTAAACAGAGCTTGGTGAGAAGAGGTAGGAGGTAATTCTAGGCTTTGGGGCAGTTCCTTCCAACCCTTAAAAGGCTAGATCTAGTTTATTGGATATTTTCTTTCCAGGGACAATCTTAAATCTTTTTAAAAGCACTGTTGACCACAGTCTTTCCACTCAGGAGTGGCTCAAGAGACCGGAGATAGTGAATTCAGAACTGTTGGATGGCGGACATGTACAACTGTAAACTATGGAGGAAGCTAGTCTCCTTCACTTTATGGAACCACCAGATTTAGAACTGGATCATTTGGTCCAACCCCTTCACCTTACAGATGAGGAAACTGGGGCCCAGAGTGGTGAAATAACTTGGCACAAGTGGGCCAGTGAGGATCTGAATCTGGTTACTTTCTAGGAGTGGTGGCATCAGACTCTATACCCTTAGGCCATTCCCTACTTGACTCAGAATCTAGCTCCAAAAAGATAATAAATGAAAATATACTGAGGGCCACCACCACCACCACCAATGTAACACTTCTGTTAATTCCTACAAATTCAACTGCACTCACAAATCATTGGATGAACCTGATAAGAGACCTTTTGTGACTTAGGAAAGATTCTATTATTTTTGCCTGGATTGCCCCACAACTGTTAAGCCTTAGACTCTACTGTGGGGCCATAAAGAGCCTAAAGGGACAAAGCCGGGAACAACTTGTAGGTATTTTCTGTAACACACACATACACAGATTCAAAAGAACATGGCAATGTTGGGATACCCATGGGGAGGACATTGATCACAGATTGAGTAGAGACCTTGGAGACGATCAGTTCTAACTCATCCTTTTACAGGTAAGAAAACTGAGGTCTGGGAAGGCTGATTGGTTGCCCACCAGCAAATATTTGAGGTGGGATTTGAACTCAGGTCTTTCCAACTCCAATTCTGGTACTCTATGCACTACAAGGATGAGAATCATTACTAGAAATTCTGATACTGTTATGGTTCCCAAGACTGCGAGTAGAACATCCCTCTCCACATACTCTATGTCCTTTCTTTTCTCTGTTGTTTTGCTCCTTGGGAAAGTTGCAGTATCCAGAAAAGAGTGAGAAAAGCTACAAAAGACTGGTTTCAGGGAGAAAAGTACTTGCCCCTGCTGGAAAATCTTTGGGGTGAGGGATCCTGGTATTTCCCAAGGCAGCCCATTCCCCTTTGGAACAGGCCTGAACAGATTAGATGAGATTCTATACAACAAGCAGGTCATACCCCTCATATCCCTTTATTCCTTCCTAAATGATCTTTGAGGGTTACCATGTTCAAGAAAATTCATCACCTTGCAGTCAGATGATAAAGCTTTCTGTACTTGGGCTGGTCCTCAGATGGCAGACATCCAGTCCATTGCTGGGTCAAAACTCAAAATCTTCCAGTTTTATAAGACCTATCTAAGCTTACACTTGGCTTTCATTGCCATGAAGGATCCTGAGAAACTCACTTCCATGACATGAGGCGGTATTGGTATAGGAAGTAGGTAGTGCAAGCATTATTATTTTCCCTTTATAGAAGAGAAGACTGAGGGTCAGAAACATTAAGTGACTTGTCCAGGGTCGCACAGTTAACAAGGATCAGAACTAAGACTCACACTCAGGTCCTCAGATTCCAAGGCCAGGAGCAGATGGAAGAATCTGGAAAGATAATTCAATGGCATAGAGGGGAGAAAGAATTTCATTCTTACCAGATTTCTTCTTCCCAATATGTTCCCTGTAGAGGAGAGAAGCAGGGGTGGGAGGGAGAAGACAATTGAGTCAGCATGTATTGTATATAAATGATGAATTATTTAATTTAGTAACAGTTTCTGCCTTCTAGAGAAATAAGAGCAGAAGTTTTGAAGACATCTTGGAATTCTCAGGCTATATTGGATAGAAAAAAAATCTCAGCAAATTCCTTTGATGATTCTATATCCCTATATCTTGGGAGTTCCACCTTGTGAAGCCGAATTTCTTAGAGAAATCACTGGACAAGGAAATATTTTAGTTCTCTGAAAAGAGGAAACCACCGTGACACAGCTTTGAGCAGGCCTCAGTCTGAGGAGCAGACAGCCAATGCAGAACCTTCAGCCAGCTTCTCAGTAAGAAATCCAAGAATGAATCCAAAATGGATGTCCCTCCAAGCTGTAGGCATACAGAGGAAGCTGCTGTAGTGATGGAAAACATACCCAAAAGGCTAAATCTAGGCTCTAACTAATCAAATACACTTGTCTTTAAAGGAGGTGGTCATGCTGGACAAACACCAATGCATGATAGGGGGCACAGGATCCATGGGATCCTTCCTACCCATTGAGTTATACTGTACAGACAAATGAGAAAGAATGGAGGAAAGGGCTCTTAAGCTTGGAGAGGTTTCTTTAGTTGCAGTTCTCAATCATCGAGTGGGCTCCTGCTCTATTCTCCTACATGTCTGGTTGGGTTTCCCAAGTTTGTCCTAATCTTTGTCATATGCAACATTATATTTGAAGAAGCATCATAGAGAACATATGATTCCTCTCCTCAGAAAGGAGCTCCAATTATCTCCTACTTAGTGGACATGCACAAGCATTAAGGTCCTCCACCAACTATTTGGGCTCTATATACAACTACCTGCTTTCCTTACTATTTCTCATATCAGAGGTTCACTACAACAGTTCTCCTTATTCTCCCTAATTCTCAAACAGGATGGGAAATCCAGGCTCAACATCTGTTTTCTAGCCAAATAATGCCAACTACCAGTTTTAGCTTCAGTCTCAATTCATACCTTTTTTTTCTAAACCCTTTTCAAACTATCTACCCATGCCTTTCCCCTGCCAAAACCACACTACAAACTCCCTTCAAAGGATTTAAGTTTTTGAAATAACATCCAATGATCAGTCAATGCTTTAATGAGGAACCTGAGGCCCAGGTTAAAGCATTTTTCTTTAAGGCAAGTAACAGAACTGAGATTCAAACCCAGACCCTCAGACTCTAATTCCATTGCTCTTCCAAGTCTTTGTAGATGAGTCCCCACCCATTTTTCTCCCTCCCTTCACATCTACTATGTATTTAGTTTCACATAGCTGAATTAGTTTGTGCTCACTGTGCCCTCCTCCCCTGGCAGGCCAAAGTCCTTCCCAACACAAGTGTTTTCCATTCTTCTGGATGGATTTAAGAAGTCCTCCATTGATTTTGGGGAGAAATCCGAAGCAAAGCCAGCCATGCAGCTGAGCATGGAATGTGCTGACCTAGTCTCTTTTCTGCCAGCACTTCCGAATAAAGGAAGAAATAATGAATGAAAAAAAGCATTCTTGATCTTCCGATTCCTTTCAAGTGTTGGCTTCCATTCAATTTCCTGGAGAAAGAGTTTATCTTGTTTATGAATGATGACATCCACACAAATCTCAGAAACACTGTATGGCTGAGTCAGGTCTTTTTCTATCACTGTTCATCGTGTGGTACAAGGTCCACCCTGGAACTTGTAGACCAGCTTAAAACCACTTTCACCAGGGGAGTCAAAGTCTTTGGATAATTGGTATTTTGGATCTGAGCTTAGACAAGCACCAGGGTATTTGGTTGCGGACTAGGAATAGATAGCTTATGAACAAATATCCAAGGTTCCAGAAACCCAGAAAACATCTTCTTTTTCTAATGGCTTTTTATCATCCCTCCCTTCCACATTCTGGAAAGACCACTAGGTTTGGGGTAAGATCTGAGTTCTGTCTCTTCTACCTTTCAAAACCTTTATTTGTTCAGGTATAAAATGAGGCATTGTGACTGGTACACAATAGGTGCTTGGCAATGTTTACTGGTTAACTAGATGGTCTTTTACACCTACGGCTCCTACAATTCTCTGAACCTGGTGCTTCCTGTGGGTCTTGTTCATGTTTTGGGGTTTCCAGGAGGCACCTATGAAAAGAGTGAAAGCTGGAAGGGAAGGTCAGCTATGGTGTCCTTATTTGAAGGTTCTAGCTACTTCAGATTATAGGAAATAATAATTACTATAGCAATGGACACTTTTCATGATGCTTTCATATCTAAAAATTTGATCTTTATAACCACCATGTGAGGTATACAGCATATCCCTATTTAAACTTTTTTTTTTATCCTGGACCTGCAGTTACATTGGCATAGATAACTCTCTTTTCCTAAGCAGTTTAACTACTCTACAACCTACAGTCTTAGAGAGCTGCCTAGGACACTGAAAAGTTAAGTGACTTGCCCAGGGTCACAAAGTCAGTAGGTTTCAAAGACAGGATTTGAATGCAGGTCTTCCTGAATTCACGGCCAGCTCTCTATTCACCTACACCACACTTATTTAATTTTTTAAAATAAAAATTTTTGATTTTTTTGTTTTTGTATATTACATGTTTTAATGTAGCCCTCTTTTATCTTTCTTATCTCTATTATAAATTAAAAAAACAAAGAGCAGAAGTGACATTAGAAGGAAGAAGAGGCTGGGCTCAGGGAGGAGACGAAGCACTGGCAGTACTCTGAGACTTTTGAGATTCTCTCTCTCACGTCTATGATCTACCCTTGGCTATTTTAAATCACTATATTTTGAAGGAAAAATGGGAAAGGATGAAAACTCAGTAAAAGGTAGGAACTAAGTAATGTTGGAGACTGTAATAAACTTATTAATGATAAAAGACTGGGCCCATAATAAATATTCTGTTTGCGAGAATGAATTTCTTCCTTGCTCATCTTAGGGTTCTTAAGCGACCTTAAGGACTTAAGACTTTGAGAATCCCTAGACAGAAAGGCAAAAGCATGACATTTAGTCTTCTTCTCTTTACATGGTTTTCAGATCTTTGTGCTGGTCCTCTCCACCCACTCCCCACTCCAACTAAACAGACAGAAGACTGCTTTCTCCCTCATCAGGAAAGAGATTTTCAGTAGGACATACTACTGCAGCCCAGAACTCTTTCAACATAGGAGGGTCCACCAACAGCCCATTCCACTTTCTCAACCTTTTTATTAAAGCTCAAGTGTAGTTGAGCTTTTAGGCATTTGTGCTGGTGCACAGAAAGGCCATCTACACCTAGCCCGGGAACAGAAATTTCTCCCTCTTTTTCCCTCCTATTTTTTCCATGCCTAGAAACCTCCCTACTCCATTCTAGGTAGTCATTTCAGCTTTCCAACTATCTTATCTCTTCAATCAATATAATCTTTCCCATCTTTTCTTTCTTTCTTTTTTCATTAAAGGCTTTTTAAAAAAAGTATTTAGTTTGTGTCATCCTTTTACTAAATTTGTTTCATCTGCAGCTTTGTTTTAGGTATAAGCTTCTGGTATGTATTTTTAATTCAAATTCTGTAAACTTCCTAAAGTGGCATCAGTTTGCTCACTATTTTGGGATACTACCATGGCATTCACGGTCAGAGTATAGAAAGGAGCTTGAACGCAGCTATCCCCAGGGTTACTGGTTTCAATGGATGTTCCTGAAAGAAAAGCCAACTGGCTGTCAACAAACCAAAGCCAACTGGCCATCAACAAACCAACTTACTCTTTGGGGGGATTTAGATCTTCAGGTCTCGTCTCAAAGAACTGAAGGACTTCATCACACTGAGAAATGTAGGGTGGCAATCGGATCAGGGCCTGAGAAAAGAAAGAGAAATATGGAAATATGATCCCTGTGGGAAATGATGTAGGGAAAGGAGGGAAAAGAAATTCACAGTGCTAACTAATTGAGGGTCCCTCACAGTCCTCTTGCCCCCATCCTCCCACGCAGCTCTCAAGATCTTTATCTGGACCTGTACTTTATATTCTGATACATATCCTCCCCATATTGCTTCTTCTGAGGACCTAGATATGGTTCAACTTGTTGGACTCTCAGAAAACTTGGGAGATTTTGTGTCTGAGGACTATAGTTCAGGGACTTGAAGGTTCAACAAGGAGCTCTTTGGTGTGACTGGCTTCTCTTTCCCCAAAGTCGGTGAAGTCTGACTGGCAGTTAAAGGCAGGAATCTCCAAATAGCATTATTACTCCCAGTGATATCAAGGAGAACTCAAAAGAGACTGTCTGAAGACATTGAGCACTAACAATGATATATAATGGTTAAAGTCACTGTCTTTGTGGAAACATCAAATTATTTCCCACTCACCAGATGCTGTTTTTATTTTCAGTTTTTACCCATCTGGCAACAGCAAACCAGAGAAAAAAGTCTAGCATCCATTGATGGGGATGGATTCCTTACCAAAGACACAGGGTAAGAATGAATGGATCAAGGGCTGAGTGCTTAGATATTTCTGCGTTGATCAGTCAATTAACTAACCAAAAAGTATTGATTGAGTAGGTAACTGACTATACTATATATCCAGTCCTATGTTAAGCTTTGTGGAAAATAAGAGAAACATCATTCACTCTCACTCCTCAAGGAGCTGACAAGTTAGTGGGAGGGGGGGCATGGAGTAAGCAGAGGGACCAGTACAGTTTAGCACAGGGCTCTTGCCCCCATTCCCACGTGGCCCCCTACCACACCACTGAACTCCCCCTGAATTCTGGAATGCTAGATACATTCATTAGCACTCTATGGTAAAAAATTTATAAACTGTCAAATGTAATGACATTTTCTTGAAAAAGTCTCATTTACTTAAAACACTTGGTATTTATGGCTCATTGATTTTTACTGCCCTTTTTTCTTAACCATGTCAGTTTCTTCAGCACTAATCCAGAGGGAATCTATGTGTGGATCAAAGAATCCAAAAGGGATTTCAGTATGTTTGGGGTTTTTTGTTTGTTTGTTTGTTTGTTTTTCAACCCTAAACTCCTTCACTCATTGGTTTGGAACTCATTCTCACATCTTGAGCAGGATAACACACCAAGTTAATCCATTTTCTCTGAATTTATAGACTAAACCAGACATTACATACAGGGTATCCCAAAAGTCTTAGTGTGGATATAAGCCTTGATAGTACACTCTGCACTAAACTTTTTTGTTTGTTTGTTTGTTTTTGGAGGGCAATTGGGGTTAAGTAACTTGCCCAAGGTTACACGGCTAGGTTTTTGTCTGTGCGTGTTAAGTGTCTGAGGCTGGATCCGAACTCAGGTCCTTCTGACTCCAGGGCCGGCGCTCTACTCACTGCGCCACCTAGCCACCCCTGCACTAAACTTTTGGGACACTGTGATCCTTTATAGTTATTGTAGTTGTTTTGTGCGTGCTGGGATTTGCAGTCAGAGGAATGGGGTTCAAACAGAAAACTGTAGCCTTGGTACTTACTAACTGCATGATCTTAGGCAAATCATTGAACTTCTCTGTACCTTAGTTTCCCCATCTGGATTAGTGGACTTCTAAGGTCCCTTCTAGCTCTGAATCTCTGAATGTTTAGCATTGTCTCCTGAGCCAGACTGTGTGCTTCCCACGGCATTTGACCCAGGACTGCACCTCTAGAAAATGCTTAAGATGCTTGCTAATGACAGTCTGGCAACTCCGCCAAGTTTGAGAGGCAAAGGGCACCAGGAAATCGGTGGTGCTGACTGCTAGTCGTATGCCCTACACAAAGCAGCCACCTGAATCCTGTCATCTCTCAGACTTGTGACAACTTCTTCTCACCTTATTTAGCTCATTTTTGTCTGGGAGCTCAGGCTCCCAAGGAAAAGGATAGGAGAAAAAGACATTAGAAAAGAACCGATCTATAAATGAGCCTGGGACACCCGGCACAAATCGGCACTGAGAGGAAACTTCTTTACTCAGAGGCCACAGCAGACACAGCCAATCCAAATAACAAGGGACAAGACTGGAAAAGTGATGTCCCCAGACAATGTGAGACCTAATTTTAGTGCCAATCTTCTCCTTCTCCAGTGAATACAAAACTAATCTGGTCACAAATGGCTGCACAGACGGGTTTAATTTCATCTCCTTCTACCCATGGTGGGAATCTGAACAATGAAGTTTTACTTTGAAATTCAGCAAATGTTTATTATTAACAAAATATAGAAGGGAAGAGAAGCCATTCAGTTCCTGAAAAAACACTGAGTTGTCCTGTTTTGGGGTTGCATCTCTCAAGGCAGGGGCAGACAGACCATAAAAATGTCTTTCATAGTACTGTGAAAGAAATCTTGACCCCTTTGGATAAGATGCAAGGAGTTAGTACAGGGTCTAACATGCGCAGAGAAAATCCTGCTTAACTCTCTGCCCATATGATACTCTCCAACAGTTTTAGTTTATTCCAGAGACTGGCTTCTTCCTTTGGAGGAAATAAGGATGTGGAAATTCAGGCTAAGCTAAATATCCACTTTATTACACATTAGTGCAGAATGCAATGCATTAACCAGAGGGAGAGAAAGCTTCTAAGTGGGTCATAGAACATCAGGCATTATGTTCCAGTTGTTAAGCCAAATGGATTCATTATATCTTACACCATCAAACACAACAGCCAGAAGCAGAAGGCAGTAGTTTCTTATCACTTAAGGACTTTTTCTTCCAAAATCAAATTTGATGATGGTGGTAGGGATGGGGTATAATATGTGTGGGGAGGCATGTATAGATTGCTGTTCAGGTTTGGGAAGTTAGACTTATAAAGGTAGAGGATACTGGCTCATAATTAGGTAGGAGGAGTAAGAGAGAAGCTGGCAAACAATAGCCCATTAGGAAGGCAGGGGGGAGACATGTTGGAACAGTATTCATCAGCTTGGCAAAGTGACCCTCAGAGGTCTAAGAGCAAAGTATTCTCAGCAGGGCATGGACTTAGACAAAGGAAGATTGTCCCTTAATGGCACATAAAGGGAAGTGGACAACTTAAATAATGTTTCCCATTTCCACAGAGCTTTATGGTTTAAAAGCACTTTCTTCACAATTCTCTTTTTTTTTCTTTTTTTGCCTTTTGGAAGGCAATTGGGGTTAAGCAACTTGCCCAAGGTCACACGGCTAGGTTTTTGTTTGTGTGTGCATTAAGTGTCTGAGGCCGGATCCGAACTCAGGTCCTTCTGACTCCAGGGCCGACACTCCACTCACTGCGCCACCTAGCTGCCCCATTTCTTCACAATTCTAACACAGTATAAATCTTGTCAATCTGATTCACAACCCTAGAAGTATAAATCATCATCCCCATTTTACAGACGAGGAAGGAAGAGGTTAAGTGACTTGTTTGTGAGTCACAAACTAGGAAAGGTTAGAGCTGGGATCCAAACCCTAGTCTCCTGATTCCAAGGTCAATGCTCTTTCCCCCACATCACTCAGTCTCACTAGGCTTTGCGTTTCCTTTGTCCCATACCTGCAGCTATCTAAGAAAAGATGGCGGTTTTATGAGTTGAGGTGTTTAAGTCTCTCTTTAAAAGGGGGAGTCTGAATTTGCCTGAGTTTTCTGAGAAGTGACCCTTTGAACATGTTAGTAATAGTGATAAATAGTATTTAATATGGGGCTTTAAGGTTTGCAAAGCACTTAGAAGATATCTTTTCATTTTATCATCTCCATTTTATAGATAAGGATCTGCAGCACAACCCTCCAAGGTTTTGTTTTTCTCCATACAGTGATTTAGGTTGAAGAGGATTTGTGCCTTTGAAGGATCAAGATTTAAGGAAGTGCAGAACTTTTATGTTCTAGCAAGGGATCCTTTGGCTCAGGAATCCCACTGACTCGGGACATTTCCCAACAGGACTGAGTCTTCTCACTCCAGAACCACAGCCCTAGAGATACTCTGGCCCAGTTGCCAAGGCTGTCTGTATAATACCCCATCTCTACCCATGTTCATGTCATACTATGGCAGCTAACAGAGTTGATTCCTCAACACCATGCTGTATGCCACAAAAAAGACAAAAAAACCCCAAAACAACCGACCCCTCATCTTTCTCTGCCCCCCCCAACAAAACAAAACAAAGAAATGGGTCACTAATTATTTCCTGGCAAATGTCACAGAATCACAGAACATTTCTGCCAACTGATCATCCCTTTCCTTGTTTGAAGATCTCCAGTAACAGGGAATTCACTACCTCCCAAGGCAACTAATTTCGTTTTAAAATAATTCTAGCTTCTATAAAGTATATCTTTATAGTATATATGAAATATTTTATGTATATAATATATACCATAATATATAGTATATAATGCTATAAATTAGCATTAGTACTAAGTAGCATTAATACAATAGATAACATATACATATAGTATAAGTAATATAGTATAGAGAATATATAAGAAATATGTATGTTTATGTATACGCATGTATGTATATGTGTGTATGCACATACATTTACATACATACACACTTATATATGCACACACATATAGGAAATTCTTCCTCTGCATCTTCTATCAATCCTGCTTCTAGCTCTGTTCTCTAGGACAAAACAAAACAAGTTCAATTCCTCTTTTGCATGATAGACTTTCACATTCTTTTCTATTTTTTTTTTTACTTTCCAACTCTTAAATGACACTTATCATGCTCTTTCCATTGGCAAGGTCTCTGGTCCCCTCACCATCTTGGTCACTCTCCTCTGAAAAAGTTCTGGCTTGTCAATGTTCTTCCTAAAATGTAGAGTCCCCAAACTGGATGGAATCCTCTTGATGAAAACTATCCAGGACCGAGTATCATAGGTCCTGACACTTAAACACAGAATTTTTCTTATGGTGACAGAAACAAACACCATTGACTCATAATGCTTGCCGTCCACTAAAACCTCTGAGTTATTTTTACCTGGGATCCTCTTTGAACTCATGTTCCAGACAGGATAAATGATACCCTAAAATACCCTCTGCTTCACTAGAGCAGCTTCTGTTTTGATGACTGAAAAGTCATTTCCAAATATGAGAGAAACAGACAGATATATGCATGTGTACATGCAGGACAAAAAGATACTACCTTGTCCCTGTCAAGGGACAATAATGTATAACATGTATATAGTATGCTGCATAAAGTCAGTTCCACTAAGGGAGCAATCAACTAATCAATAAACATTTATTAAGGGCCTTCTATGTGCCAGACACTGTACTAAGCTCTGGGGACACAAAAAGAGGCAAAAGATAGTTCCTGCCCTCAAAGAGCTTACTATCTAGTGGAACAGAAGATACTACAAGGGAGAATGACAGTTTTAAAGACAGGGAAGATGTGACTACCAATTATGAGGTAGCTTTCAACATACTCACCTTACAATATTCATCAATGGGAATCAGGCGTTTGACAGCTACATCCCTGATGTGGCTTCGTCTGAAGAGAATTTTGCCTAGAGTGGATGAGACCAGAACACGGGTGTCATTAGTTAATATTTAAAGTGGAAATCCAGAAGCGTTTTATACCTTATAGATCATCTCTGTGCACCCTCCCAATAATTCTGGGCTCTGTCAACGGAGGGGGAGGAGGTGCTTTAGAGCAATGGGATACAATCAGTTTGATGTGGAAGAAGATACTGGGAAAGGTCTGAAAAAAGTCCAGAGCAGAGATTCCTCTTTACCTTTTCACAGCCCATGTCACCAAGTCTTCATTCTACTAACCTTACACTTGGCCAAATATCCCTCTTATCTGCAAAGGTCACACACCGCTAACATTCCTTCTCCAAAGAATATGGAAGAAAAGCAGAGGTACACAATCAACCACACATGCCTTGCAAGAGAGGCGAGGAGACAGATTTTAAAGAAATATAAAAATATTAACCAAAATGTTCAGGAAAACACAAGCCCTCTTACCTGTGTCTTTTGTCCCTTACCTCCCTGTCCCTACCCTACCCCACACATACCAAGGGTAAAAAAAAAATAAATATGATTAGTAGAAACATTTTTTAAAAAACAAGTTTTACAACAGAGTAACTTAGGCATCTCCCTCAATTACCTTAGTAAATGAAACAGTTGTATAATTATCCTTTAAAATACAGAACAGATGCATCCCTGGGAAAAGTGCTTATGATGTGAAATTCTGTGAACTGAATCCTATCTTCTCATAAATTTACACTAAAAAATTAGTAATGTAGCTCTAAAGATAGATTAGCACTACGAACCAAAGTTCACTCTATGAACTCAAATTCTAGCTCACCTCCTCTCTAATGCAGCTTTAAAACCTTTGAATAAATCTTTCTCCCATAAAATGGAGAACATGAATTTCCTAGCAAATGGAACCATCTGATTCCTTATGAAAAAAAGGATGGAAGGGGATTGGGAAGAGAAGTGGGTTCCCAGAATCCTTCAATGTAAGCAGCTCAGGGAAGTCATTATTATGAGAATAACTTACATTTCATTAACAACTGACAATTTACAAAGTGCTTTCCTCATAATCACCTTGAATGGTAAAGCAGTATAAAGTATCATCTCCATTTTTATAGATGAGGAAAATAATTTTAAATGACTCTACCAAGATTGCACAGCTAATAAGTGATGGAAGCAGGATTTGAACACAGGTAGCAGCAACCACACTGGCATACCCAGGATGACTGCTAGCACAGGTTCTTAGATCTGCTTTACTAGGAAGTATAATTGTTCAAGGGGTCAACAATTTTAAAAAAAAATTACATTTATTAGTTTAGGGGAAAAAATCAGAACCTTGAATTTCAGGGAAAATCCAAACAAAAAAAAATAGAGAAAATCTAAACAGGGAAAATACAGAGAAAACACAAGCAGAGAAATAAAGACCAACAGACAGGGCTCTGACTGTCTGAATCAACTGTACACTTTACAAGAGAGCCTTTACCTCTGAGCAGCTGGGGAGCTCTGAACATAAGGATGCTCAGAATCTTGACAAGATCCTTCTCCTATGCAATCCCCCCAACTCAAAATACCAACTCAGGGTACTCAAACACACACACACACACACACACACACACACACACACACACACACACACACACACACACACACACACACACACACACACACACACACACACACACACACACACACACACACACACACACACACACGTACTTCTCAGAGTCAGGAGGCATGACAACCCTTTGACTCAGTGCCTTATTAGAAATTAGCAAAATGTGTGAAAGCCTTCCTATAAGCAAACCTCCCCTAAGCAAGCTTCCCTTAATGGGCTCCAGGTGAGGCCTATTAATGGGCAGGAAGATCTTAAATCCCATTAACATTACACAGAGACAACTAAATGGCTCAGTGGGTGACTGGAGTCAGGAAGAGCTGAGTTTAAATCCAGCCTCAGACACTAGCTGTGTGACCTTGGCAAGTCACTTAACCTTTGTTTTCCTAGGAGACAGCTAGGTGTCTCAGTGGATAGAGCAATGGTCCTGGAGTGAGGAAGACCTGAGTTCAAATATGGCCTCAGACACTTACCAGCTGTGTGACCTTGGGCAAGTAATCCACTAGAGAAAAACATGGCAAATCAATCCAGTACCTCTGCCAGGAAAAGCCCATGGACGTTATGGCCTATGGGGTCATGAGAAGTTGGACACGACTGAACAACAATTTTGACTTCAAAACCAATGATCTTTCAATGCCGCCACACTGTAGCTAATGTCATCTCCCCTCTAATATGGCTTAAAAACTCCTCTCCCCTAAAACCCCTCAGATCAAATCAAATCCATTACATGCTTCATCGATTTAAAAAATTCATCACCAGAGGTGCCTTACTCAGATGTTCAGGCCTTCATTTTATTTGCAGTGAGGTAGAATCACACTACTACTCGTCTACAGTGCTTTAGTCACAGACTTATTTGCCCAGAGACTCATTTGTGAAGGACTGACTGGATGCCCCCCCAGTTTTAGAGCCTTCCAGTAGTATGACTTTCCAGCCTTTTGTAGGATCAGTTAGGCTCTTTGGAGTGGAATTATTGCTTTGCAAAAAGAGAATCGTTCTGGTGGGAACTCGTGGGTTTTGTTTTCTATGATGGAAGAAGGCCAAACTGTAATTCGTATTATTCAAGCAATGCCTTTGGCCAAGTTAGCTTTTCCAGCTCTGGTCAGAATGGAAAATTGCACAGGGCTGCTTCCCCCTCCCCCCTCCCCCGCCCCTTTTTGGTGCTAATATCAGACTTGCTCTTGTTTTGCTGATGCTAGAATCTTAGAGCTTGGAGGGTGAAGTCAGACCTCCACTTTATCCCTGGGAAACAGAACATTTCTAGAGAGCTCCCCCACCCCTTCTCTTGGGCTGCAGGAAATGCCAGTGGGGAGGTTGAGAGGTGACATTCTAGAGGGTCACACTACATTTGGGGCTTTGGAGGACTGAAGGGATTCCATGAAGGCAACAAGTGGTCACTGCAGCTTGTTACAAAGAAGTCCAGTTTCTGGAAACAATGTTGACATTAATTCTTGGGTGGGGGTAGGAAGCCCACAATCAAAAAGCTTCAGGAGGTCAAAGAAGGTAGTACTGTCAACTCCAAAGACCACTATTCATTTTTATCCAGTAAAGTTATAGTCATCTGCTATACCGTATTCTAAGGATATGTGGTGCATGCCTGGAATCCAGTGAATCTTTTTCAAGTCGATTGAAGTTAAGCATAATTCCAGTACATATTCTAGTACCCTCGTCAGGGCTGTTATATGGAGAAAATGAAATCATATTGATAATGGTGCTTTTAAACCTTACAGCAATATGTGAATGCTAACTACTATGATGATCATTATTGCTGTTGATAGGGAAATAGAAGGAATGTTACACGAGGATAGAAGGCTGGGCTTGCAGTCAGGAAAATCAGGGTTCAACTCTGACCTTGGGTTTTAGTTTCCCCATCTGTAACTTAAAGGGAAGGGACTAGTGAACTAAAAGATTCCTCAGGTCTCTGCCAGCTCTAAATTCATAATCCTTAGTAATGAATTTACAAACTGAGTGAGCCTGGGCAAATCACTTAACTTCTAGGTGCCTCTGGCAACTTGCTAGAGCTGATCTCTTAAACTGGGGTCCTATGGTCTGCATGGCTATCTTGGGGCCTGTTTTTATAGTAGGCTATGAGATATGAATGGTTTTTACATTTTAAAATAAGTTTTACTGCATTTTAAAATGTAAAAGTCATTCTCAGCTTACAAACAGGCAGTCAGGAAGGTCTCTATTCCTGCCTTAGAGGTTAGAAGAAAAAAGAAGTAATATTCTGCTGGGTCATAGTTCCAAGGCAAAAACTGATCTAACACAATAGAGAGGCTGGCGTCCTCTTGTACAAGTTCCCCTCTGGCAGAACAGAGGGGAAAGAATATTGGATTTGAATTCAGAAGATAGAGATTTGAATCCTGGTTTGGCTACTTACTTGCTAACCTGCCCTAGGTCTCAGTTTCTGTGGCTGAAAAATGAGGTACTCTTTTTGTACCATTTCTTCAGTTTCTTTGCATCTTTGCTTCATTTACATTTTGAGGAACCTGGTGACTCTTGCACATGGTGTCCAGTGAGACCATGAGGTAAGGGGGAAGGCCTTAGGGACTCCTCTCTCCAAGGCTCCTGAGAAATAGAGCCTACTTGGCCTTTTCATTCTTTTTGTTTGTTCCCTATTCTAGGGGCTGGGAGTGGAGTTTCTGATCTTATGTATCAAAGAAAGAGCCATAGAATACAAGAGTTGGAATCCAGGCTGGGTTTTGCTTTGAATGTAGAATCCATATTCAAGAAGCAAAGAGTGACTGAAAACCTCCAGGGATGACCTTTGGGACTTCAGCCTAGCAGGAGGACTTATCTGGCAGCAGCACTGCCTTTGGACCAAAACCTGGTGGGCCCACTACTAAGTAGGAATTGAGCTACTTAGAAGCCTAATCTCCATCTTCTCCTCCCACCCCCTAAGGAGATGGTATAGTAAGGACTATGCCCCTAAAGTATTGGGAGAAAATGTCTGTGCATTTGTTCTTGCTTTTACGAAGGGATATTTGCTTCACAAATATAGGAAGGAAAGAAAAGAAACAAGAGAAGAGAAAAGTGAAAAGAAAGGGGAAGAAAAAAGAAATTAAAAGAAATGTGGGGATTTGACTAGCTGATCTCCAAGGTCCCTTCTAGTCTTATATCTTATGGTTTAAGTCATCTTCCCCTCAAACAGTCTAGATTAATGGGGGGGTCAGATAAATAGTTCTACTGGATTTCCAGGTACTATACTTAAGTAAGTTATATCAATAAAACCCACTTATCACATGGAAGAAATCTACCAGTTCCAATAGAGCAGAAAGAATCTTGGGCTAAAAGTAAACTAACTTTAGAGGCAGCATGGTATAGTAGTCTGGGCACTAGAATTGGACTCAGGAAGTTCTGGGTTCAAATCCCATGTCTCATATACTCAGCAGCCTTGTGACCCCGAGCACTTTATTTAACCCTTCCGTTCCTCAGTTTCCATGAGAGTACAAACTGAGCAGCTTCTAAGGTCCCTTCTAGCTCTAAATCTTTTTTTTTTTAAAGCAACTGGGGTTAAGTAACTTGCTCAAGGTTACACGGCTAGTTATTATTTGTGTGTGGGTGCTCATTTTCTGAGGCCGGTTTCGATCTCAGGTCATCCCAACTCCGAGGCTGGCGCTCTTACTCACTGTGCCACCTAGCTGCCCCCAGCTCTAAATCTATAATCTTATGACTTTGGGTCCATGGGTGCATGTCCCTAACTCTGCCAAGCTATAGGATTGTGGGCAAATTGGTTACTACTACTTCCGACCTCACCTCTTTAAGGGTTATAATAATCTCTGAATTGACAAAATTTTTCTTAATCCCTGTCTTTTTTGACTTCTCTGCAGTATTTGACATGGTTTTCACCTTTTCTTTGATAATCTCTTCTCCCTAGGTTTTTGTGACATTGCTTTCTTCTGATTCTCCTATCTGTCTCATTACTTCTCAGTTTCCTCTGCTTGATATTCATTTATGTTCACTAACCATCGGTATCCCCCAAGGCTCTGTCCATTGCACCACCTAGCTGCTCCTTCTGGAGGAGGCCCTTCCTGGTCTCCCAAGCTGCTAGTGCCTTCCCTTTGATAATTATCTTTCATCTACTCTATATGTACCTAAATGGAGTCACCTCCATTAGAAAGGTACCAACATGTACCTTCTTTGGAATGTGACCTCCTTTAGGGGAGGGACAGTTTTTACTTACTAAGCACAATGCCTGGCATATAACTGGTGCTTGTTGATTTGTTGGTTTTATTCATCCAAAATAAGGATAATAAATACTTGGACTAACTGACTTCTAGGTGTGTTGTAAGGACACAAGGAGATGATGATTGTAAAATCCTTTGTAACCACAAATTGCCATACAAATGTGAGATCATCATCAATACAAATAACAGAAAGAGTGCAATTTGTGCCTTTAGTGCCTATAATCGGATTTTTTCTGGTACTTGTCTGATAGAACATCAATCTGTTAACAGCAGGGACATTTTTTGTCTATCCCAAATGCTTAACATAAATGCTTATCACATATTAGGTGTTAAAGAAATGCTTGCAAAATATACACTTATAGGGCGGCTAGGTGTCGCAGTGAGTAGAGCACCGGCCCTGGAGTCAGAAGGACCTGAGTTCGGATCCAGCCTCAGACGCTTAACCCACACAAACAAAAACCTAGCTGTGTGACCTTGGGCAAGTTACTTAACCCCAATTGCTCTCCGAAAAGCAAAATATACATATATATATACTTATAGGAAAAGAAAGCAGTGAGGAAAGGATGATAGCCTAGGTTTAAAGAGTCAAGGGCACTATGGTCCTAATCCTAGTTCATCAAACACTGTCAGTAGCAAAGAAAGATTTATCACCAGACTCAAGTGAGAGAGAGAAAACAATGAAAACCCATGTGGAAAGCTTGTGTATATCTTCTGCTACTCAATGGATAACTGTGTCATTCTCTCATATAATTTGTACTTAACTTAGCAGACTAATAACACTGTCCTATCTACACTATTAATATTTGTTTTTCTGGTCTCCTACTTCAGATGAACACAATTATAGGATTTTAGGCCTGGAAGATCATTTAATTAAACTCCCTCCTTTTATATTAGACGAGGACCGGGTATGGGAGATGATGGATTTGGCAGGTGGCAGGTGATGGATTTGGAGTAAAGAAGACTTAGGGAAAAATTCCACATCGTACCCTTATTCTAAGCTTGTGGCCCCGGAGGAAAGTCATTAAATCTCTCTGAATCTCAGTTCTTCATCTGTAAAATGCCAGGGTGATTAGGTAGTTTTCCAGTTCTAAATTTATAACCCTGTGACATATAGGCAAGTAAAAGTGACTTGCATGAAGTTTAGACAGCTTGTAGAAGGACCAGGACTATCACAAAAGCCATCTAGTCTAACTCATATTGTTGTTTGCTTGCTTCAGTCATGTCTGACTCTCTGTGATCCCATTTGGGCTTTTCTTGCCAAGGATACTGGAATGGTTTGTCATTTCCTTCTCCTACTCATTTTAGAGATGAGGAAACTGAGGCCAAGAGGGTAAAATGACTTGCCCGGGGTCACACAGTCAGCAAGTGTCTGAGGCTGGATTTGAACTCAGGTCTTCCTGACTCCAGGCCCAGTGATCTATCGATTGTGCCACCTAGCTGCACCAATACTCAGAAGTAATCCCCACTATAACATTCATGATCAATAGTGTTCCAGCCACTCCTTGAAGAGGAGAAGCCCACAATCTCCCAAAGCAGCTTGTACCACTTTAGTTAGTGAAATTTTCCTCTGCTTTAAGCCCAGTTTTGGGCCAGAATCTTGGTTCTGCCCTTTGGCACCAAACAGAATAACCTAATCCATCTTCCACATGACACCCTTTCAAGCACTAGAAGTTATCATGCCCCACCCCCACCCCCATCCTCCCAGTCCTCTCCAATTAACAAACATTTATTAAGCACCTACTATGTGCCAGACACTGTGTGAAGGCCTCTAACCCTAATTCTCCAGGCTGAATAACCTCAGCTCCTCTGACCATCATGGCTACATTTCTTTGTACACTCTTAGAGCTCCAGTCTCTCTGCTCCTTGTGCCTAACCATTGTTATATGCCTCCATTGTAAGCATCTTGAATAAAAAGATAATCTTTTCACCACACCCCACTCAGGTTTCCTGTGGCACTTTAGCACACACCATGAATGTTAAATATGATACAAAGGTGGCTATGAGTATTCTAGACAGCCAGTCAGGGGCAGAGAGAAACTTCCCAGGGTCTGGGCAGAAACCCTGATGATTTCTTGGCTATAGCATCAAGAAAATAATTTTTCTAAGAAATAACTAGAAGAAAGAACATACAGATTTATAAAGATAGGAGAATTCTCTGCCTCTTTTATAAACTGCTTGCCCAGAGTGCCTGGTTTCAAAGAACAGTTTGTAAAGTATCCTGGGACTCACAAATTCCATTCAATTACAGTAAACAAAAGTTATAAGCTTGAGAAATCCTGATTATACCCACCTGGCAGAAAGGGAATAATCCTCTGCTTTGGGTCCTTCTGGCCTCCTTCCATAGGAAATTTGTCCAACATTTGCATCTAAAAGGACAGACACAAGGGGCAGAGGGAACAAGAAAGGTCAACTATTAACTAAAGCAGTCTTGAAAATAATCTTGAAAAAATATCTCACCAGTCTCTTTTTTTTAAAAAAAAGTTTTCTTAGGTCTATTTTTTCCCCTGTGGAAATGCATGTCTGGAATTGTGGTAAAAGTCAATATGGAAAATATGATTTGATATTTCAGAAAATGGAGACATTGAGATTCATAACATTTAAAGAAGACTCATCACCTGGCTATGGCCTTGGCTCAGAAAAGGCAGTTGTCAAGATCTCTAGTAAAGTTACAGAGTTCTGCTATCTCTGATTACTTCTATTAACAAATATAGATGATTCCATTTGGCATTTAAATGTCTTTATAATCCAGCCCCCAACTTACCCTTTGAACCTTATTCCAGCATTCTATGGTTCAGTCTTTGCACTGTTTGACTCCCATTCCATGAATTCCCTTCAAACCTCAGCCTCTTGGAATCCTGGATTTCTTTCAAGGTTTAGCTCAAGTACTTAGCACCTTTCGTCTAATAGGGATTTTCCTGGTCCTTCCAGTGGCTGGTGCCTTCTGCCCCAAAAGATACACGGCACTGCTCTTTATGTGTTTTGTATCTAATTATGTGCCCCTGTTGTCTCTCCTTTTAGGAAGAGACTTTCACTTTTGACTTTGTAATCCAGTTACTAGGCATATATGAGACACCCAATTAAGTGCTTACTGATCAAGTAATACACATAATTTTCATTGTACAATTTTAAAGAAACATATCTAGTGGAGATAGGCTAAGCCATTCTGAAGCCCACATAAAAAAACTAATTTTTAACCCATGCCTATCATATAAGCATACTAGTCAATAAAATGTAAGCTCCTTGAGGGCAGGCATTATTCATTTTGTCTTTGTATCCTGAAGGCCCAATAAATCATTACTGAATAAATTCATCTGCTACACGGGTTTTTAACTCTCAGGCCCAAAATTCATGTAACACTTCTCTAATCACAGCAAAGGTTCACAAACTCAGTGACTGTTTCTTGAGACTAGCAAGATTCTATTGAGGACAAATTACAATGATTCAACTTTCTAGAAAAACTTGTGAACCTGAGGAAATTTCTTCTCACTGAACCATTAAAGGCCTTTGGAGAATCACTCTTTCAAAGCCCTAACCTCAGGAATTCAAGTTTAGACCTTCTGTATTTATCTTTCACTTTGCTCACAAGATTAGCCACAAACCAACATCAGTGATCACTTATGAGTTAATGAATCTCTAATGTGAAACAAATGTATGTGATTGGAAGACAACTCTATTGTATTACCTACTTTTTTTTTCCATTGAATAAGTCAATTCTCCAGAATTCAGAATGAGTTTGGAGAGACTCAGAGTAAACATTGTTTCCCATATCTCTCACCATTTTACCTTGAAACCAGAACCAAGGGACCTCTATGGATGGATATCTGGTTCAATCCATACCCAAAGGAAAATACCCACCACAAAACTCTGGAGAAGTAGGCATTTAGCTTCTTCTAAAGGAACTTCCAATTAGGGGAATCCACTTACCTTTTGGGGGCAGAAATAATTCTAATTGTTAGGGAGTTTTCCTTTATATCAAGCAAAATTTACATCTTTGCAATTTGTACCCACTGCTTCTAGTTCTGATATCTAGGACCACTTCCTGAGACTCACTCAAACAAAACTCCTTTCCACTGTATGCTGTATTTCCCTAATGGAATATAAGCTTAAAAAAAAACCAGTGTAAGCTCTTGGAGGGCAGGATTTGTCTCACTTTTATATTTTTTCTTCTAGACCCTAACACAAAGCCTGGTATACAGTAGGTGATTAATGAATGTTCATTCATTCATTAATTTAAGACCCAGAACTCTTTCTCTGCCTCTCCCAAATAAGATTTTATAAGAAAAGTGAAAAGATTTTGAATAATATGAACCAGAGTCATAATTAGAACTAGGCAACTGTGGTGGATTTTCCCCACAATGCCATCTTTAAGAGGGTACCTAATTAAAAGATGCTAACGTCATGTATAGTCCTTCAGTTGTACAGAAACAAGTGCACAACATTGTTCACAGTGGTCTTCTTGGTGTTCCTCAAATGAGGGCATGCCCCTTGTCCCAGGTGTGGTCTGTGTCACTTGTGTCAGCTTAAAAAGTTCCCAATTATGGTTCTGTTCTGAACTTTATAAATATAGCTATTTTCCAAATCATATGGGTGAGAAAAAAACCACCCAAAGCTAACATAAGAATTAAAGATTTGGGTTCTTCATAACTAGAATTAACAAAGATTTCAAAGTCAGATTGCCTAGGCCCAGATTTCAGCTCTACAACCTACTGTCTTGGGCAGTCTTGGGCAAATCACTTCTCTCTGGGGCTTTATTTCTTCACCCAGTTCCCATGTTTTCTGCAAAAATCTTCTCAAGTGACACCTTCTACATGAAATCTTTCCTAATATCCCCACCTACTAACACTACCTCCACACACACACAAAAATTACCTTGTATTTTTTTTGTATACTTTTTGTTGGTAGGAATATTTATGATAAACAATTTATATGCAGCATACATAGGATGGCCACATATAACATTACATTATCTTCTACCCCAAACCCACCCTCTGAACTTGCCAATTTCTATGGAGACTATTGCCACCTTTCTAATCACCCAAGTCTTCAACCTTATTATACCCAACTCCTTACTTTCACTCAACCCACATATCCAGGCAGTTGTCAAATCTTATCATTAAAAAGAAAAACCTTTGCAGCTTCTTCTGCATCTATCTCCTTGTCTCTCTTTAGATAACAACCATGCCATTACAGGTCCTCCTCACCTCTCAAATGGATTGCAATGGTCTCTTAACTGGTCTCCCTGCTTCAAGTTTTTACCCCTCCAACACCTACCGAAGTTATTTTCCTAAAGCAAATGTCTGACCAGCTTCTCTTTTCACCCCTCTCCCATTAAACTTCAGGCATGAGGAACAATCAGTACAAAGGCACGAAGATAGAAAATGGAATATCACATATAAGGAATAGCAAGTAGTTTACTGTGGCCTACTTCTGACCTGCTGTAATGGAAATGCAAATTTAAAGATCTTCCCTGCCCCTAGCTTAAGTGCACCTGGAGCCTGTGGTGGGAGGCTTGTTTTTCAGGAAAGCCCACACCTTGATACTTTGTGATTGGGCAGTGGGTCAAGAAGGTTGTTACATTCTCTGAGCCAGGAGAAGGCTATATAAGCCCTGAGGAGAGGCTTTGCTTTGGGGCTCACTTTGAGAAGTGCTGTGTGATTTGACCAGATGAGACTCTGGGAAGCCGTTGTTGAGAGCCCCCCGGCTTTGAAAACCCAGATGTTGATGCTTCCCTCTCTGGTAACTGTGATTTGGTATTGATGTAATGGTAGGACAGTTTGGAAGCCTGTCTGTTTGATCTGTAAGTTCTGTAACTCTGAAGTTTGGGGTGCTGACCTTTTTCCCCTGAACTAGGTAATGTATGTTTGTTTGATTAAAGTAAGCTTGTTAACCCATTTTAAGTTGCTTTCCTTTTGAAAAGCAGACCTAAGAACCTGTGTTGGCAGTCACCCTGGGGATATTGGGGTGCTTGCCGCTACAAAATGGCGACGAGGATGGGATCTGCTGAGTAAAAGGAAAGTATGGGGGCTGGGATAATTGTTTGTTTCCCAGTTGTGGTAGCTGTGATTCTGTGGAGCCATGGAGCAGGAGAGAAAGACCTGCATGCTGACTTCACTGAGCTGAGAGCAGGAATGGTGAGCTGCCTGCATGGAGACCTGTGGAGAAGCCTGGAGCTGCTGCCTTCTGCTGGAGGAGAAGGAACCCAGGAGTTTGGAGTTCAGCCACAGGATAAGATAAGGACTGTGTGGCAAAGCAGGGGCACTGAATGTGTTTCCTTGTTGCATCCCACAGTTTGGGACCCAGGGGGAGGATGGACTTGTGACCATGGTGGGTGGGGTGAAGTGCCATGGACCCCAAGGACCCCACTTTGGTTTTGTTGCCCAGCTCCCTCTCTGGACTTGAAAGCAGGGGCTGGAGCAGTGTTATGGGAAGGACAACCCCCTCCTCCCAAGAGAACTTTATGTGATAATGCTTTGTATTTTGTGAATTGATGTGAAAATGCAATGTACTTTGTTTAAGACCCAGTGGCCACTTTGGTAACTTTAGATGTACCTTGAAAATGTGACCTAAGAGATGTTTTAGTGCTAATTCAAATGTAAATTGTGTATGCTATGGGCAAGAAAGATCTTGGGGCCGAATGTAATGGAAATGCAGATTTAAAGATCTTCCCTGCCCCTAGCTTAAGTGCACCTGGAGCCTGTGGTGGGAGGCTTGTTTTTCAGGAAAGCCCACACCTTGATACTTTGTGATTGGGCAGTGGGTCAAGGAGGTTGTTACATTCTCTGAGCCAAGAGAAGGCTATATAAGCCCTGAGGAGAGGCTTTGCTTTGGGGCTCACTTTGAGAAGTGTTGTGTGATTTGACCAGATGAGACTCTGGGAAGCCGTTGTTGAGAGCCCCCCGGCTTTGAAAACCCAGATGTTGATGCTTCCCTCTCTGGTAACTGTGATTTGGTATTGATATAATGGTTGGACAGTTTGGAAGCCTGTCTGTTTGATCTGTAAATTCTGTAACTCTGAAGTTTGGGGTGCTGACCTTTTCCCCTTGAACTAGGTAATGTGTGTTTGTTTGATTAAAGTAAGCTTGTTAACCCATTTTGAGTTGCTTTCCTTTTGAAAAGCAGATCTAAGAACCTGTGTTGGCAGTCACCCTGGGGATATTGGGGTGCTTGCCGCTACACCTGCCTTTGGAATAGGAAATGCAAAAAAGGCAGTCATGGACAACAGCCTGGAAAGGACACTGCAGCCAGGCTGTGAAGGTCTCTCACTGGTTACTCCCCTCTCCTGAACAGTCACCACAAACGTGTTCATCTCACTAAATGACCTGTCAACAAGACATAATGTCTGGAATATTAATTGTACTGATGAAGATATACGTCCCGGTTTTGTTTCCACATCTGAATCTGTTCTAACATACAAGCTTCCTGTTGAATCATACTCACAGCCATTGTCAGTTTGAACTGTGTTACACAGAGGCCATTCTTATGGGCATGCGGCAATCAGACTTGTGGAAGAGAGAAATTCTCAGTTTTCTAAAATGGGAAACTGAGATATTACTGACACGGAAGATTGAATGATGACGTCTTAAAGTTTTCTGACTAATCTCCAGCTATAGAACATGATGATTTATTAGGTTTTAAAAATGATATCTTCAATCTCCCATATTATCTTTACTGACAGTGATCCCACTAAGCTCAGAAAGCTGTCCTTTCACTATTTTTCCTCTGAGTTGAAGTGACTGGTGACCCAAGAGCCTGGTAACATCTTTACCAGTTTATAGAGGACATATACTCTTGTGACTGAATATATAGTTTCTCCTATTGGCCTCTGTCATCACTCAGGTTCTTGGCTGGTTGTTTTCAGCAGTTTATGAAGCTAAGCTTTAGGACTGGCCAAGTGCCTCAAGCTATCCATGTCCAGTCAGTGGCTAAAGATGTGGTTTGCCTCCTGATGTTTTTACTTTAAGGCCTCTCTGATGCTACTGAGATTTCTTCCTTATATCGCTAACATAATCACCTATAACAATATTGTCCATGAGGGTTTAGTGAAAGAAGTCAAAAGATCATAGGCCACAGGTTTCAGTGGTACCAGGTCCTTGTACCACAAGATACTTCAAATTAAAGAATATTTTATCCCTTTACAGTCACATGAGACATGGGACATTGAGGGAATTCCATGTTGGCTAAGACTCACACCCAGATGCCTTATGTCTGGAAGAGCAGGGGCAGAGGCCCCTAAAGTCTAACCACAGAAATTACCCCTGGAAACCAGAAAAATTCCCCAATTTCCCCCAAATAATAAAAGGAAGTGGTCTTGATAGGGGGAGGACTGGCTCTAGAAGAGGTAAGTGAGTCAGTCTGGAAGAGGAAGATGAGAATCAGGGCTGGGGAGGGTGTCACGTAAAGGCTGCCACATCACAAGGCTTAAAAGGGAACAGAAGAATACCAGTTCAGCAGTTTACAAGACATAAGCTTGCAGATGAAGGAAAAGTGAAACACTTTGTCCAAAGAAAACAATGTCGAAAGCTGGCGCTAACTCCTGCAGGTGGTTTGTGTTAGTGGCAGATTTGAGAAGTGAGCTCCAAGGAGTTCTCAGGCTGAACACTGTTCCTCTCGTTCTTTAATATCACAATCCAAATGTTCTGAGCCAAAGGCCAGGAAGAAGATTCAGAAACTGAGGCAGGGATGGGAAGAAGACTGGGAAAACATCTCCACATAGCCACACTCCTGAAAGAAAGCTTGCAGATCCTGTTTAACATATTGAGTCCCTCCTGGACATTTCAGCCTCCTAAAAGTGATTTTGAAATGGGTGGGTTTTTTGTTTTATCTTCCCTTAACTTCTCTCTTGAGGAGTTATTTATTAATATATCAAAGGCCCAAAAAAGGTCAGAATGACCTTGTGAAGGAAAACTCTAAGACAGTGTATGAAGAGGAGTTACCATTGATTAACTGCTCAGATTCTGCCTTCTGACACATGGAAAGCTGGGTTCCTCCAGTCTCTCTCTTTCTTGTAGTAACTGCGAACAATTTGCTAATGTAATCCTGCTCCTTGCTCCCACTCCTTATTTCAGCAGAAGAATATCTGCTGAAACCTGAGGGAATGTGGATGAGTGGGAGGAGGAGAGGGGAAAGGGTGTTAAGTAGGGAAGTATTTGAATAAATTTGGTAAGCACACTTCCCAGGCTAAGTGTTAACTAGACTTAACCTTTCAAAGGCAGGAGCCTGGGAAAATGCTCTATGAGTACTGGTATATTGGGTTTGACGTGTGTGTGTGTGTGTGTGTGTGTGTGTGTGTGTGTGTGTGTGTGTGTGTGTGTGTGTGTGTGTTTGTCTGTCTGTATGGGGGAAGAGTGTTTCTGGCTTCTTGGGCTTTTTGCAAGAATAAAATATTCTTCCCCTCAAGTACTCAGAGTTTTCAGTTTGAAGTCTACAGCTTTTGAGCAGTTTCCTCCCATGGGCCTGGTCACACTTAACTGCATTATTGGAAAGAAAGGGTAGGGAGATGAGCTAGAGAGGTACACAGGAGAAGGGAACATGTCTGACTTGTGCTTTGAACTAGATTTAAAACAAGAGCTCCTCAATCAAAACCTAGTAGCAAGGGGAAATCCAAAAGAATCCTCAGATCACAGCAAAATCTAAGAGGTCAGCAATTAGATAATCAATCAACAAACATTTACTATTCCCAAATACTGTACTAGACATTGGCAATATAATACAAAGATAAAAGTGAGACAGTCTTTGCCCCTCAGGGGCTTATATTCTAATAAGGAGGCAGATCACATTTAAGAGAATGATGTCCAGGGAAGGGAGTTTGGGGTCTAGATAGTCATTTGGATTGTAAATGGAGTCTTAGAGGAATAGACTGTCATGTCCTTTCTAGAAAATGGTAGGACTGATTCTATTATTGTTCTAAGAGTAAAAGCAAGAGATGGAAAGAAGGAAAGAGTCTATACTGGGCAACAGGCATATGACCAGATGCCTGTGCTGGGCAGGCCTTGGCATCCTGAGAGATGACCTGATGGGATGTAGACGTAGCAGAGGTTGGACTGGAGCACATCATTGCCCCCTCCCCTCACCATGGAGTATATGTGAGATAGACCTGTGGGAGGTTATGGGGACACATGTAGGCAGGGATGAAAAACTTTTGATGACAGAGCAACTCGGTCTCCTTCTCAACTCTGATGAGAATGGGGGGAAAAGGGGGTGGGTTATATCACAGTATGATGGCCATTAAGTCAGGAAGATTGACCTCCTTCTTAAAAGGAGTAACTACTGTTTGGCTTACTCTCTGTCTGCCAAATGTGTGAGCGACTATGAAGTTTCTCTTTTGTACATTCTCTCTGGCTCCTCTTGCCCCTGTCCCCAGTAGTTATGGCACTACTCACACATGGCAATGGACATATGTGCTGTCCAGGGGTGGGGCCTCAAGGCCACAAGTAGCCTTCTAGATCCCTGGGTGCAGCTTTTTGACCGAGTCCAAGTTTTACAGAAAAAAATATTTTTTATTAAGGGGATCTGTTCTGTAAAACTTGGACTTGGTCAAAAGACTGCACCCGAGGACCTAGAAGGTCACCTGTGGCCTCGAGGTGGCAGGTTCCCCACCCCTGGTCCCAGGAAAACCTGAGTCAGGGACCTGAATCTCAGGTCCCTGACTGTCTCTTCTGCTTTGTATTTCCCTGAGCATGGGTGATCAAATAGTGAACTTGTGATGAATGTGTTCAGCATTGGAGGCAACCTTTTGATCTGAAGAGTTTGGGAGCTCTGAGTTCCCCAGTTAGAATTGACTGGCAGCAGGAATTTTTTTGCAACTTTACCCTTTTTAGAAAAGATGGCTATCATCAGGAGAGTGAGCACAAGCCAAACACTAGCATGCAAAAACCTTTGGAACTTGAGAGACTTGCTCAAAAAGTGCAAAGCTGAAGTGAAGATGAAATGCCTATTTAGTAGTCCCCCCAAATGTCTCGTGTTTTAAGTATCTCGCAGGGGAGTGCAATAGGAGTTATGCGTTATGATTTCATGTTTTAAGTCTAAGAACTTCTTTGTATAGAGATATCCTGGATCACCTCAAAGGAAAAATGGTAAATGGACAACTTTCTGAGCATGATGGGATCACTGTGGCAAAGAGAATATGGGAGACTGAAGATGTGCTATAGCTGTCCTAGGACTGATCTACATTGTATATATTTTATCTTTTTAGTCTCATTGGAAGAAAGTCTAGATTCAAGCCAAACCCAAGCTGTCAGTGATTTTCCTGAGATCTCCATGGTAGGAGACAGAGAACAAAGGAAAGCCCAACACTTCTTTGCAGGAGAGGTTCTTCTACGGTGCATATTTAAAAAGGACAAGGTTACCCACTGTATCCTCAGTCATCTCCAGTCATCTTGACTTTTTGTCTTGACACTAGACTTTGATGACTTTGAAGAAGAAAGTGAGGCTAAGGACTCTGCAAAACTCTGCCTCACTTAAATCCAATTCATGAGAAAGTCAAGACTTCACCTTCCAAGATGTTGCTGGTCAAGGACAAAGAACAGTAAGCCCAGAACTAGGGTTCCTCAGTGGGAGAGGGTGTGCCCAGGGACACAGCAGTGGATCCTTTGTTTCAGGAAGTATTATTTAATGCTGGTTAGCTACATAAAGGCTAGGTGACTTTACTCATCCACTAATCAGGACAGCTCAGCCCCAGGGTGGATGGAGTTCTAAAGCTGAGAAGTTTAAGGCCAGGAGGAAAGAGACAGTTGACTGAAGCAGTATGGCATAGTGGAAAGAACTCCGCACTAGGAATCAGCTCCTAATAGTGCTACTGTGGACATGATTCTTCACCTTTTCTGGTCTCATTTTCCTCATTTGTAAAATGAATATGTTTCTGTTCTGGCCAGAAACTCTGAAGTTCTTTCCCTCCCAAACTTATTTTTTTATGAAGGCAAACTAGGCCATCTTTTGCCTCAATTCTTACTACTAAATGGGAGCTGTCTCAGACAAACTGTGACATGGGAAGATCTTAGCTTAATAAGACCAAGGTTTCCCACTACATCAGGGGCCATCTCCAGTCATCCTGAACTATGTTTTGCCACTGGATTCCAATGATTCTGGAGGAGAGGGTGAGGCTGATAACTTTGCACAGTCCTGCCTCACTTAAAACCAATTCACTTACAAGTCAAGACATCATGATGTCTTCAAGAAGGAAGGACAAACAACAGTGTTGGGTTAAATGATTTCTAAGGCCCTTTCCAGGGCTATGATTTTAGGTATCAGGCCAAAAGCATTCACTTCTGTACTGAAAGTCATGACATAACCATAAAATCAATACAATGCTCAGGGCACAAAAGACCTGCCCAGCCTCAACACTGGCATAATATGCTCCTCCCACTTTCCCATTAAAATCATGGAACTGTCCATGGGAACATTCCCATTTACACGGCAGATGTTTCTGACATTTCTCAAATGATTCTGCCAAATGGAATGACATGGTTGGACTCAGCTTTCCATCCACTCCTGAATTCTGTTTGTTCCTGGCTGAACCATCCTGTGGAGTGCAGCAAAAGGCCACAAAAAAGGCAGGAAAACAGCAGAGGAAAGACAACAGATACTATTTGGACTAGAGCTCCCCTATGGCATGATCCAATGAAAAAGACTAATTAATAGTCAAGAGTTCTGTGTTCTGACCCAGTTCAGTAACTGACTCATTGTTATACCCCCTTGGGCAAGTCATAAAAGCTCAGAACTTGAAGAAACTTATAGGATATCCAGTCCAAATTGTACTTGACCAGGAATCTCTGCTAAGTGGTCATCAGGCCTTCACTTAAAAACCACCAAAGAAGGGGAACTCACTCACTACTTCCCAACATGGTCCATTCCATTTTCCCAGGCAGTCCATTCCATTTTTCAGACTGCCCCGATTGTTAGGAAGTTTTTCCTTGCATCGAGCCAACCTCTGCCTTTTTAACTTTCACCCCTTGATCCTAATTCTGCTTTCTAAATCCAGGCTGAATGACTCCAATCCCTCTTCCACATGACAACCCTTCAAATTCTTTTTTTTTTTTTTAATAAAGCAATTGGGGTTAAGTAACTTGCTCAAGGTTACACGGATAGTCATTATTTATGCGTGGGTGCTCATTTTCTGAGGCCGGATCTGATCTCGGGTCATCCAAACTCCGAGGCCGGCTCTCTTACTCACTGCTCCACCTAGTCGCCTCTTTAGGGCAATTGGGGTTAAGTAACTTGCCCAAGGTTACACGGCTAGGTTTTTGTTTGTGTGGATTAAGTGTCGGAGGCCGGCTCCGAACTCAGGACCTTCTGATTCCAGGGCCGGCGCTCTATTCACCTAGCCGCCCCCAACCCTTCAAATTCTTGAAGGTAGATTGTTTATTCTTTCTGAAGACTTCTCCAGGATGCAAATCCCTAGTTCTCTCAAATGATCTGCTTAAATCCTCTCATCATCTTGAAGTCACTATCTCTTTGGGCCTCTGTTTTCTTATTTGTAAATTAGGGGGCTAGATTGACTGTCTCTTTTTAAAAATTTCCAGGCAACTTTTTTATGTTTACATTTAATTTTGTTTTTTTTTTCAATCATTTGTAAACAAATATTTTTTAACATTCTTTAAAAAAATTTTCTTTAGTTACATATTTTTCCTCCTTTTATCCCCTCCCCCTCCTTGAAAAGACAAGTAATTTGATATAGATTATACATGTGCAGCAATGCAAAACATTTCCATATTAGCCATGTTGCAAAAAAAAATACAGACCAAAAAATGCAAGACTAATAAAGTCCAAAAAAGTATGCTTCAATCTGCATTCAGACTCTGATGGTCCTTTGTAATGCTACATTTGATGACTATATTCACCTCCAAGGCGGTCCTTTCAGATAGAGGGACCCCAAGTACTTAGAATAGCTCTGTACCTTACAAGGCATGCTGAGGGTTGGCAAAAATCAAGTCTGGCTAAGAAGACTAAAGTTTTAGGCCAGAACACTTTTCCCTTCCCTAATGTGTTTCCTTGGCAGCTCAGCACTCCCTCATGACTACTAACCTCCCAGCTCTACAGAGAAAAGTCCTGAGGGCCCACTTCTAGGCTGTCTGCCATTGGCCTACCATTTTATAACCATGGGCACAGCTTCAAGCTCTTGGCATCTCCAAGGATTGGCTGGCAGCAGTTTCTCTTCTGTACTGAAAGGGCTCCATGTGGGTCAGTGGTTAAATGCTTCCAGCCCAGAATAAAAGAAGGATCCCTAAGAGGGGAACTCAGTGGACTGCTGAGATAGCCCAAGAAGAAAACGCAAGTACATCAGGCTGAGGGTCTCCAGCCCATGGCTTAATTCAAATACCTAACCTTCTCAAATTCCTCCACCAAATGCAAGAATGGTGAGTGAGCACCTGCTGTGTATACAACATGCATGAATGAGGTACTATATATGAAACAAAGTATATATGACTTCTGCCCTGGAAGAACTCACAAATTCCTGAGAAGGTACATAGGAGACAAATGTAAGGATGCCTATGATGAAATTTACCTACAAATGCAAACGAAATGGAACTGTAATGACTCTATAGGGGATCCTCCATTTGATATAGAAACCATCACATAAATTGGATTTTGTGAAGTAGACTGAATATCTTCAACTTTGTTCATTTGGTCAAATAGGTTTAATGTTATGGGCAAGAACAAGTGGGTGGAAAGTTCCAGGGGTGAAAATTCCAGGTGCTCCCTGGATCCTCAAAACGTTCTACTCTGACGCTGTATTGTGACATGTAGATCACCTTGCCCTCTTGAAGGCTGTGTCATCAGACCACAACCGATGGCCAGAGTGGGGAGGGGACAAGTACAATGCTGGAAAGGCTTTGAGTATAGGTGTATTCTCAGAGGACCAGCCTACTAAAAGAAAGAGAAGCGTATTACCAGTAGTTTACTGATTTGGTCATCAGGAGTTCTTTGACCATGGCAACAAAAGAAAACATAAAACTTCCCACAGTCCTCTGTGGCTCCCTGTGGCCTCTGCAGTGATTTTGGCAGAACACTGGAAAGGGGAGCAGAGGATGATAATCACAGTTTTTAGACAACCCATAAACTTTAGCTTAATTGTTAGTACTCTGAATATGAAACCTTTGTTCAATGACCAACAATTGGGTATGTTACTGGAGGAACCAAATTGAATTGATTTTTTCATATCCTTGCTATATAAATTGTATCCAAATAAGAAGGAACTTTCAGCTAAATGGAAAAGTGATGGTGCATAGGTTTTCTTCAAAGAGACAAATTTTAAAAATTGCATGTAGAGTTGGTTTTATCATGTACCCAAGAGACAATGAGAAACATCATTTCATGGGACATTTATTCATCTTGTACTGCAGAGCTCTTAACGGGTGTTTGTAAAATGCCCACCATGAGAATAACTGCAGTTTTTGTATCAGTGTTTATTGCAGAGGGTGAACAGGTAGGGGAATTCTATGAAGAACTTGGTAAGACCTTCCAAATTAAATCTGCACACATTTTCCTACTCAGTGAATTCAATGCAAAAGTGCGAAGAGGTGAAGATGGTGAGAAAAAGATTGGGAAATGGGAATCAGGAATAAATAATGAGAAAGGTCAATGACTTGTAGACTACACAGAGGCTTCAGGCTTATACATCATGAACATTTTCTTTGAGAAAAGAATTGGTAGGTGCTAGAAACAGAAAGCACGGAAGAATAATATCAAAAAATGAAACACATTTTTACAGATAGAACACAACTCATCACTGATGTGGGAATATTATTACCAGTGTCCCAAAGCAGCCATCTATTTTGATCTTTGCCCTATAAGGTGATAGTCTACTGAGAGTCTCAGTCCAAGTGTGGTAGCTGTAATCAGATTGCCAAATTGTTAGAGCAAAGAGAAATTCGTACAAAGTTAGAACAAAAGTGAGAGAAAAACATGATTCACAATGAAAATAACTCTACCCTGACCTACTTAAGTTATTTATAATGAAAACTAGTCTATGGACAGAAGAAAAGACAGACACAAACAATAACCATTTTTAGATATTTAACCAGTATAAATCAACTGCCAAAACAAGGAGACCAAAATAGTCTAAAAAAGCACCTTAGCAGTCAAACAACTAAGTAACTTAGTAAGTGGAGAGACACAGTTTAAAATATGAAATAAGTTACAAAATCTGGAGGATGATATTAAGTGTTTTTAGCAGTTATCACCTTATAAAACAGAAGCAATAGGAGACAAAAATGAATTAAAGTCTGGCAAGAAAACAAATTAAGAAAAGTTATCTGAAGGGCATCTGAGGATAAAAATGGAAGGACAACAAAAAGAGGAAAAATGAGAAAGAATGACAAAGATTGTTTAACAGCCATTTTTTAAAAAACCATTAAGGACAGCAGAACAATCACACTTAGGCTCTAATATTTCAGTCCCAAGTGCACTTTCAGAGGATATAGAAATGGTTCTCTAAAGACAAGAAAGATAAGAGAGGCAGCTGGATTAGACCAAATATACATAGAAAAGATCTGTGCTAAGGGATACAATTTTGAAGACCCCAAAACAAAACAAAAAAATTCTATGAAAGATGACAACAGAGGTGACCTACAATCCACTGATTATTGATATATCAAGTAAAGCATAAAACAGAGATATAAGCACATCAAAGATGTTCTCCAATGTTGTGTAGATTTAGTAGGGAGGAAAGCTGACGAGGAATTCCCTAAAAGTGATAAAATCCTCCAAATATTCCTCTTTAATTATGCCACTTACGCTAAGCCCTAGAATACTGCCAAGCCTCCTGGATGAGATCAATAGCCATTTAAGAGAGTTTGCCCTAAATATCTACATAGGAAAAACCAGAAGAATGCCTACTATCTAGATTACAATATAATAGATGGACAACCTATAGTGCTTGCCTATCTGTATCCACATCTTAGACAGATACTACAAATGGACAATGAGTTTGGCCTAGACTTAGGAGAGTGGGCTGGATTGCCTTTTGAGAATGGCTCCAAACTTCTCTCAGAAACAAAGGCCAATCTTCTTAGTACCAACAATTTATCATTTGTATAGCTGTGAGTCATAGGAAACTCTCTACAAAGAATCAAAAATGTATACCACACAAAGGGCAATAGGGAGGTGTATAGTATGTGCAGACTGCAACACAGAGCAAATAAGGTATTGCAAAAAAAAAGCAAGCTGGTCCCAAGCTGGCAACCAAGCATAAGCAGTGGACAGCCCATGCATGAGACTAGTATCCTTATAATATCAGGAGAAAATGAGGAAAGGCCCCAGCATGTTGGGTAACCCATACTTTCATGGTAAACTTATAGGATGATATGGCCAAGAAGCACGGTGATTGGATAGGAATGGATGGGTTACAATCTGCCTCACTGAATGTGATGTCACATTAATAATAGCACAGACTCACTGGAGTGCAAGTCACCTAAGCACCGGCCAATCCACATGGTTGTGACACAGTGGTCATGGCTTGTATCACTGCATACAAAAATTCAGTGTAGACAATGGAATCCTTCACAGAGCTCAAAGTAATCCTTCAGAGAACATGTCAAAGATGGCTGTTGACCTTAGAGGTCATCTTGTCCAATCTTTTCATCTCAGACAGGTGAAAACTGAGGTCTGGAAGTGAAGTGATTTGCTGAGGGTCATACAATGAGCTAGTGTCAGAACTAGGAACAGAAACCTGGTCTCCTGACCCTTCAACTATGCTGCCTCCCTAAAGAGAAGTGAAGTTTATCTGGGAAAGATTTACTGAGGAGGTGAATTTTAAAGCAAAGGTGAAGACATGAGTTTAAACCAATCTTACAAGTATTTACCAAATACCTATGATGAAAATTACCAAATTACCAAATTCTTCAAACTGTGAAGGCAACATAATTATTCAAATTCTGTTCAATAAACTTTTATTAAGCATCTACTACATGTGAGGCCCTGGGAATACAAAGTAAAGTAAAAAACACCAAAAAACAATAGTCTCTCCTCTCAAAGAATTTATATTCTACTGGGGGCCAAAATATATGGTCAGAAAAAGAAATACAAGATGTTGCAAAAGTCTTTGACTTTTGGGACAGCCTATAAAAGCTTAAAACTGCACCAAGACTTGCAGAATGCCCTATACAGGATAATTTGAGGATGAAAGGAACATAAAAGTGAGGGGCAATCAGGAAAGGCTTCAAGGAGGAGATGCCACCTGAGTTAAGTTTTGCTGGGAGCTACAGATTCTAAGAGGCAAGAGAAGGATTGTACTAAGGAGATTACAATATAGCTGGGGAAAAAAGAATAACATGTGAAATAGAGTACACCCTACCAAGGGATATTATCAAACTGTGCTGTATAGATTATGATACTGTAGGAGTACAGAAGAGGGGGGGCTTACACAGGGACAGCAGGCAATGAGGACAGCATTCTAGCAAGGGAAAAAGACTAAAGAAAATCATACATCCTCTGTGAACTGTTCCTAGAAAATTACCAAATTCTTCAAACTAAGTTCATTCTAATTTTTTATATACATATACATACACACATACATACACATATATAGATATAGAGAGATAGAACATCTCTCTTAAGAAGAGACAGTAGGAAGGTAGGGAATCTCATGAAATCTAGTAACATTTGGATATTACATCTACAAATCAGTTGGGAATCACTGACTTTGGGATCAACTGAGCAGCAGCTGAGATCAGCTGGTCCATTTCCACTAACCATTTCCAGATTTACACTTTGGGAGCTGGAGGCAAACGCATTTTCCATGATGAGCCGACGCCTTTGGAATTCCATGCCTTCTTAGGTCCAACAGCCCATCTGTTAATCTTTAGAACATGTTGCAAGCCATACCTTTTAAAAAGTTTTTTAAGATAGGGAAGTCTGAGGCTATTTATGGTAGAGTAAACTCCTTATTACTGTGGATTGTATTTGGGGGGAAATTAGGCTTTAACTCCTAATTAATAGAATTAAGCAAGTAGGTGATATAACCTTGAATTAAAAGTGTTCTTTATTTCTCCTTCCTCAGGAAAATGCTGGTCTAGCAAAAAGTAGGCCTTTCAAAACCAGAGTACTCAGTTACATTCCTCAACATGGAAAAGTGTGCGCCAGAAAACCATCAAGGTTAGAGGAAAAGAAAGCCGATGCTGTTCGTCTTCACCCTGGACTGTGTTTACTGAACACAGAAGAACTCTAAACAGCCCTTCGACTTGTCCTGAGTCAGCAAATGACTTCAGTATTTTGTTTTAAAAAGCATTATGAATTCCCAGAATGTCAGTCACACCCATTTTCACTTTTGTTGTATTTCATTATAGGTAAATGATGCTAACCACACACCCTCAGAAAGACACGTGCCTCCAGTTGTTTTTTTCTAGTACTCAGGCTTGGGTTGACACCAACCTCAGACACATTCTCTCTTCAGTACGCCTTGTGTCAGAGGGTATGCATTGCAAAACAGTTTCAGGATTCAATCTATGACCACAGAGCATGGAGTTTATTTCTTTCCAGACTTAAATGGCCTCCATGGAGAACCAAACCCATGACCCTGGTTTCATTGGTATTCTTCACTCACTCTTTGGTCCAGTCCAATCGGACATCTTGTTTTTCTTCACCCGCGACACACCACAATCCTCCTCTGATGCTTTTGTATAGGTTGTTACCTATGCCTAGAATGCAGGCCCTCCTTAACTTTACCTCTTAGAATTCTTAGTACCCTTCACAGTCTGTTCCTACATCAGGCCCTTTCTGATCTCCCTCAACTGCTAGTGGCTTTCCACCTCCAAACTATTTTGTACATACGCATATGTGTACAGAATGTTAGCATCTTGAAGGCATTTTTTGTCTTTGGCTGACATATAATCAGTGCTTAGTTAATACTGGCTGATGAATTATAATACCACCTGAGCTAACAAGCCACTATGATTTATATTCAAATAGAAATTCAAAGTATTCTACTAGAGTTGGGGTCAGATGACCTGGCTTCTAATACTGGCTCTGCTGCTTACTATTGGTGTGGCCTTTGGGAAGTCCCCTAATCCTCTCTGGCCTTAGAGTGCTCATCTGTAAAATTAAATGTTAGACTGGATGACCTCTGGGGACCCTTTTCAGTTCCAAATATATGATGCTCTAATGATATGCAAGCCATACTGATGCTCTTTGAATGATCCACAATTTGGTATCTTCACACTGACACTGACAACTAGTTGTGTGTTTGTATTTTGGTCATTAAAATGTTTAATGTTGCAAAAGCATCATTTTAATGTTCTCTTTTATCAAGGAAGCTTTAGAAATAAAGGGTGCCATTTTAAAAGCCCAAGAAAATGAAACCCCTCTGATCCTTCTGGTAAAGAGCCCAAATTCCAAATGGGAGAACAATACAAAGCATGTGGAAAAGAAACCCACTTAAACAGATTCCCTCCCAGGACCCCACCTCCAGAATTAGTGCTGGACAGATGCCAACTGTGGAGGTGTGAGGATCTTTACCTGTAAGTCAAAGAATTTGCTGTACCGTCGATAAATGGCTTCAGTGGAACCACTGGACCAAGTAACTTTGATGATATAGACCTGTAGTAACAAAAGAAAGAAGTTAATAAAATCAATCAATCAAAAACATTTATTAAGTTCCTACTATATGTTAGGCACTATGATACGTGCTGGAGAAACAAACAGAAAGAATGAAACAAACCCTACCCTTGATGACCTGTTAGACTAAAGGAGGTGGGGAAGGGGGTGGCAGTAGTGACGTGCGCGCGCGCGCGCGCGCGTGTGTGTGTGTGTGTGTGTGTGTGTGTGTGTGTGTCCTCAAAGAGGACCAAAATGACATTGTTATGTTAGGGTCAAGGTTCAGTGTCCAACTGTGGCTGTTCAGACCAACACAAGCTCGGAAGGCACAAATGGCCCACCTGAACATTTCGGAGGGAGATGTCTCTACGTTTATGTGTCTCGTGTTTCTTTTGAGCTACTACAACTCTGCTTTGCTCATAGAGTACAGTGCTTTCTTTGATGCGGGCATGCCATGCTGGGCTTTGCCAGTGTCTCCCATGTCCTTAAACATGTGCACACTCCTCCATGTACTGACAGTGAGAGATAACAATTTCACAAAAATTTTTGTACATTTTTGTGTGTGTGCTTCGACCATAGGATGGGATCCCCACCTGCTTGGGTAAGTAGGCCAGGGCTGGGTGAACAGATAATTTTTAGAGCACCTTTTCTAGCTCCTTCCTCACACCAGGAGGTGAGCAGTGTAGGCCTTTAAAAAAGACTGCTCAGGAAGCCAGAGGCTGCTGCATCCCAAGGCTGCTTCGGTCCACTGAGAGTATGACCCGATGGCCTGGGCCACCTGTGAGCAGGGTAGTGACTGGAGCTCCCAGCATATTCACACCTGCTACTTCATCACTTGCCTGTTGCCACAAGACTTTGGGGTGATGTCTTTTAATCTGCACATAAATTGAATTTAAGTGAGGCAGAATTGCAGTCATCAGCCTCACTTCGGCCGTGAGAATCATCAAAGTCCAGTGGGAAGACAAAGTCAAGATGCCTGGCTGTGGATGACCATGGCATCTGTGATGTCTGACCAAGCTCTAAGTGTCTCCACAACACCTGCTTCAGCTGCCTCTACGGCCACTGGAACAACCTGTTCCCATTCACCCTTTCCACAGGGGAAGTCTTCACATGCTTGGGGTAGAAACCCCACTAACTAGCCAAGGACTGGAGGCCTCAACCTAGTTCAGCCCATCAAACTGAGAGGGTTTTCCAGGATGTGGCTCCTGCACAAGCTACAACTTCTTGGCCCCATGGACGAGAGTCAGGTGAATCAGGTGGACACCAAAGGTGGAAAGCATCCCTGATACGGCTCAGCAGCCTTCACACCAGAGGTGCCAGTCTTCCTTGAACACACCCTATACTATACATACCCTGAATATACCCTACATATATACACATGCACACAAACATAACACACATATGTTATATGCAGTGTTCCATACCCATGGACTCCCCCCCATACACACACATACAGACAACAGGGAGAGTATTTTATCATCTCTTTTCTTTGGGGCCAATTTAGCTATTGTAATTTTTCGTGTTGAATAAAGCAAAGAAATATGAATAACAGCCTCAGATTCTCTCTTATTCTATTTCATATTTAACTTCAATATGACTCCATTTTCATAACCTTCATCATGGTCCAAGTTATTTTTGCTTTATATATGGCTTAACACAACATCTACCTAGGTGGTCTTTCCTTGAGGCCATCCCTTTATATGAAAATTTAAGATCATCTCCTAAGTACTATGCTCAATGTCCTATGCTAACTATTGTGGAAGATATAAGTTAAGTTTAAGATATGGTTCCTGTCCTCAAAAAGCTCATAGTCCAGCTGGGAAAACAACACATCTAGTTATAAAAACAAGATAATCTGAGTGACTGAAGGATTGTAGGGCTCTTGACAAAATAGGGAAGCTTGAGAAAAGGGTGGGGTGGGGTGGTCACGTTAAATCTGAAATGCTTATGGGGTATCCAGTTCAAAATGTGCAATAGGCACTTGATGATGTGAGATTAAAGCTTAGAGGGAGGGATATAGAGAGTTGGGAATCATGATCATTAGACCCAGGGGAACTAATAAAAGGGTGTATGTAAAGAAGAAGTCTGGGACAGAGCCTTGGGGTACACTTCCAGTGAAAGGGTGGTAAATAGATGAAGATAAAGCAGACTGAGGAAGAAAACTAAGAGAAAGAAATACGAAAATCCAGAGAAGAAAGGATATCCAGGAAGAGGGTGCAAAATGCTAGAGAGGTCCAGAAGGGTGAGAATAGAGAAAAAGTCATTGGGTTTGGCAATTAGGAGATCCTTGGTAACTTTGGAGACAGGAGGTTTAGTTGAATGATAAGCCTAAAGCTCGGTTCCAAGGACCTGGGAAGTTAGTGAGACTAAGGAGATAAGTGTAGACAACTTTCTCCATGAGTTTGGCTGTGAAAGGAAGAAGTGTCATAGGATGCTACCATGAGGGAACGGTAGGGTCAAGTGAGGGTTTTTTTTTTTTTTTTTTTTTTAAGCAATTGGGGTTAAGTAACTTGCTCAAGGTTACGCGGCTAGTCATTATTTATGCGTGGGTGCTCATTTTCTGAGGCCGGATCTGATCTCGGGTCGTCCAAACTCCGAGGCCGGCACTCTTACTCACTGCGCCACCTAGCCGCCCCTTTCGGGCAATTGGGGTTAAGTAACTTGCCCAAGGTTACACGGCTAGGTTTTTTTGTTTGTGCGGATTAAGTGTCGGAGGCCGGCTCCGAACTCAGGTCCTTCTGATTCCAGGGCCGGCGCTCTATTCACTGCGCCACCTAGCCGCCCCAAGGGTTTGTTTTTTTAAAGAGGAAGACCTGAGCATGTTTGTAGGCAATAGGGAATGAGCTATGAGATAAAGAGAAACTGAAGATCAGACAGAGAACATGATTTGGGGTTATGGAAAGGTAGGAGCCAATTTGTTTAAAGAAGATGGGACCAAGGATACAGATAGAGCAATTGACTTTGTTCAGAAGGATCACCTCTTCATCGTATCAGAGGAAAGAAGGGAAAGTAGGATGACATGGAAGGGTTTTGAGACACAGGGTGCAAGAAAAGAGGGAGCTCAAAGCAAGTGGCCTGTTTTCTGAGTAGAATATGAGGCTCTAAGATCTGGTGACAGGGTTGGGAGTGTGACAGGCTAGAACAGGGAAGAGAAGGTTTGGAAGAGTTGCTACATGGAATGCAATAGAGAATCAATTAGGGTGAGGCAAAGAGATGGTCCATGACTTCCTACAATGAGGCAGATGACAGCTGTTCCACAACTCACTCAATAATTTCAAAGAGTTATTGTTATTAGAAAGATATGATTGTGCTGTGGATTGGGGATCATAGATTTAGAAATGAAATAAACTTTAGAAGGCCATCTAGTTAAGCTTTCACTTTCCAGATGAGGAAATGAAGTCTAGACAGAGGTTAAGCAACAGTCACAGAGCTCAAAAGTGGTAGACCCAGGACGTGACCCCAGCTCCTTTGACTTGAAGCTAAGTATACTTTCCATTGTACCTTGTCTGGTCTAGACCTTAGCAAAGCAAGTCAGATAATATGTATCTTATTCATTCCAGGGCTTATACAAGGAGGCTTTTCAATTTGGTAAGATTTGTGTTAAGTTGGTATATTCAGGGTCATCTTCATATCATGATGAGACATCAGAATAGGTTTTTATCAGGATACAGGACTAGATGGATATAAAAGCCATCTGCTCTTTTAGAAAGGGGGTAGATTAGGTACTGGGAAACCAAATAAATAAAGGATGCTACTACACTAAGAAATTTAGGAATTGGTGCCTTGTCCCTATCTTTTTCTCACTTTCCTAAAATTCATAACAAGGAATTAAAATCTCTTTGGTTAAAAGAATTTCCACTACTTAAGAGATACTTTTTTCTTTGTTTTGGTTTCAGGTAAATGAAAAAAGGAGAGAGACAAGGCACTGTGATAACTTTGTCCTAATATTATTAACAGCTCAAGCTATTCTTTTAGAGGTACCTTGGATACCATCAGAACTCTACTGATGAAGAAACAACTTCCTCCCTCCTCTTGGCAGACCAGGATGGATTTCCTTACCCTGAAGCCCTCCTAGTAAAGATTCCAAAGCTGATATCTTGAGTGATTTCCCTGGCATCAGTCCCACAAAACATAAATGTAGCTACCTACTTCCCAAATAGCCTCTGGGACCCATAAAAAGGAATTAAAGAATCATGAAAAAAGAAAAAGAGCCAAAGATTAAAACAAACAAAACAAAACTACCACCACCACAACAACAAAAAAACAGATTCCCATAAATGGAAAAACATTTTGACTATACTTTGCATTGCTGGATTATTGTTTACAAAATTCAGATTTCTGTATGAACAGTTCAGAACTATGAAAACTCTCCTAATTGTCACACTGAAACCAAATCCAGATTTCTACACTTAAAAGATAAAATTCATGTTTTTGTGAAAAGTCACTTACTTTGGATATTCTGAGGATCAACCAAGGTTTAGGGATAATCTGTATTTATTTTTTTTTCAACCCTACTAGCCTAAGTACTCCATAGCTAGCTCCTAGCTATATCAAAAATATGTTGTTTTGGTTTAAGTATATGAAGAAAATCTGGTCTCACAGAGATGTGTAGTCAAAAAAGAGAGGTATTTAATAGGCGAATAATGTTTTACGATTATTATAAAATAGTTTTGACCTCAGGAAGTCCCAGGGTCTGATATCTGTGCCCTTTCTGCATCTTCCTCACCACTTCCTCTGTTCCTCCCCATGACTTTTCTTTTAGTTGTCTGCAATGGCAAAATTTATTTCCAGGTCGAGCACATCTCAACCCTTGGAATTGGGTTAAGACCATATTAGAAAATATTGCTAATTATAATACAAAAAGGATTATCATTCCCATCCCTCAAATTTAAAATAATATACTTTTCCTCTATCTTTTGTTAGTAGTCCTTACTCATAATGACTAATTAGTAATCCTTTAGAAAGGGACAGACGGGGTGGCTAGGTGGCGCAGTGAGTAGAGCCCTGGCCCTGGAGTCAGAAACACCTGAGTTTGGATCTGGCCTCAGACACTTAACACACAAACAAAAAAAAAAAACCAAGCCATGTGACCTTGGGCAAGTTACTTAACCCCAATTGCCCTCCAAAAAGCAAAAAAAAAAAAAAAAAAGGGACAGACATATAAGTAACATCAGAGACCTAGAAGTGATTTCATGGCTCAGTGGAAACCCGTCCTTGGTTTAAAAATGATATAGGGCAGGAATTCTTTAATCTGGGAGTCCCCAGACATATTTCAGAGGGATACAGGAATTTGGATGGGAAAAAAAATTTTTATCTTTAGTTTTGTTTGGTCCTTAGTTTCAGTAACCTCTAAAAGAAATGTACTATTTCCTTTAATTATAAATGTAGGAAATAATCCAGAGTATTAGTCCATCAAGCATTTATTATATGTCAGGCACTGTGATCCCTGTTCTCATGGAGCTCACAACTGAATGGGGGAGCTCACAGTTTAACAATTAGCCACACCTGTGGCTTTGTCACCACTAGAAATCATAGTTATTTTCATATCACATTACAGTTTTGCAGCTATCTCAAAATATTATTTGTATTTATCACTACTTCAAAATTACTGGGGCAGAGAGGTGGCACAGTGGATAGAGCACCAGCCCTGGAGTCAGGAAGATCTGAGTTCAAATCCTGCCTCAGACACTTACTAGGTATGTGACTCTGGGCAAGTCACTTACCCCTGATTGCCCCCATATCGTAGTTATTAGATCCATTTTAAGAATGCACATGATCAAGGTTTTTCTGTCTATGGATAGTTATTTCAATACAATTGGTTTCTTTGTAATCCTAAGCTTTTATTTTATGCATTTAAAACATTATTTTGAGAAGGGATCCATAGGCTTTGCTAAACTGCCAAAGGAATGCATGGCACAGAAACAGCTAAGAATCCTTGATATATTGGGGCAGCTAAGTGGCACAGTGAATAGAGCACCAGCCTTGGAGTCAGGACCTGAGTTCAAATCCAGCCTCAGACACTTAACACTTACTAGCTGTGTGACCTTGGGCAAGTCACTTAACCCCAACTGCCCTCCAAAAAAAAAAAAGAATCCTTTATATAAAGAGAAATAGAAAGAGTCAAGAGCAAAAGGGGCAAAAGTCATATGAAAAGAACAGTGAGGTGAGAAGAATGGAATAAAAGGAAATACAGTAGAGGAATAGACGAACAGAGCTGCTTGGTTTCCTTCCTTCTCAAAAAGGACCAGAGTGTCATTACTGTTGGGGTCAAGGTACAGTGTGCCCAACTGTGAGTAGGTCATGCATAAACTGATGAGGCTGGAAGGGACCCAAGAGGCCATCTATTCCAATCTTCTCATTGAACAGATGAAGAAGCGGAGGTCCTGAGAGGCAACATGAGCAACAAGAAGCAGACCCAGGCCAATCCCATGAACTGTGACTACAAATCTAACTTTTCCTTCACTATACCACACTATCTATGGTGGAGAAATACAGAAGAAAAGGGGAAAGAAGTTAATTCAACCAAAATTAATTATCCATCCTATATAAGACATTATGCTAGGCTCCAGGGCAGGGGGGGAAGATGTAAAATTTAGATAAAACATGGCTCTTGGTTTCATGGAACTCAATTCAGAAGAGGGATAAGACCCATATACAAAACAGTGATAGACAATAATAGTCACTTAAGGGCAAAAGAGTTATAAAACAAAGTGCTTACATTTGGTATGTGAGGAGATGAGGAGGATGGAGAATCCCAGCATACCTGATGAAGAAAGTGGCACTTGAATTGGGCTTTAAGCAAGAAGGAAGAATTGACTAAAGACTTAGCTCAAATTCTACCTTTTTTTTTAGAGGGAGGAAGGTGGGCAATTTGGGGTTAAGTGACTTGCCCAAGGTCACACAGCTAGTAAGTGTTAAGTGTCTGAGGCTGGAGCTCTATTCACTGCGCCACCTAGTCGCCTCATCAAATTCTACCTTCTGAAGGAGACTTTTCCCTGTGCCTGCTACCCCCCCACCCCCAATTGCCCTGCCTCCCCCCGCCAAAAAAAGACAAAAAAACCCCAAACAAACCAAAACACAGTACAACATAAATAATACTAATTTGTGGTTTTCTAAGTCAATGTGGGCCTGTAGGGTTCTGTCTCTATTTCAGTTTGATACACTGGACTAGATGAGCTCCAAGGTCCATGCTGATGCTTTTTTCTGAGATTATTTTCCATCTACTCTGTATATTTCTTGTATGTAGCTACCTACTTATATGTTCTTTTCCTCATGGGAGTGTGAATTTCTTAAGGGCAGAAGATATTTCTCTTTTCTTTGTTTCCTGAGAGCTTAGCACTGTGTCTGGCAGACAGTAAGCCCTTAATTAATGCTTTGTGACTGAACAGTGGGCAAGTACATTAGTTGTGCCCTTATACTGTTTCTTCTGTTTGATTTGGGTCCTGGCTCTACCCCTAACTTACCATGTGATAACGGTTAAGTCACTTGTTGTCTCTTGGCCTCAGTTTCCCCATCTCTATAATGAGAGGATGGGACTAAATATCTAAGATCTCTCCCAGCTCAAGCATTCCACCATTCCTTGATTCTGGACATCTAACACCACCTACCAGAGGGGAAGAGGCAAAGCACTCAGACATTGTGCTCTCATTTTAATATTACCTAAGGAGCACTCTACCTGCTTCTAATACAAGGGTCCAAGCAAAGTGTGGTCTTGGTCCCATGGGAGGGCAAAAGGGGAAGAGGGAGCTGCCTTGCTTAGGCTAGGGCTTTGTTTCTAGCCTGCTCCTGTTCAGCAGGAGAAGCTCAAACTTTCCCCACTGCAGCCCTGGGCTCCTGCTTTGGTTTGTGGAAAAGGACCCGGGCAGTGGTGGGAGCCAAGAGCAGCAGCTCGCCAACACGGGCTTTCTTTTGTTTCTAGTCACCTCCCTTGTTTGTTTTCTCAGCTTCTCCCCACCTTTTTTCTTAACTATAGCAGAGTTCTTACCACCTTTAGGTGATGTAACAGCAAAACTTTAATAACAAGAGAATCTCCCATTATCTCAGTGGAAATAAAGAAATAGATCAGATGAGAGAATAATGTTAATTCCTTTTACTGGAGCAAGAAGAGTCAGTCAAAATTACTGACGGGCCAGATTTCTTCTAATAAAAATACTGTAGGCTGGACTAATATTATTTCACAAAACACTGGTGCGCTATTTCCTAATCAGTACTTCGTGATTCTCATGAGGATCTCATTGTTATGTCCAGATGTCCCGAGTTTCCTCACTTCCTTTTGACCATTTTTTGACTTCGAGGATACAAGTTGTGGTATCCACAGTGGAAAGAGGAGGGAGGCTAACCGCTGTATTTTTGCATACACAGTACTCTCTGGGGGGTGGACAGACAGATGGCTGGACTGGTAGGTGGCCTAATTTGAGTGTGTGGAAGGGAAAGGGTGGGGGGAAGAGAAAAGGAAGAAAGAAAGAAGAAGGGTGGTTAAGTCTAAGTGGATCATCCTTTCAAAAATCAAATAAGTAAACATGTAAAGTACTTTGAAACTTTTAAGTACAAAATTAATGCTGGCTATTATTGTTGTTATTCTTGGCAAATTCACAGAGAATTGTACACTAAAAATGGCTGGAAACACTACACTAAAAGGCAAAATAAAATGCTGGGTAGGCACTGAACAATTAGGGCATGTCCAATCTATGTCACTTTAAAAAATTTTTTCTTTCTCTGTGCTGTTTCTTTCCTTTCTTCCTTCTCATCATTCCCTTTACACTTTGTTTAGATTTCCACTCTTCTCCTTAAGTTCCTATATTCAGTTTACCTTAATATATTTCAGTCAGTCATTTATTTGACAAGCATTTATTACCTCTACCAAGTGGCAGGCACTGTATTAGGTAGCAGGGACCCAAAAATAAAAATGAAACAGTCCTTGCCTTCAAATGGCTTACATTCTACTGAATAATCTGGATAATATTAATGATTTGCATTAATATAACTGTGTTCCCATATGCATTAATATCCCAGCAGGATATCCTCACTGGTGGGGGGGTGGTGGTTATTACAGACAATTCCCATGCTTCTCCTCTCATTCCCTAGGTAACTTAGTTTGCCATGATCCACAGTGAAAACTGGCAGACTATAGATTTGTGCTGCTAGACTGTGGATCTCTCCAATTAGCACCCACCAATTGGTAGGGCTATCTTAAAAGGGCTACAGACGTTAAGTTGTTTGTTTGGACTTAGGTTCCCAAGTCCTCTCTGGTGCAGAAGGAGGATGATTTCATAGACAGCTAACAAGGAAAGATCAAGTCTAAACTTCTTAGTTTACTAAAGAGCAAATTGAGGACCAGAATAGTCAATGATGCAAAATTCAGGTCTCTTGACTCAGATTATATTCCTTCTATTACAAATTCTCTAGTTTTCAGGTTATCAGCTCAGTTCTGACTTCTCAAGAATCATCTTTGAAAAGACAATAAATTAATAAATCATTAAATCACAGATATAGAGCTAGGAATGGACCTTGGAGGTCATCTAGTCCAGTGTATCAAACTGAAATAGAAATGAAACCCTATGGGCCCACATTGACTTAGAAAACCACAAATTAGTATTCCTTATGTTGTACTGTGTTTTTTTTGTTTGTTTGTTTGTTTTTTGTCTTTTTTGGGGGGGGAAGGCAGGGCAATTGGGGTTAATTGATTTGCCCAAGGTCACACAGCTAATAAGTGTTAAGTGTCTGAGGCTGGATTTGAACTCAGGTCCTCCTGACTCCAGAGCTGTCCCTGTACTGTGTTTTTATTTATTTTGTTAAACATTTCCCAATTACATCTTAAAATGGCAGTAAATATGATACCTATGATATAGTCCAATCCCTTAATTAGACAGGGAAATGAAGGCACAAAGAGGTTAAGTGATTGGTCCAAGGTCATACGAGTAGTAAATTATAGAATCAGGATTCAAGTTCAGATCCTTTTACTCCAAAGCCAGTACTCTTTTCATTATACACTACTGTAAGCATTTCTATGTGCCAAGCACAATGAAAGAGGCAGGGGACAAAAAGAAAAAGAAAACACATTCCCTGTTTTCTTTTTTTTTTTTTTTTTTGCTTTTTGGAGGGCAGTTGGGGTTAAGTAACTTGCCCAAGGTCACACGGCTAGGTTTTTGTTTGTGTGTGCGTTAAGCGGCTGAGGCCGGATCGGAACTCAGCTCCTTCTGACTCCAGCGCCAGCACTCTACTCACTGTGCCACCTATCCGCCCCACATTCCCTGTTTTCAATGAGTTTATAGTCTGATTGGAGATATGACATGAACATATATACATTTCTATACAATCCACATAAAATGAATACAAGCTATTTTTGGCTAGGAGGCAGGGGTGGGATGGGGTTGGGGGTGGGGAGGCAGTAGATGAGGAAAGGTTTTGTGTAGAGAAAGTGGTGCCTAAGCAATGAGGTGAAGGGGAGAAGAGCCATGGAGGAAGGCACACTGAGGGGAAATGGAGTACCCGTCTCTGGAGAGAGGAAGCAGATTCTGAAATAGAGTTTTTGAGCCTAAGGAATCATAAAATCAAAATTTTAGAATTAAAAAGGACATCACAGGGGCATGGATCCAACTCCCTCAATTACAGAAAAAGGAACTGATTGAGGCTATTACATGTTAAATGACTTGATCTAGGTTATACAGGCAGTAAATAGGAGGGTTGAGATTTACCTCTGAGGCCAATGCCTGGAATAGTTCTTTTGGACAAAACCTCAATGGCTTTCTAATGCCTCTAGGAAAAAAGAGTATCAACTCTCCACTTCAGTTTTTAAAATCTTTTACAACCTGGCCTTCAGCTATCTTTTTAGCCTTGCTGGCCTTTACTCCCCCTTCTCTGCTCTGTCATCTAGCCAAACTGGCTTTCTCTCCATTCCTCACTTATGACACTCCATTTCCTATCTCTGCACTGGCCCTCTCCTATTCCTGGAAGGCTCTCCTCCTTACCTCTGCCCTCTGATGTTGATTTTTTCCTTTGAGATGAAGCTCAAGCATCATGTTCTGCATGAAGCCTTCCCTGGTTTCCCCCTCCCAACCATTTGTGCCCTCCCTCCCAAATTATCTCATATTTAACTACTTTCTGTGTGTTTAATATACATAAATTTTCTTGTTTTTATATGGTTTTTTTGTCTCTTCCAGTAGAATGTAAACTTGTAAGTAGAGAGGAACTGTTTCATTCTTTGCATTTGTACACCTATTCCCTAGCAGAGTGTCTGGTATATCGTAGGTGCTTACACTTGTTGATTGCTAGATTGAAGATATTCCTGTGGAACATGTAAGTCCATATAACTTCCATTTGGCCAGTGAGCACCCCATATATACAACATGACTACTTCAGGGGATTCTAAATTCATGTGAAAACACCAAGTTAGGAGTGAGAGGACCTGGGTTCGAGCCATGACATGCTGTGTGACCTTGTGCAACTTGTATTGTTCTGTCTGAAACTCATTTTCCTTATCTATAAAATAGGTAATAAGACCAGATAATGGTTGGGGTCCCTTCTAGCTCCAATACAATACATTTCTTAACCCCTCTTTGCCAGTTCCCTAATCTGTAAGGAAAAAGTCAATGCCATCATAAAATGTACTCTAATATTTCAAGGCTCTTTAATTATTTTGGAATGGCTGCTCCTTACATTCTACCCATGAGATTAAAATGCCTCAATGACTCAAATGATAATCTTCAAGAGTTGATGTGACCGAAAAGTCCCCCACCCTGTGGCCAACCTGGAGATGAGCCTCTATAAACTTAGCCAGGCTGGTCCCTGGACACTCAGCCTATGGTCCACTACAGCGATTACACTCAAAGCCTTTCTACCTGTGTAGGACCTGCCCTCTCAAAGTCACAGAGTACATCTCCACATCATGATAACACTACAGGGGACTTGACTGAAGGTTCAGCCCTACTACATGCAAAGATTAAATAGACAACAGATGCAAAAATTCTTTGAAAAGATAAATGTTCTCTACAAATTTAAGGCTTTGACAGAACCACAGACTTTCAGTGATAGAAGGACCTTCTAACACCCTATAACTCACCCGATGCCTCAACAAGAGTCCATGCATTGACATACCTGACAAGTGGCCATCCAACCTCTGCTTGAAGACATCATGGAAGAGGAAACTGACTACCACCTAAGCCAGGCCCATTCCATTTTTTGGACAGGTCTAATTCTTGGAAAATCTTTCATTATATTGAGCTGAAATCTGATTCTCTTCAGCTCCTACCCATGACTTCTAGCTCTGTCAAACACTAATCCTATTATTCTTCCAAATGATAACCTTTTGAATACTTGAAGATACCTATCAGATCTAGTCTTCTTCCTCAAGTCTTCTCTTTTCCATGCTAAACATTCTCAGTTATTTTCAATGAACTTCATATAACATGATACTGAAACCTGTCACTTTCTTGGCTGTCTCTGTTGTTGTTCATTCATTTCAGTTATGTTTGACTCTTCATGACCCTGTTTAGGATTTTCTTGGCAAAGATACTGGAGTGATTTGCCAATTCCTTCTTCAGCTCATTTTACAGATGAGGAAACTGAGACAAACAGGCTTAAGTGACTTGCCCAGGGTCACACAGCCAGTAGGTGTCTGAGACCAGATTTGAACTCATGAAGATGAGTCTTCTTGACTTACGGTCCTGCACTCTATCCACCACACCACCCAGCCTCTTGTCCTTGTCTGGACACTCTCTAATTTATCAATATTCTTATAAAATGTACCCAGGACTAAATTTTAAAAAAATCCAAATGTGGTCTGATTCAGGTGGTGTACAATGAGATGAACACTACCCTAAAGGATAGAGTGTTGGGCCTGAATGGGAAGATCTAAATTCAGATCTTGCTTCAGACAGTTAATAGTTGTGTTATCCTAGTCATATCACTTAGCTTCTCTCAGGCTCATTTCCTCACTTGTGAAAGGGAGATGACAGTAGCCCCTATCTCACAGTCAGAGATACCGAGCAAAGCACTTTGCAAACCTTCAGGTGCTATATAAATGATAGTTGTTATTAATGATTATTATCTGCCATATATCACTTTGACTCTTGTTGCATCTGCAATCTACAAAAACTTTCAGATCTTTTAAGATGACCTCTATCTGGTTGTGCCTCCTTCACAAATATACACAGTCATGTAGAGCAAGTTCTCCCATTGGCCATGTCCAAAAACATATGTCTCATCTGGCCCATTCTGCACATTTGGTCCATAATTCCTTTGTTAAGATATGGGCAGCATTCTTTATCATCGGTCTTCCAGAATCATGGCTGTTCATTCCAGAACAGTTTTGCTTTCTCTTAAAAATCTATTTTCATTTTCCTATTCTACCCTTCTATTGACCGTCATATTTCCTCCAACTATAGATTTTTAAGAAAAAAAACCCTAAACATTTTTTGTTGTCTTTAGTGTTTCTTTACAGTCTCAGCAGAGTCTAGGCTTTCTTGCTCCTGATACTGTTCCTAAGATTCATACCATGTTTTGTATTCATTCTTTATGGGATTCCCTTGATTCTATCTTTTAAAAACTTAATTTTTTCATGATTTCTCTGAGCATCCCCACTGGTCTCTTTAGGCATCTTCCCTTTTTCCTCTTTACTGGAAATGTAACATTTTCTATCTTTAAAATTTCATGCTTAAGACCCCCTGAATGCTCCTGTCTTGGATTCCTCTAAAGAATTTTAGACCAGATCCAGAGGGGGGCGGAGCCAAGATGGCGGAATAGAAACAGCTCATCTAAGCCACTCTGCCCCCAGATTCCCCCCAAACTATGTAAAAGAGGACTCTGAACAACTTCTGGAGCCCCAGCACCCACAGAATGACACAGAGAAGCTAACCTCCTGCTGAGGACAGCCCAGCAGTCCTGCAGGAAGGACCAGCGCAGCAGTCTGGGAGCTGGCAGCACGCAGAGCGCAGAGCACAGGGAGCCAAGCTGAGCCAGAGCCCAGGTCCCCGCGAGCTGAGGTTTTAGCCCCAGGGCGGCAGGGCCAGTGGCCAGCTGGAGGAACCCCAGAACACCAGCAGCTGTGGCTACTCCAGAATTATCAACATAGACATGCCTAGGACAAAGTAAGAGGTTAGTGTCCTATGGACTTTGGGACCAGTATTTGGGGAATGTGTCAGCTCCCTCCCCTGGGGGCTAGAAGCCACTGAGGAGACACGCCATTTTGTAGTTTTCAGAGGCAGCTCCAGCTCCTGGCCTGCGAACTGTAGGGAGATCCAGCTATCAGTCTTGGGGGGTATTCGCTCTTGCTTTAACCTCCCTGGATCTAGATTGTGATCTAGGGTGGAAGTCGTGGGTGGGTTTACAGCTTGCCAGAAACGGAAGTTGCTCCCCACACGTTCGGGATGAAAATTCCTCTATCTGGCCTTAAAGCCATAGTGTGGCAACAAGCCCAAAAGTCAAGTAATTAAGTGGCAACATGCCAAGGCAAAGGAAACAGAAAAATGCAACCCTAGACTCCTATTTTGGGGACATAGAGCGGGAAAAGGACTGTGAGGTCAGAAGTCCTGCTCCAAAAGCCCCAGGGGAAAACATGAGCGGGTTGCAGGCCACAGAGGACCTTAAGAAGGACTTTAAAAATCAAATAAGAGAAGTGGAGGAAAAATTGGAAAGAGAAATGAGAAGGATGCAGGAAAAGTATGAAATGAGGGTCAACAGCCTGACTGAGGAAAACAACACCTTAAAAAATAGACTAACTCAAATGGCAAAGGAGGCCCAAAAGGGCAATGAGGAGAAGAATGCCTTAAAAAGTCGAATTTGCCAGATGGAAAAAGAATCTCAAAAGTTCACTGAGGAGATTCATTCCTTCAGAGTCAGACTGGAGCAAATGGAAGCTAATGACTTTATGAGAAATCAAGATGCTGTTAAGCAGATCCAAACAAATGAAAGATTAGAAGGCAATGTGAAATATCTCATGGGAAAAACCACTGACCTGGAAAATATATCCAGGAGAGACAATTTAAAAATTATTGGACTACCTGAAAGCCATGATCAAAGAAAGAACCTAGAAATCACCCTTCAAGAAATTCTCAAGGAAAATTGCCCTGATGTTTTAGATCCAGAGGGCAAAATAGAGGTTGAAAGAATCCACAGATCACCTCCTGAAAAAGATCCCAAAAAGAAAACTCCCAGGAATATTATAGCCAGGTTCCAGAATCCCCAGATCAAGGAGAAAATACTACAAGCAGCCAGGAAGAAACAATTTCAATATTGTGGAAACACAATCAGAATAGCCCAGGACCTGGCAGCTTCTACTGAGGGATCGAAGGGCATGGAAATGATATTCCAGAGGGCAAAAGAACTGGGAATGAACCCAAGGGTCACCTACCCAGCAAAACTGAGTATTTTGTTTCAGGGGAAAATATGGTCATTCAGTGGAATAGAGGACTTTCAAGCATTCTTGAGAAAAAAACCATAATTGAATAGAAAATTTGACATCCAGACACAAGAAGCAAGAGATGCCTGAGAAGGTAATCAGGAAAAGAAATCAAAAGGAACTTATCAAAGTTGAACTATTTACATTCCTATATGGAAAAGCAATAACTGTGACTGATGATATCTTTCTCACTATGAAAATAATGGAAGAAGTGGGTGTGGTCATATGAATACATATGTGAATGTGTGTGTATATGGTTACAGTTATATGGATAGAGGGCATAGGTTGAATTTGTTGGGAAGGGAGAATACTCAAGCAATGAAATTATGAGGTGAGAGAGGAAAGTGGCAAGAGGAGATGGGAGGAGACAGGGTAGGGTAAACTATCTCATGTAGAAGAAGCAAGGGGAAGTGGTTGCAAGGGAGGGGGAGAATAGGAAGGCAAAAAAGGCAAAACCACATTCTCATTGAATTAGGTTCAGGGAGAGAATGACATACATACTAAATGGGATATCTCAACCTGCAGCAGAATAGGGGGAAGGGGGATGAGAGGAGGGATGATGGATGGGAGGGCATCCTTGGGGGAAGGGGAGGTTGGAAGAACCCACTATAGAAGAGGGACAGGATCATGTAGGGAATGGACCAGGTGGGGGGTGGGATGAGTGGGAGGGAATTATAAGCAGCCTTGTACAATATATCTACTATGATAATGTTTTATATAGCTAGACATGTACAACATATACTGAATTACTTATCTCCCCAGAGGGAATGGGTGACAAGGGAGGAAGGAAATGGATCTGAAATTCGAGGTCTTAACATTAAATGTTTCAAATATATATAAATACTATTATTAATACTCTTGCTTATAATTGGGAGATAAGATGTGCAGGCATTGGGACACAAAGATTCACCTTCCTCTAATGGAAAAGTCGAAGGGGGTATGGGAGAAGGTATGGGAGAGAGCAGATTGGAGGAAGCGATATCTTGTGGGACTGCTATTCTGGGAGGTTGGGTAGGGGAATAATAGGGGGGAAATGATTGTAACTCAAAATCTGGCAGAAATGAATGATGTAAAACAGAAGTTAAGAAAGCATTTGTTTAAAAAAAAAAAGAATTTTAGACCAGGGAATCCTACCTGCCTTCTCCTTGACTCTTACTTAAAAAAAAATCTGGGATACATATCAGACTTGATCCAACTCTCCTCTCCTTTTTTTTTTTTTGGCTTCTTTTGGGAAGGCAATTGGGGTTAAGTGACTTGCCCAAAGTCACACAGCTAGTTTTTGTGTTAAGTGTCTGAGGCCGGATTTGAACTCAGGTCCTCCTGACTCCAGGGCCAGTGCTCTATTCATCTTCTCTCCTTTTCTATCACAAATTCTAAAATGTAGTTGTCACTTGGCCTGTTAAGATTTCCATCATTTCTACTTTTAAAACTAATTTCTCTATGTTGGGGAGAATAAGGTTCTGGCAGAGTGTCGTCAGTGCTTCCTTCACCTTTTTTTTTTTTTTGCCTTTTGGAGGGCAATTGGGGTTAAGTAACTTGCCCAAGGTCACACGGCTAGGTTTTTTTTGTTTGTGTGCCCGTTAAGTGTCTGAGGTCAGATCCGAACTCAGGTCCTTCTGACTCCAGGGCCAACGCTCTACTCACTGCACCACCTAGCCGCCCCACTTCACCTTTTGAAGGATGAAATTATAAAGAAACTAAGAAATAGTTAGTTTTCTTACATTTGGCAGAGCAACAGAGAAAGCTCCAGCAGGTGCCTAGATAACTGAAGTTCTCATATCACTACTATACTATCTGTGTCATGTTCATGATCTGTTTCCTGGACTTAACCTATTTTTTTCTTTCTGTCAAGGTAGATGCAAACTAATATACTGTGATAATAATGTCTTTTCTGTTTCTGCTTCCTTTGATCTTTATTTCCACTCTGCTTCCACCTTCTGGTTCTCAAGTCTCCTCAGGGCACCTCTTAATATACAACAACCTTCCATCCTCTCCCCACTTCCCTATACCCAGAACCTCTACCATTCCAGAGCCACAGCATTGTCATGGGTCCCACAAAGTCTCAATAACGCCTATGTGGTCAAATCTGCCTCCTTGCTTTAGCATCTCCAGTTCACATTGCCTATTTCTCATATATTGTGCATTTGTATACAGGAATACCTCCCTTCATTGAACTTTGCTATACTGTGCTTTGCACACGTTCTCTTTATTTATTTATTTATTTTAACAAACTGAAGGTTTGTGGCAACCCCCTGTTGAGCAAGTCTATCAGCACCATTTTCCCAATAGCATGTATTCACATCACATCTCTGTGTCACGTTTTGGTAATTCCAGCAATATTGCAAACGTTTTCATGACTATTATATCCATGAAGGCAATCTGTGATCAATGATCTTAGATGTTACTATTGTGATTGTTTTGGGACACCACTAACCATACCCACATAAGATGAGTGAACTTAATTATCAATGGTGTGTGTATTCTGACTGCTCTACCAACTGGCTGTTTCCAATCTCTTTCCCTCTCTTTGGGCTTCCCTATTCCCTGAGACACAACAATACAGAAATTAGGCCAGTTAATAACTATACAATGGCTTCTAAGTGTTCCAGTGAAATGAAGAGTCAATCGATGCCACAAACTTTATTGGTGTTTTATTTTAATAAATTTCCACAGCTATGCCAACTTTCAGCAACTCCCACCCTGATCAGACAACAGCCATCAATTTCAAGGCAAGATCTTCCACTGGCAAAAAAGATTACAAATCATTGAAGGCTCAGATTATGGTTAGCATTTTTTTTTTAGCAATAATGTATTTTTTAATTAAGGTATGTACATTTTCTTTGACCTAATACTATTGCACACCTAATAAATGACAGTATAGTATAAATAACTTTTATATGTACTGGGAAACAAAAAAATGAGTGACTTGCTTTATTGTTATATTTGCTTTATTGCAATGGTCTGGAACCAAAATGGTGATATTTCTGAGGTATGTCTGTATAGATATCTGAGGTCATCAGTTTTATGGCTAGCTCCTCTCTTACTAATTATATCCTCTGGATTTCAAGGTACCCCTACTGTCTGTCAATCTTCTCCTGTAAGTCCTCTACATTGCAGCTATTCTCTGTTATCTTTGTTAATCTGTATTTGTGATTTTTGCTTTTCCTTTTCAGTTTAAAGCTCTTTTGATTAGATTTTCAATTCTTCCAAACTCCAAAATATGTTTTTCCACTCCTTTTTAAGGGCATTTCATCCCCGACCAAAAGTCTGCCATTATCTTTTAAGTCACAGTACAGAAAATATGTTCTCAGACACCAACTTTTTTAAAATTAAATTTTATTTTATGTTCAGATCCATCTTCCCTCCCTTCTCTCTCCCACTGAAAAATCAATAAAAACAAAACCCTGGTTTTGTATAATACATATAGTATGTATAATCAAGAAAAACAAATTCCAGCATTTGTCATGTCAAAAAAAAAATAATCTGTACTCTGAATTTATTACCTCTTTATTAGGAAGTAGGTAACCTGTTTCATCTTGAGTTTTCTGGACTTAAATCAATCAATAAACATTTATTAAGTGTCTCCCATGTCCCTTAAAGTCCGGGGGATACAAAAAAGAAGCAAAAATGCCCTCAAGGAGCTTACACTATAATGGAATTATGTTTAGTCATTGTGTTGATCAATGTCCCTAAGTCTTTTAAAGTTGTTTGTCTTAGATGCTGCTATTACAGTACAAATTGTTCTCCTGGTCCTGCTTGCTTACTCTGTTTGAATTCACACATGTCACCCTATGATTCTTTGCATCCATCCCCTTCATCATTTCTTAAAGTACAATAATATACACACACACATACTTTACATTTAGGTCCTTTTCCTCTTTCTTTGATCTCTTTGGGGTATCAGTAGTAGTAAAGCTGGTTCAAAAGGTACATACAGTATAGCAGCTTCTGGGGCATAAAATTCATACACCAACTTCACTTACCATATCTTGAGCTCTTGCCTTTAAAAGGTAGCAGTGATGAAACTATCACTATGCATGAAACTATCCCATGCATGTTTCTTTCCCAAGAACTCATCACCACTAGCAACACTTTCTAGATTCTTTCTGGCAGTTAAAATTCATATCCATTTGAATCACCAGATATGGGTATTTGAATTTGAAACGTCTTGGGAGGTTCTCTGACTCAACCTTGATACACACTTCATCATTCCACTGAAATGGAATGGAACTCTTTCCAAAGTTACCAGTGACCTCTTAGTTGCTAAATCCAATGGCCTTTTCTCAATCTTCATCATCCTCAACTTCAGTTTTTGACGCTGTTGGTCACCCTCTTCTTGAGAGTCTCTTCTCTCAAGGTTTTCAGTAGGCGACTTTCTCCTGGTTCTCTTCCTACCTATGTGACCACTCCTTCTCAGGCTCCTTTGCTGAATCCTCTTCCAAATCACACCTTCTAACAGTAGGTGTCACTCAGGGGTCTGTCCTGGGTCCTCTTCTCTCTCTATACCACTTGGTGATTTCATCAGCTCCATTGGTTTAATTACTATCTCTACACAGATCCTATCTATCTATTGTGCCCTAACCACTCCACTGACCTCCATCTCCAACTGCCTTTCAGACATCTCAAAATGACCATTTAGTAGACATCTTTAACACATGTCCAAAACAGAATTCATTATCTCCCCCTGAACTTTCCCCACCTCCTACCTTTCTTATTATTGTCCAGGGCAACACAATGTTCCCAGTCCCTCAGACTTGCAGCCAAGGTATTATCCTTGACTCTTCACTATCTCTCACCACTAATCCCCATTCCTTCCCCCAACTCAGTCTTTTGCCAAGGTTTATCCATTTCACCTTTGCAACATCTCTCAGATATGTCCCCTTATCTCCTCTGACTACCACCAAACCAGGACAGGCCCTCACCATCTTATACCTAGGCTGCTGCAGTAGCACTCTGGAAGGCTGGCCTGCCTCAAGTCTTTCCCCATTCTAATCCAGCCTCCATTCAGCCTCTGGAGTGCATTTTTTCCTAAAGCACAGGTCCAACCATGTCACCCCCTTACTTAATGAGCTCCAATGGTCTCTAGGATCAAATACAAAATCCTGTTTGCATTCAAAGCTCATTATAACCTAGTCCCCTCCTATCTTTCTAGTCTTCTTCTTTTTTTTTTTTTTTGCTTTTTGGAGGGCAATTGGGGTTAAGTAACTTGCCCAAGGTCACACGGCTAGGTTTTTGTTTGTGTGTGCGTTAAGTGTCTGAGGCCAGATCCGAACTCAGGTCCTTCTGACTCCAGGGCCGACACTCTACTCACTGTGCCACCTAGCCGCCCCCGTTTCTAGTCTTCTTATACCTGATTTCCTGCCACATACTCTTCAATGCAGTGACACTGGCCTTCTGGCTGTCCCATGAACAAAACAATTCATCTCTCAGCTCAGCACATTTTCTGGAATGCTCTTTCTCATCTCTGACTACTACTGGCTTCCCTTGCTTCCTTCAAGTCCCAACTAAAATCCCATCTTCTACAGGAAGCCTTTCCTAGCCCTCTTCATCCTAGCTCCTTCTCTCTCTTCATTATGTTCTATTTTCCTGCATATAATTTGTGTGCATATATTTCTGTGCTTGTTGTCTCCCCCCCACATCCCCCTTTAAAATGTGAGCTCCTTAGGGGCAGGGACCAGACTGTCTTTTGCCTCTTCTTGCATCCCCATCTCTTAGCATAGTACCTGGCACTAAATAAATATTTATTGGTTAAGTGATGACAGCAGCCCTTTCTGAATATTCTTAATATCAGGTCCTCAAATAACTGCTTCAGTAACCTTCAGAAGTCAGTCAACACCAGTTACCCCATTCATCTGGTCTTCCTCTGACGCCTATTGGATGACCTTGGACCCACATTTGGATGTTGCATCTATGTCTTTATATCAGAAAGACAAGTAATTTCTTCCTCCTTGGGGGTTCAAGCCCATTTTTCTCTGGGAAGAACCTCATTGGTTACTTAGCACCAAGTGTTCAGTTATCCTTCCCCCATTTCTTCTCTGTGACCTATTTTTCTACTATTTAAACTTCTTGCCATAGATCAGGATTCTCCCCCTCCCTCTTCTGATGTTCCTTCTCTTCCGCTTTCACATCAAAGCCTTTACATTTTTTTAAAGGAACATTTCATTCTCCCCGATAATCCGGAGAGGTATTCCCTCCAGCTCCCTTAACCTTTTCCTCTCAGAAGGAAACCAACCTGCACTTTGAGCATAGGCCCACAAGAGGCACTTAGCCAAGGCAGAAAGACAAATCTTAGGTGCTGCTCTATGCAGATCCCTGCAATATTCTCCCTGTTTTGCATATTTGCTAAAAGAAAAGTGGTTTTACTGGAGCCTTTCTCCCAGTGACAAATACTGCTAGAAAATATGCAATGAGTTTCCTGTGTACCCCGCCTCCTCACCCCACATCTGAAGGAGTGACTTAATTTTCAGCAGAGCCCCATTCAATATTTTATTTCCCCTCTTATACCCTCTCTAAGCCTCTGAGGTTCTAGGGTATCTGATGACTTGGGTGTCCTCCATAACTAAAGGGAGAGACAATGTGTCACAGTGGAAAGATGTTCTCAGACTTGCAAAGACCTGGAATCAAATTCTGTTTCTTGTACCTACTGACTGTGTGACCCTGAACAAGAGACTAGCGCCTTCTTTCCCTTCATTATTTCTTATTTATCTTGCATGTAGCTTGCTTTGTATATCTTTTTTGCATCTGTTCTCCCGATCATACTGTAAAATCATTGTCTTTTGCCTCTTTTTGTATCCACAGTGTTCAGCCCAGTGCCTGGAACATAGTAGGTGCTTAATATTTATTGGTTGATTTAATTTCTTTGTGCTTCAAGGCAACTATAAGAATGTAAGTTCAAAAGTACTACATTAAGAACTACTTTGGGGGCAGCTAGGTGGCACAGTGAATAGAGCACCAGCCCTGGAGTCAAGAGGACCTGAGTTCAAATCCGGACTCAGACACTTAACACTTACTAGCTGAGTGACCTTGGACAAGTCACAACCCCAGTTGCCCTGCCTTCTCCCCTCCAAAAAGCAAAAAAAAACAAAAACAAAAACTACTCTGCCTCCCACTTAAAAAAACAAACAAAACAAAACACAAAACAAATATAGGCCTAGTTCAATTGATGGCAAAGCAAAGAGGTCAGAAAGAAGCTTATAGATATTAAAAGGTCTTGAAGGTAGGGATCATGCCAAAAAAAAACCAACCCCCAAAAACTGGGCTACAGATGTCCCATGTGTCATCTGTATATCCCAGATATAGACATTTGAAATAAGACCTAAACAACCCAGGTTTAAATGAAATACCTTATCCATATCTGATATACTAACCCTGATTTATGCCCAAAATGACTTATTCTTGGAGAGGGATCAAAAAGTCAATCGATACTCCTTTTCTAGTCCAAGAAGATAGGGAACAGCTGCCAAATCTGCCTTGAGAGCTCCATGATCTCATATGTTTTCATCGTACAAACTCAAAAATATGAGGTATTTTCACCCTATTAATAAAATCTCCGAGGCAAAAGGGTATGCCTAGCAATTTCATTTTATTTATTCTATTTTTCATATCCATTCCATGGGATTTCTAGGTTTGGCAAAAGCAGCTTGAAATTCCTTAGCTGTATTAATTAGAAGGGAATGTCAGAAGGGGAGAGTTGCTATTCACATGTTAAAGTGATTAACATTTTGATCCCCGGCAGCCATGGAAAGAGGTTTTAATTTTCTGTCTGGTTTCAAGGCCTTCACTGTAGGCATGTTACTGCCTTCCAAGTCAATGGAGGGAGACTGCTTTAAGTTTGCATTTATGACAATTGTCTTCCAGGATTCTGTCTTCTGGTCACATTATTTTTAAGCCACAATTCCTCAGATCGTATGTGGTGAAACTCCCCATTTCTTTGGCCTCTGTCTACCTCTTCCTGGCCAAGGAAGAACTCACCAGTGAGGTACCTCCACCATCTCTCACTGTGGTGAGTTCTGAATATCACTGGGGCTCTTCATCTGTCTAAGATCATATTTGAGAGCCTGGAGGCAGCAGAGAGACCATTGCATCCATTTTGCAGAGGAGAAAACAAAAGGAAAGAGACTTAGTTGTCTGATGTCACAGGTGATAAGCCATGGAATGAGAGTCTGAACATGGGCCATCTGGCTTAAAAACCCACAGCTCTTTTCATATCATATCTGCCAAGCAAGAAGATCAGAGTGGCAGCAATAGAATTTCCAAGTGAGATGAATGGGAAGGGACAGATATGAAATGATGACACTGTAAGTAATGCAGAGGAAGAACAGTGTGCTGTGATCGAGAAACTGATGGATTTGGATTCCCTGGCTCTGCTATTCACTACCTGCCATGATCTTAGGCAACAATAAGGGTAATAACTGATTCTTAGAGAGTGCTGCTTGTAAAGTGCTTACATCCATGATTTCACTAGATCCTCACAATAGCCCTGTGTGGTCAGGCACTACAAGGAATTGTGCCCACTTTAGAGATAAGGAAAGAGAGGCTCAGAGAGGTTATGTGACAGGCCAATAATGAAATAGCTAGTAAGTGTCAGGGGTAGAATCTGAACCCAGGGAGTCCTGACTCCAAATCCCTGAAGCAAGTTACTTAATCCTCTGAATCTCATTATTTTTAACTGTGAAATGAAGGATTTGAATAAAAATAACCTCTAAGTTTATTTTACTAAATACTTCAGGCTCTAAATACTTCAATTCTATGACCAAATGGAAGACATTTTACCACTTTGAGATTTTGTTGTGGTCGAGTCATTTCAGTCACGTCTCGCTCTTTGTGACCCTATTTGTGGTTTTCTTGGCAAAAATACTGGAGTGGTTTGCCATTTCCTTCTCCAGCTCATTTTATAGATAAGGAAACTGAGGCAAACAGGGTTAAGTGACTTACAAAGGATCACAGCTCATTAAGTGTCTGAGGCTGGATTTAGACTCAGGTCTTCTTACCTCCAGGCCTGGAACCCTTATCCACTGCCCCATCTAGCTACCCTCACTTTGAGATTAGGGAATTTATAATTTAGAGGGTTTGCTCTGAAGACAGTGTCCTTCCCCCCACCCAATCACATTTCTAATACACCTTTTTTTCTTTTAGCTCAGTTCTATTTTTTCCCTTCAGACTCATTTCTCTTAACACTCATATGCTGTCACCCATACATTAACTCTGGAGTTCTGCTGTTTTGAGATTAATTAGCCAAATGAGCCTGCAGGGCTAGAAGTCATTACTTGCCTTCTGCACAGCTGTCTGGGTGGATTGGGAAGGCCTAGAAATTTTATTGCTTAAGAAATATAATCGAGTGAAACTAGGACAAAAGAAAAATGGGGCTATAAAAGATTCTTGAGCTTGGTAGGCTTCCTGGGCCCTATTCTCTCTGCTCCAGTTGTGACTGTGGTGAGATTCAGGTCTATGAATCAAGAAAGAACAAAAGGGAGCTTTCTTCCACTGAATATTGGCTGGAAGAGGGTGCTGCTGAGGCAGAGAGATCTGAAGGGTTAAGGAATACCTAAAGGGAGTTGGGGCTAATCACAACAGGCTTCCTAGAGCTGAATTCTGAAGCAGATTTAGATGCAGGGCTAACATTGTTAGGCAAGTGATCTCTTTATGATGTCACATAAAGAGCACTGGGTTGGAAGTCAGAGAACCTGGGCCAGAATCCTATATACATGACTCCAGATATAGGACAATAGGCACAGCTAGGCCCTTAATGTCCATGCCACTCATTTGGACCCAGTAATATACTGCTTGAAATTAGCTGTCTTTTTTTATTTTAGCTATTGTAATTTTTAAAAATTATTTATTTAGTATTTTATTTTTTCCCAAATTACATGTGAAAACAATTTTTTAACATTTGTTTTTTTAAAATTTTGAGTTCCAGACTTCTTCCTCTTATCCCTCATCGAGAAGGCCAGCAATTTGATGTGTTATGTATACATGTGTAGTCATGTAAAACATAAGAAATTAACTGGGTTTTTTTTAAATGCACCTGTGCCTTATCTTCCCACTAGATTTTAAGCTCTCTGAGAACAAGACTATAATGAACAGAATTTGAGACTAGGAATCTGGAAGACCTGGGTTTGAATCCTATCCCAGATTCTTTTCAGTTGTGTGATCCAGGGCATTTCCGTGATTTCTCTAAGCCTCAATTTCCTCATTTGCAAAATGGCACAGGATTGCTGTGAGGATCAAACAAGATAATAAGTGTAAAGTTCACTACAAACTTTAAAGCACTCTATAACTGAAGATATTTTAGTGGTGAGGGTACTATCACATACATAAAGTGCTTCACAAATCTTTAAGTAGTATATATGTATAATGTGTATACATATGTTTATGTGTGTATGTGTATATGTGTGTATACATAAATAAGTAAAATCAGGGCAGCTAGGTGGCACAGTGGATAGATAGAATTCCACCTGGAGTCAAGAAGACTCATCTTCATGAATTCAAATATAACTTCTGACACTTACTAGCTGTATGACCCTGGGGAAGTCACTTAACTCTGTGTCAGTTTCCTCATCTGAAAAATGAAGGTAATACTTGCACCTACTCTACAGGGTTGTTGTAAGAATCAAATAAGACAATAATATCTCTAGCATTCTGCAAACCTTCAACAGTTATGTAAATGTTAGCTACCAACATTATTATATAGTATGTAAATAAGTAAATATATACATATTGGGGGTGTATGCTCATTTTTTTTAACCAATAGGGAGGCATGGTTAAAAATGGACACCACTGATTTAGTTGCATAAGGAAAGGGAGCCCAGAGAGGGGGATATGTAGCATCTTAGCTAATGGCAGAGCAAGCTCTCAGAATCACTCCTCTTGAGTCTCCTGGGCAATGTCTTTCCACTCCACTACTGGGCATTCAGCATCTATTCTCTGCTTGTCAGGTGCCAGGCTCCTCTTGGGATCATGGCAGTGGCTGGTGCCTTTTGCTACGAATAGATTGAGGTTGCTCTGATTCAGTCCAGTGCCTATTTTTCCACCTTCCAAGGGACAGCCTTCTTTGGTGGGGCTTCATGATTGGCAGCTCTAGGCAAGAGCTCTGTAATGGTTGGACAAGTTCCACCTCCATCTTCCTGACAATCTGGAGCCTTGGCAGTCCCACTAGAAACCTTCCCAGGCCCATTTTCCACTGGCGTGGGCTCTGATGGACTTGCAAGTGCAAAGAACTGGAGTGGCTAAATCTGGTGGGACCAGACAGAAATCATGGGCCAGTTGGACAAACACTATGGGCTTGATTAACTGGAAACACTGCTTCACTTCTCTTTAGGAACACTCTAAGCTCCCTTGGGTTCAAATTTGCTGACTCTGCATCTTTTGCTTCTCAGCATCTGGTTTATATAGGTCAATAATTCCCAAACGTGTTTGTGTATAAGCCATGACACCCTATTGTTGTCCCACTTCCCAAACAGTCCACCTTACCACTACCACTAGGAACACTGTATAGCAATACTCATATTGATAAACAGAACAATTTTTTTCCTTGGAAGAGAATGTTTGTTGATTTTGTGACATCCTTAGGCCTAATCAGATAATCAAGGACCTTCACAGCTGGAAGAAACCTCAGGGACCATCTAGTAGGGGTGTCAGGGACCCCTTTGACAGTATGATGAAGTCTAGGGACCCCTTCTCAGAACAATGTTCTTAAATACAGAAAATAAAATAATAGGATTTCTAAGAAAACCAATTATATCGAGACATTTTTTCTATTCAAGTCTACAGTTCACCTAAAATCTATCCATAAGCCCCTTACACCTCTTAGGAGGGAAGTGTGTGGAACATTCCAGGTTAAGAACTCCTGATTTAATCCAATCCCCTCACTTTTGAATCAAGAAAACTAGTCTCAGAGAGAGGAAGTGCTTTGCCCAAGGTCACACAGCTACCTAGCAGGAGCGCCAGGCAAAAGCCGAGGTCTCCAAGCTTCCAATCTAAGGCTCTTTTGTCCCCAAACCAGGATCAGGAACCATCAAATCAAAGACTTATGGTAAATTAAATATTTTCCAAGGGGTGGGAGATGGGGGGTGGACTGCTGCCAATTAAAAAAAAACAAACAATTTTAAATTAAATAAACCCTGGGGATTGGGCTCAGTGCCTTAAATTCACATCAGTTGATGTCAGACAGAACATCTGACTTAGCCTGCACATGGTAGGTACTCAGTGAAGGACAGCTGAAGGTGATGGCGGTAATGGATGTCACCTTGCTATCACATCTGTTATACTCAGTGAAAACCTAACGCTGGGATGGAACAGGATAAGGAACCTTATCTGTTTCACAGGAGCTCGGCAGAGCTGTTTTAGGGTGTTAATGGTTGAGATTCTGAAATACTGTGACTTGCTTCAATGAGCATTCTGTGGACAGGGCCTGGTCACATAACTGGTTAAGAAAATCAAACCCCTGAATAACTAAGTAGAGTCAGAAGAGATATTCCAGATAAACTGATCCAACCCCGTCAATTTATAGATAAGGAAAGTGAAGCCAAGAAGAGGCTATTTGTGATCACATAAAACTTAGAAGGCAAAGGTAAAATCTGAACCCAAGTCCCATGGTTCAAAGTTCAATCAATCCTCATTCCACTGTAGCATGCTGCCTCTCAGTCAGTGCTGGGTCAGTCACTCTCATCCCTCTGAATCTGGGGAATAAAAAAAAAATCCCTTGGAATGACTTAATAATGTCATTAACTGCCAAGGGAACTAGAAACAGATTGTGCTTTGTTATATGAAAGAACTCATGCATGCCAAACAGTCTTGAAAATGACTGGCATTCTTTGTAAAGTGTTTTGCAAACCTTCAATTGCTATAGAAATGTCAGTTTTTATAAAGCTTCTTTTCCTGGCCATTGGATATGAAATAAGGCTCCAAACTATAAACAACTGAATGACCAGGACTTGCCAGAGGCAACACTGTACAATATACAAAAGCACCAGTTTGGGGATCAGAGGATCTGGGTCCAAATCTCCACTGTCACTTCCTACCTGTGTGATCCTGGGCAAGTCATGGCATCCCTATGCATCCCTTTGAGCTGAACTTCAGTTTCCTATCTTCAAAATGAGGGAGTTAGGCCACATGGTCTTGAAGGTCCCCTTCCTTCTTTAAATCTATGAACTTACAACTGACTCCTGAAAATTGATTGATTTTGGCTTAATCACTCAATTTTCTTGGGCCAGTGGGATTGCTTGTGTTCTTCAGTATTTATAGCTCACTTTCAATTATCCATATTGGTAGCCTAAGGAATATGGAACAGAGGTGATATAAGTGCTGGGAACAAGGGCCCACTGTTATCCTCTTCCTAGGAGACAAGGAGATTGAACCAGAGAACCCCACTTAGGTATAGAGATTGAGGCACAAAGAAAAGAATCTTGACAGAATACCACCCTGCCTATTCCAAGAAGTAAACCTTTTCCATGACCTCACGATGGCATGGAAGTAACCCTGAACTCTAAAGCTGTATTGGTGCAGCACAAGTTCAGGAAGGTCTGTCTGCCAGGGACCAGGCCAACTTAGTGTGGAGAATCTCACCGGAGGTTGGAGGTTGACCGTCAGATGACTTTTTTTTTTAGTCAGGCTAACAAAAAATGACAGGGATAAAAACCCCATGGAAAGAAAAGATAAATCTTCAAGAGTAGGAACTGACTTATATCACATGATACATAAGCTAACACAATGTATATGTTAGGACAATGCCTTAGGATTCTCTATTCCACTCTATGCTATAGACAAGGGGCAGCTGGGTTCCTCCCAGGCTTAACCACTAACTACAAATGGAGGTAGGTAAATGTCTGCCCATTGAACAACAGGGTGGGGGAAGCAATGTTGCCTGGCTCTACTTACTGAAAGCTGGGTCAACATAAAGGTGGAGCTACTGACTCCATGAATTCTCTAGATGTCTGCCTCCACACCCTCAGTAGTAGCCTTCTCACAGCTGAGATGCCTCTGCCCTGAGGCCCTCTCTCCTGATGGATGCGTACCTAGGCTGCCCGAAGTGCTAGTTTCTCCCCCAGCTTCTCAGGACTTCTCCCTTGCTTATTAGTGGTCTTGCCTGAATGGTATCTTCTTTATATACCTTTTCTAGCTCTCCTGCTGGTAAGCCATCTCCCATGAGAATATAAGTCCCTTGAGGGTAGAGACTGGCTTGTTTAATCAATTCTCTTAATAAATAGCTCTATATTAATAAATTGTCTATCTATTGAACTTTCAAACCCCTAATGAATAAAATGAAGAGAAGATAGGTACCCCCATTCCCAATGTTTTTATGATTAAACTACTAGAGTCCAGAGGGCTCTGGCCCAGAGGAGCAATTCCCAGAAACAGGACAGGCCAACCCGAAGGTCTGTGCTTTCCAGGTTGAGAAATTTAAACTTCGGAAAATGCTGGGCAGAATGACGATCCCTCCCAAACAGCAAAGCACTCCAGCCTCCTCTTGCCAACTCGGGTCATAGTTTCTTCCTCACACATCTGGCCCCGGTAAGGCTGACGGGGAAATTTTAAATGGCAAGAAAAGATACTGGCAGCTGGCTTGTTCTATCTGCCTAAAACCAACCTGAAAGCCAGCTTTCTAGGAAAAACGGCAGTGCGAGCACTGAAGAAATCCGAGGAAGTCCCTAAGCTCGTCTTCAGAAAGGCTGCAAGACTCCAAAGAGAAAAGCTTAATATTTATGATCAGGGAAAAAATTTCTCCTCTTCTTAGTTATTACTATTAAGTTCACAAAGAGAAGACCAATCAACAATTTACTTAGCGCCTAATTAGGAAAGGCACTGTGCAATAAACTGGGGTGATGGGGATATGAGATCATCATAGATATAATCCAATCCCCTTATTTTATTTAAGTGCAAAGTGACTCACAGAGAAGGAAATGACTTCTTGATGATGGTCACTAGTAAGTTGAATATTACACTAGAGTCGACCTTTAGGAGCTAATTATAATGATAAACAGATAATTCTCATTTATTCACATTAATTAGTAGAGAATGGGTTACTCGGCTAATCAAATGTTTTGGTTAACTAAAAAGTGATATGTATATACCATACCTGAACGAAGAATTTTCAATAAAGTAGTCCAAAATAATATTAATGCTGGAAGGGCCCCAAAGTTGGGAACAAATACTATCTGCATAACACTGTCAGTTTCACATGACATGATGAAGTTTAATGATAAATCAAGCTTCAGCAGCTTCCTGTGACCTCTAAGATCAAATAGAAAGATTTCTTTTTAAAGCTCTATATAACCTCTAATCACTCTACGTATTACTTCCTTCAATGTATGCTATGGTCCAGTCATACTGCCATACCCATCTCATTGCCAAACTTTTGCACTGGCTCCTCTCAATATCTGGAATGTTCTCCTTCCTCACCTCTGCCTCTTGGGAGTCCCTGATTCCTGTCAAGATTCAAATTAAGCTTTACCTTCTGCAGGAGACCTTTCCTGATCCCCTCTACAGCTAGTGCTTTCCTATCTAAGTTTACATTGTATCTGCTTTATGGATCTTGTGTCTATGTGTACATGCTGTTTTTGCTGATAGAATGTAAGCTTCCTGAGGGCAGAGCCTGTTTCTTTTTGTCTTTGTAATACCCAGAGCTTTAGCCCAGTACCTGGCAAACAGAAGGCATTCAACAAATAGTTGGTGATTGATAATATCAAAAAGAAACAACTCATTTCTGTAACATTTCACAGTTTGCAAAAACAACAGCAACAGCAACACTTTCCTCATGATGCAGGAGTATACATATTATCTCCACTGTACAGATGAGGGAGCTAAGGTTCAGCGAGATAAGTGATTTACTTAAAATTACAGGATAGGGGCGGCTAGGTGGCGCAGTGAGTAGAGCGCCGGCCCTGGAATCAGAAGGACCTGAGTTCGGAGCCGGCCTCCGACACCTAATCCGCACAAACAAAAACCTAGCCGTGTAACCTTGGGCAAGTTACTTAACCCCAATTGCCCTAAAGGGGCGGCTAGGTGGCACAGTGAGTAAGAGCGCCGGCCTCGGAGTTTGGATGACCTGAGATCAGATCCGGCCTCAGAAAATGAGCACCCACGCATAAATAATGACTAGCCGTGTAACCTTGAGCAAGTTACTTAACCCCAATTGCTTTAAAAAAAAAATTACAGGATATAACTATGTGGCTATAGTATATATACATATATATTATACTCAAGTCTAGTACTCTCAAACGATGATATCTTTACATAAGGTACAAAGACACAGCGACTGCTCTCAGGTAATTTATAATATAATTGGGGAGATAGCCCATAGTTTTAAAGTTGGAAAGGGTCTAAGTCCCATCTCTTCGTTTTATATATGAGGAAGCTGAAGCCCAGAAGAGTTTTTCCAAGGTGGTACATAGGGGAAACCAAATCTGGTGCTGGTTCTGCTAAAGCCAGCACTCTTCAATAGATCCGCTATCTCATCAATGGTCCTACTTTTCCCCCTGATACAGATCTCAATCCAACCATCTCATCTCATCATGTCCAATTCCTATTCATGATCTCCTAGTAATCCTCCACAAGAGAAATAGCCAGCACACAGAAGGCATCCCACTGGGTCTTTTTTCAATTTGTGGGTACCATTATAGCTCTCAATCTTCCCATCCGTCACCACTCACTTTTGCCACAAGGCCAGCCCACCTCCTTTCTGATCATACATTCCACTAAGGTAGTTTTTTTAGGCCATTTCTTGCAAAAATCCATGAAACAAAGGAAAGAACACCATAAATTGCCTTATATATAAAAATGTAAAGAATAACAAAATATCACATGAGAAATATAGAAATCAAGTCTTTTAGAAGCCAAGAAGAATTTGGCTCATTCTGGGCTGGGTTGATCAGTAAATGTTTCAAAGAAGGATTTGAAGTGGACCTTGAAGGATGGGTAGGACTTCTACAAACAGAGGGGAAAGGAGAATGCACTCCAGGCAGGGGGAATAGAGGACAGGGGCAACCTGGTCTAGTGGACAGAGAACTGGCTTCAGAGTCAGGGAGACCTGAGTTCAAGTCTTACCTCTGACACATCCCTGGTCAAGTCACACCTTCTCCCAGTGCTGCTAGCAGTTCTTTAAAACTATAAATTGCACCCTTGGAGTTTGCTGATAAGTGCCATATAACAAAGAAATTGTGAGTCTGGATGAGAAAAATACAGATTTCAGAGGGCATCCACCATCCCATCACTTAGAACTCTGGGTTCTAAGATGTAGGGCAGGTCTGCTATTTGCTTTTGTATAGCCTGAGGTAAGAGTGGCTTTTACATTTTAAAATACTAAAAACTTTATTTGCATTTTAATTTATATTTTAAAATAAAGTTGTTTTTTTTTATTTAAAATGTAAAAACCATTCTTAGGTCAAGGTAGACAGAGGGTATGCTTTGACCCTCCCCAGTACTCTGCCCACCACTGCTGTAGGGAAACGTAAAACACAAGGTATGTCCCTATGGAAACCTGATAGCGTGTCCAGTTGCTCTCAGTGTGGTATGACAACACTGGAGAAGAAATAAGCAGCTGGAGTATAGGGAGTCCAAAGTAAACTAAAAGACAAGATGACACACAACACTTGATTGCTCTTATACAGAAATAGTGCCAAAAAAAATAAAAGGAGAAAGAAACAGAGGCCTTTTTTCACTTGAGTCTCAGACCCATTCACAGCTGTTCCAGCATACCTACCCACCCACACTACCAACCTACCCTAAGCCCTGCTCCCATCAGCTTCGGACACCTATCCCCAAACACATCAAAGCATACCAATCTCACAGTTTTTAGTAGAAGGAATTTTAGAGTGCTACTCTCCTAAACCCCTCATTTTATAGAGAAGTAACCCAAAGTGCAGATAGGTGATGTAATAAGTAAGTTACAGTAAGTACGAGAACCAGGGTTTGAGCCCAGGAACTAAGACTCCAAATAGAAACTCTTCACTGCATGATGCCATCATCCCGTCCAGCACAATACAAAGAAATCCACAGTTATATGCAGATAGCCACAAATAATTATTATTTTAATAATATGTATTGTCCTCTATACTTGAACGGGATACTATCTAGGGAGGGAACAAGCAATTTTGAAGTACCTAAGATATTTCCAGGCACTGTGCTAATAAGCGTTTTACAAATACCTCACTGGATGTATCTATCATGAATCAGGCATGTATTCTGAGATCCACCTTCTTCTCCCCAGGATTGACACAAGATCGTATAGAGTAAGGGAAGAGAATCCTCATACTTATCCAATGGTGGAGCCCAGGCAAGTAAGCGTATGATAGCAACTCTAAGGAACAAAGCAAGAGGGATTAGAACTGTCTAGAACATCATGATCTGCCTTGGCAGATCCCTCACTCAATGGAAGTATGCTAAAACTTAGTTGAGCTCTTGTTGGGTGACAATGTATAGGAGATTCTCAGTCTGGCATTGGTTGGGATAGATGTCTCTCTGATGACTAGATCTTCTGTTTAGAGAATCTCAAAGGGACTAGCAGAGCCAGGTCAAGAGAGCAGGCTGGGTCAAGGGAGAAAGCTGAGACTGAGAAACAAATATGAAAAGACATCTTTTCCTCTGTCAAACAAAAGACATAGGGGCCAAACATAGAATCTGTAGTGGTCACAGTAAGGCTAAGAATGTGGGCACAGCAGAACATAACCTGGATCTCAGGACAGGCTATTGGCTCAGCTTAGAATCAGGATGGGTCTAGAAATAGCCAGACAGTCAGAGAAAGTGGTATAAGATAAGATACTGGACAAAGAGTCTAGAAGATCTGGGTTTGAATTCGAGCTGGGATACATAATATGTAACCCAAGTAAGTACCCCAATATGTACATATATAACATGTACCCCAGATAGGTCCCTTAAACTCTTTGGACTGTAGTTTTCTCATCTGAAAAGAGTTTGAGTTAGATGGCTTTCCAGCTCTAAATCTATGATCTGATGAATGCAACACAACAAAAATATATTAAATGCCTATGTCATGCAAAGAATTGATTAAGCAGATACAAAATTTATATGAGTCCTTTTTCTCAAGAAGCTTGTAAGGAGAAATAAGGAAATCAGACCAAAAGATAGCTATGATACATGACATTATATGCTAAGCACATTAGAGAATTGTAAAATAAAAAATTAGGTCTGAGGGGAAAAGCAGTTGCTGGAGTAGTGTGTTTAGGTGAGAGAAAGCTTCATAGAAAAGGTAACATCTGAGTTGGGTTTTAAAGGATGAGTAGGAATTCAATAGGTGAAGAGTGGGAGGAAGAGATAGCATGCACAGGACACAAATTTAGAATGGGAAGGGTCTGCAGAAGCATCTAGTTCAAGTCTTTGATTTGATTTGATTTGATTTTTTGGAGGGGGGAAGGCAAGGCAATGGGGGTTAAGTGACTTGCTTAAGTCACACAGCTAGTAAGTGTCAAGTATCTGAGGCAGGATTTGAGCTCAGGTCCTCCTGACTCCAGGGTCAGTGCTCTATTCACTGTGCCACCTAGCTGCCCCTAAGTCTCTTATTTTAAAGATGATAAAGATTTTAAAGATGAAGAAATGAAGGGTCAAGGAGATTTTGACTTTTCCAAAGCCACACAGATTATAAAGTCAGGATTTGAACCCAATTTTCTGACTTCAATTTTTTTTTAAACTATACTTTGCCACTCAGAAAGTATAAGTTTTGCTGGGAATGGCTTGGGAAAGTGGTGATGTTGGTGCAGAGAGCAGATCAGTCTGGCTGAAGTATAGAAAACCTGAAGGGAAATAATATGAGGTTAAGTCTGGAAAGGTAGAGTGACGTGCAAATTACTTGGGAAAAGTAATAACTATGATAATGGTTTCATTTTGTGACTACAGGGGTCAGCCATGTGTGCTACTCAGACTATAGTTACTCAGAACTTCTGCCTTTGACCTGAAGCAATTATGGTTGAAACCATACCGAGCTGGTTTTAACACCTTTAGTTAGTACTCTAGACAGAGTGCTGAATTTCCTACCATATATACCACTTTAATTCTTCTCCCTCTCTCTGTTTCTCTCTCTTCTGTGGTTTTTAAGGATGGGTATTACTCCAAGAAAATATGGAATAGCTGTAGTTCTTAAAAGTACATTTCAGTGACTCTTGGTGATATTACAGCAGATGTTGCTATGGGGAAAATCAAGTATTTCTAGTATGACTGAAACCCACAAGAAAACAGGATCAGTTATACCAAAGTACAAAAGAAAGTGTGCTCCAAAATGAAAACCAAGGCCAAGACTGACAAACTACTGCTGCAAAATAGCCTAATTCTCAGAAAATAAGAAAAGACCTTAGAGGAGCCAGTCATTCAGAGGGGTCCTCTTGAAGTTAGAAGAACAGTAAAACCAGTATTAAACAAAACAAAACAATAGCTAGAACTGTTGCTATGAAGAAAAAAATGCTTCCCACAATAAAGTCAATACAAAGACCAGAACAATGAAGATTAGAAAAAGGTAATTTTAAGTAATGAAACCCCATTTCGCACTCAAGATTACTATCAGAAGAAATCTTGGTAAGCCTATAAGAACTGGGTATCTTTGTTAGACAGTAAAATGTTTACCTCAAAAAAATTGGGGAATTTTAAAAAAACTTCCAATGAATCTGGAAGTCTTATCCCAATGGAAGGAATGATGAGCTTGTATAAATATGTTCATATACTGAGAAGTAGAATTATAAAAATTCTCAGATGGAAATGGAATAATGTGACATGACCTTGTCACATATAACGAAAAGTTAAGAAACTTATCCAAGAGAGGAAATAAACATGACTCAATTACTGGAAATTCACCTCATTTAAAGTTTACTAAAAACCTATGAACTATGTAATGAAGGCTAGACTTAGAAGAATGAACTATTCATCAAAAGTAGGATTTATATCCAATGTGATAAAAGTGTGGTTTCATAACGAACTAAAAAATGTGTCAAAATCTTGTGAACTCAGTGACAAATTATGTAAAACAAGTGATATTAAAATTCCTTAAAGACATAAAAAATTATAAAGTTAATTGTGTAAGTCAATAAATTTAATTATTTTACTTTGTCCCACCTAATTTGCACACCTTGCTATGATGAGGTCAGATTGTGGAGGGCCATGAATGTCAGTCAGAATAAAGAATTTGAATTTTACTGCAGAGGTAATAGAGAGCTACTAAAGAGTGGAACTAGAATCAGCAAGTAGGTGGCTGAACTTCAAGAGAAAAAAGTCCAAAAATCTTCCAAAGGAAAAATAAAAACAGCCAAATGACTACTCCCGATTCCCTGAAGCTATTTGGAGAAAAGAATATGGAAACTAGATTGGTGCCCAAAAAGCCAAAAATACATAGGAAAGATCACAACTAGTTACTGAAAAAGCATGCCACCACACACATCCAGTCCTTAAAAGTTTTAATCAGGCCTCTCTTTCCCTGAGGAGATGAGTGAAAGAGAACAGAAAGAACACTGGCTTTGGAATCAGAAGACCTGAGTTCAAATCCTGACTATGACATTTACTATCTAGGTGGTCTTGGACAAGTCAATTATCCTCTCTGGGTCTGTTTTCCCATTTGTAAAAATGAGGGAATTCAGCTCAGCCTCTAAAGTTCTTTCTATTTCTAAATCTCTGATTCTATGCTCTAGAATTCCAAATTCTATAACTGTGAGATTAATCACGATAGGGGAGCAACATTATAACCCATTGCTTCTTTCTTTCTTCCTCTCCACCCAGAAGCTACCAGAAGTCAAGAGCAAGGAAACAAGGGAGTCTGGGAGGTGCCCCTAGAGACTGCCATGGTGGTGACAACAGCAACCCCTCAGAACTCTGTAGTGCCTTCTTCAAAGCCCTGTGATGTACATAATGCTAGTTATTATGAGTCCTATTTTACAAATGAAGACCCTGGAGCTACATGGCAGCTTAGGAGATGTAGGTTAGGACTAAAGGCTCCCCTAAATCCAAGGAGCACTGCCCCAAGAGAGTTTACTCATAGTCCAGTTAGTTATTTGTTCACTTTCTATTAGCCTTTAAATTGATGCCTTTTGTTTTTATAGCATGGTCATTTCCAGATGTAAGTTCCCCCCACCCCCAGTCTTTCCTTTTAACAAAGGAAAGTTATTAAGCAAAAACCAACCCACACAGCAGCTACATCCAACAATATGTTAACTTTCTACATCTATAGTTCCCCACCCCTCCAAAGAAAGAAAGAGGGGCGTGTGAATTTCCTTATCTCTTCTCTGGAGCCAACAGTTAGCTCTTTGTTTGGGAGACTCCAAGAGAGTTCAGCTTTTCGAGAATAACTCAAGGAGTATGGGAAAGGGGGGTGCCCTAGAAAGACCCATTCCAGGCAGGGCACTCCCTCCTCTTCCTTAACCCCCAAGACAATTAGAACTAAAAGGGTAAAGGGGTGAAGAATCAGACCATTCCAATCCAACCTTAGATAAAATCTAAGGATGATATTCAAACTCTAGGATTAGCTTCCAAGATCTCACAACATAGGAGTATGAAACTCCAGGTAGCAGGGGTCCCTCAAAGCTACTGGTACATCCCTAAAAAACTCTTCACTCTACTAGTCTCACACACTTAATATTTTATCTTTCCATTTCCTAGCAATCAACTAATAAGTAAACAAACATGTGTTAAGTGCCTACTCTGTGCCATACACTATGCTAAAGTGGAAGGGATACAAAGAAAAGGCAAAATATATTCTCTTACTTCAAGAGAGGGCATTCTAATGGGGGAGACAGATATAAACAATGAAAATGGAATGTAATCTCAAAGGGAAGGTACTACCAGTAGCAGGATGAATCTAGAAAGGCCTCCTGTTGAAAGTGGGATTTGAGCTGAATCTTCAAGTAAGCCAAGGAAGTTGGTGAGTGAGAAGAAGGAAGAGAATTCTAGGCTCTGGGGATAGTCAGTGAAAAGGAGAGAGTGCCATGTGAAAGAACAGTTAAGAAAGCTGGTGTCACTGAATCATAGAATATATAAATAATTACTTATTAAGCACCTACCAAAAACTGGGCCTCGGAGATACCAAAAAAAAAAAAAATCCAACAATGAAACAGTCTTTGATTTCAAGAAGCTTATGTTCTCTGAAAGGAGACAATATGTATACATATAATTATATATGCAAAATACAAACAAAATAAATATATGGGTTTTTATGGGGGGGTACTAACACATAAGGGGATTAGGAAAGACCCCATGTAGAAGGTGGCATTTGAACTGAGCTTTGAAGGTAATTAAAGATTTTAAGAGGCAGTGGGGAAGAGGGAGTGCATTCCAGGCAGGAGGTATAGAGGTGGGACTATCAAGGGCAGCCTCTCAGCAAAGGCACAGAAATGTGTGATTGGTGACCTGTTTGGAACTGAATCATACATTGTATAAAGGGAATTAGGTATAATAAGACTGAAAAGGTAGAATGAAGACATATTATGAATGACTTTAAATCCTAAACATAGGTGTCTCTACTTGATTGTAGAAGCAGTGGGAAGTCACTGGAATTTACTGATGAGGAGGGTGACATGGTTAGATCTATGCTTCAGGAAAATCACTTTGTGATTGTGTGGAGGATAAAATGGAATGAAGAGAGACTTAAGGCAGAGAGATCAAGTAGGAGATTATTGCAATAGTCTAGGAGTGAAAGCATAAGGTCCTAAACCAGTGTGGAGGTCATGTGAATTGAGAGAAGGGGATATATGAGAAAGATATTTTGGAAGTAGAATCAACAAGACTTGACAACTCTCTGGATATCTAGGCTGGTCAATAAATATTTATTAAGCATCAACTATGTATCAGGAATACAAAGAAAGATAAATATTCCTTTTTTTAAGGATCTCACAGTTCAATGGGGAGAAAACATGCAAACAACTGTGTATATATAATCAAGCTATATACAGTATAAATTGGAAATAATCATCAGAGGGGGGGCACTAGAATTAAGGGGAATGAGGAAAGTCTTCAAGTAGAGGGTAAGATTTTAGCTGGGACTTGAAAAAAGCTAGGAGTCAAAGACAATGGAGAACATCCCAGGCATGGGATAGAAACAATGAAAATGCCCAGGGTCAGGAGATGGTGGGGTGTAAAGTATAAAAAGACTAGATCAGTGGTGCGAAGAGCAAGAGATGTACACAGCAAATGGGTTTTATGTTTGATCCTAGAGGTGATGGAAAGGAATTTATTGAGTAGGGGGCAGGGGTGACACAGTCAAACCTGTTTTGGGAAGAGCACTTCGGCAGGTGAGTCACTGATAGGAATGGAATGGGCAGAGACATAGCTGAGAGAGAATGATCAATCTATTGTAATGGTTCAAGAATAAGGTGAAGAGGGTCTGTACCAGGGTAGTGTCAGTGTCAGAGGAGAAAGTGAGGAATCAAAGATGACAGGGATTGCAAACCTAGGTGACTGGAAGGATGGGGGCACCCCTGACAAAAAAAGAATTTTGGAATAAGTATGGGTTTGGGAGCAGCTAGGTGGTATAGAGGATGGAGCACCAGGCCTAGAGTCAGTAGGACCTGAGTTCAAGTCCAGTCTTTGGATGCTTACTAACTGTGTGACCCTGGGCAAGTCACTTAGCCCCAACTTCCCCCTCCCAAAATAAGTATGGGCTTGAAAAAGGGGAAAAGATGATTTTGTTTTAGGTGCACAGATGCCTATGGGACATGCAGGTGAAAATATTGAAAGTGATGCTGGGCTGGAGTTCAAGAGAGAGTTTAGGGATGGATACATAAGCCAGGGGGGTTTAATACATAGAGATAATAATTCATCGATCAATGGACTGAATAGGTCTCCAGGTGACAGTACAGAGAGGGAAGAGAAGAGAAGATGGCCCAGGGCAGAGTCCTTGAGATCGCTCACAAATAGGGAGGACAATATAAATGAGGAGGTAGAAAAGGGAGATGGAGAAAGGCTGGTCAGAGGGATGGGAGGAGGACCAAAAGAGCAGGGTCATAAAAGTCTAGAAAAGAGAGAGTTGTCAAACAGTGTTATGATGCAGAAAAGTTAAGAAAGATGAGGACTGGAAAAAAATGACCATAAGATTTGACCATCAAGAGATCCTTGGTAACTTAAAAACAAACAAACAAACAAAATAACAAAGGTTGGAAGCCAAAATATAGTGGGTTGAAAAGTGAGATCAGAGGAAGTAGAGGCAATGAGTATAAGCAGCTTTTTTCTAGGATTTTGACTATGAACAGGAGGAAAGATATGGGATGGTAGTTTGAGGAGAGAGAAGGGTTAAGTGAGGTTGAGTTTTTTTAATTTTATTTTATTTTAAAGGATGGGAGGAATCTGAGAATATTTGTAGGCAGTAGGGGAGGAACCAGAGATGGGGAAAGATTGAAATTAGAGAGTGGAAATATCTGTGGGAGCAATCTCCCAGATGAAGTAAAAGGGGATGGCATCTAAATTTTAGAATATTAGAATGTTAAAGCCTAGGAAAACAGCCTTAGAAATCATTTAATATGATCCCACCATTTGACAGAAGAGGAAACTGAGGGTCTGAGAGATGAAATGATTTCGGTCCTCTGAGTTTCTAGCCACTGCTCTTTGTCTGGCACTACGACTGTACTAGTCTAGCTGTGTTTAAAAGGGGTGGGGAGGGCAGGGGTAAGGAAGAGCAAAGAAAACTGAAGAAAGACTCTCAATTCCATTCCCAGGAAGCTTTTCTCTACTACCCCATAGTAATCTCTCTTCTCTCTCTGTATAATACTTGCTGCCTACATGACTAAACTAAATCTAATTTTGTTTTTGTCATCTTACTACTTTGTGTCTTCATCCCCTAACAAGACTTCTTGAAGTCCTCCTTGTTGAAACCCCTACAGTGTCAAGCTCATGTTGCTTAAAAATACCTATTGACTTCAGTTTCTTTAGGAGTTCATAGGCCCTTGAGCTGGAAAGGGGAAAGCAAGAAACGAGGAAAGAGCAAAAAAAAAAAAAAAGAAACTAGGAAACAAAGAGGGCAAAATGACTCTTCTAAGTTTACAGAATCAGTAAATCACCGAGTTATGATTCAAACCCAGGACCTTTGACAACAAATCCAGTGTGCTTTCCACTATGCTTGGTGTCTCTCAACAGTCCTAGTCAACAAATATTTATTAATGACCTACCACGTACAAGACAATATGCTATATACTGATGATATAAATATTATGTGTTTGTGGTACCCCCCCTTTTCTTTTCTCTTTTTTCTCTCTAGTATGGCTTACAATGTCAGCCTGGGTTCTTAGAGAGAGTTTCCATACAGCTACAACTAACTCTCAAGGTCTTAGGAGGTAACCCTGGTGTGGGGGAACAATAATTCTATTACTCACAACTACAGTTGCTAAGCATCCATAGATGTGCTTCCTATTTCACAAATCAACAAAGATGACACCATTAACTCTATTTTTTTACCACTAACTCTTAATAAGAAACATTTATAAAACCGAAGGCAATGCAAGATTAAATATAACATAACATTCTACCCACAAACCTCCCCCAATGCTCACTGTGTCCATGGAGAATGGGTACAAATTTACAGAACAACAGCAGGGAGGCTAAGAAGTAATACCCACCTGTCCAGGGAAACTCACAGCTTTGGGATATGGGTCCTGATGTCTTTGTTTTTCTTTAGGGCCAATATGTACCACAAGATGTGTAGGGTCTCTCCCCTCCCTTGCTATGTTAGGGATACTCATCCTCTGGGCTGTTTGGACAATGTTAAGCTTTTTCAGCAAAATGGAGCCTTCAACTTGGACTGCAGAGCCTTTCAAGGTCAGCCTCCTGGGCTGGACTCAGAAGGGTTTCCACTTTTTGGGCAGTAGATGGCAGTGCCTTTGCATTGGAAAAGGAAAATTGGAAGCTTTTTCTTTCAATGGGTTTTTCAAAGTTAGCAGAGCTTTTTCCTTCAATAAGCTTTTCCAAGGAGCTGACAGACGGCAGTGTAGGCCCTGGGGGGTCTCATTGTGACCTAGCCCTAAGGTTGCTTCTTGGACCTGGTACTTCTCAGATCCTCCTGATTAGAATGTCTGATCTTGACCAATTTACGATGTATGAAATAATTCACCTCTATGTTATGGGGAAATCCCAAATTTCTGTGAGTTAAGCCATAACTAGGTAACATACAATTATCCTACAGTCTCCAAATAGTTCTGGGTATTAGGACTTTCTAACTATTGATTTCAAATTCCTCATATTGGTCTTAAGGAGCTTGGATACCACATGATGCTTTGCCCATCTTTGCTTTGAGAAAGTATTTTTCTTTTTCAGTGTTTCTCATGAAACTTTCTGGCGCCTTTCTACCAATAAAATTGTGCCAGTCAGAAAGGAGGACACCATCTTACACAAAGACAGGCCCTGCTTTCAAGGAGCAATAAATCCAGTGAACTTTCTAATTGAGCTGGGGGTGGGGTGCAGGAGATAAGATACAAAGAAATACAACACAATGGAATAGATTAAGGAGAAAATCAAGATGCTAAAAAAAAAAAAAAACTGAAGATGGAAAAGTTGCTTTGAGGAGGAAGGGAAGCCCCAGGAAGGTTTACTAGGTAAAGTGAGACCTTGGTTAGGGTTTGAAGGGAGGACAGGGCTTCAATAGATAGAGATGAGAGGGGGCATCCACTTTGGGCAAGGAGGACTGTGTTATTAGCAGACACAGAACTAGAAGATCAGGAGCCCTCAGAATGAAAATGAAGGATAGAAAGTAGACCAGTGTGAGTGGCATATAGAATACACAGACAGGGACAATATTAGACAAGGCTGCACAAAGGGACAAAACTGTAAAGGGCCTTGAATGCCATAGTCAAGCATTTTATGCACCATTCAAGAGACAATGTAGGACCAATGAAGGTTTTGGAGTTGAGCGATATTTTAATTACTGTTATTCAAGTGTCAAAATCCAGACATGAGCTATAGCTAACAGTGGTTTTTTTCACCTGCAAAGATGGTGGAAATAAACTCTCAAGACACACAGAAATTCTTTCAAAATGAGCTCATATAGATAGAATAGACCCAGAATAAGATAAAGAATTCAGGTCAAGTTATATCAGAGTTTGAGATCAGTTTGCTCTATGCCTAGAAACAGCGCACCATGGTTCTGACAGCTGTCCTTCCTGCCTTATCCCCTATTCCAAATCCCTTCCAATTTCCTGCTTCACCACTGGGAAATAAGGTATCCCTTCTCAGACTGATTCAAAGAACAACTCTTACAGAAAGGAGCCATCATGATAAGGCTGCTGATTCACCCCTTCCCTGGGAAGGGAGGAAGTTATTAACAATTGTTTTAGTTGAAAAGGACTTCTTTTCCAGTTCCTTTTGGACTAAGGTTAAAAAAAAATCCTACTTCTGTTAACAAAGGACTTAATTAAGCTGTGTAAATGATATCAATAAATATTTAAAACTAAGGGTTTCCCTCCAAGGAATTGTAGGTGAGTGGAATGTACAGCTGACTTATAAGCCAAGTCTAGGCAGGAAATAGTCCATAGGCTCTCCACTCCACCCCTTAACATTTTTAACTCTCTACCTAGCATTCAAAGCCCTCCATAATCTGACCCCATCTACCCTTCCAGCTTTATCTCTTACTCTAACACAGCCCCTTCATCCACTGGGCAGACCAGGTTTCCATGTTTGTTCCTATTGACCCTTAAAAAAAATGCTTTACTATTACTTTTTTATACTAACTGTTAACCCACCCTTCAATCCTTCTAATGCACTGAACAAAGAAAAACATTTATGGAACATCACCTGAAGAAGCAGTCATGTTTAATGGCTAATACTCTGCCCTGCTCCTGATCCAGAGACTTGCACCTCTCTGCTGAGAGAAGGGGGGTATGCTTCATTATCAATGCTCTAGGACCATCTTGTTCACTAATTAAGTCTTTTTGCTCAATGCTCCCCTCCTGCTCTCCCTTGCATCCATCTAAATCCTACCCAGTTCATTTCCCACCTCCCCCATGGAGCTTTCCCTTGACCACACCAGTTCTTATTGATAGCTCCCTTTTCTTAACTCATTTTGCTGCACACTAATACTTCCTAGAGGTTGTAGTGGTCAAAGGGTCCTCCCAGATCATCTAGTCCAACCCCCTCAGTTTACAGATGAATAAACTGAGGCCCAAAGAAATTAAATGAGTTTTCCAAAGTTATGCAGGTAGTAAGTAGCAGATCGGGACCTAATTCCAGGATCTCTGACCCCAAAGTCAGTGAACCTCACTAACTGGAGCCCTTAATTTTGATACCAGGTTCTATTATGAACCGTGTGGTCTTAGCAAGTCATTGAGACACAAAGAGGTTGTCTGACTGGTGACTTCTAGATTCCCTTCCAACCCAAGTCTCAAGATCTTGTCTGGTTCTCTAATTATCCCCATGAGTAGGCCCTGCATATCCAACTAGAGGTCCTATAAACTCTTTGAGAGCAGGGCCTGCCTCTTTGACTTCTCATGAATATTCGATAATTGCCTATTGAACACTTGCTATGTGTCTAGTACTTGGCTAAATACTGTTTTATGATCTATGAACTCTACCCCAAACCTTCCTAACAATGTTCCCATTCCTCCATTATATTCCTTTTATACTGGCTGGACATTGACTTTCCCTTTCCCTCCAACCCCATTCCCACCAGAGGGAACCTAGAATCCCCGCTCCACTCTGACTCAGAGGTCCACTCCCACCTTCTGAATGGCCACTCCCTGCCAGGCTCCCTGCCTTGAGAGGGCAGACATTCCATGCTGAGCCTCAACATCCAGTCCTCAAGCTGAACTCTTCCCATATATGTCATCTCCCTCAATCAGAATTTGAGCTCTTTGAGAGCTAGGTCTGTCTTTATCTTCAATGTGTTTTCCTAACACTTAGAATAGTACTGGTCACAATTCTGGCATGCAGTAAGCACTTAAATGCTTCATTCATTCATTCATTTCTTCAATTAAGTTAGAGAAAACTTTTGTGACTGGCAACTCTGAGACAGTGAGATAATAGCAGAGAAGAGTTTATTTTAGTTCTTTCCCTCCTGGATATGTTTCCCAGAGTTTTCTCCTTTTATCAACCAAAAGAAGGTCCTAGGTCTGGGATTCTGGCCCACTCCAAGTCCCACCCTTAGGGTTTGCAGCTGGTTGGGGTAATGCAAGGAAAGCAGTTCAGTGTGGCGACTGGGGTGGAACATCTAATTTGTGGCAAAACCCTGGCCAAGACACAGCCAAGGAGGGATGACTCAGCTGTGCCTGCCCCTCTACCCATCATCCTCTCTGATCACTGGAAATATTAAAGAGCTCTGATTCCATATAATTAACAGCCTATGTGACTCCCCTAGCTCCCAAGTGATCTATGCCAATGGTCCTGACCCAATTTGTTCCAGGACCAGAATTAGCCTACTGAACAGCAGGAGAAGTATCAGAGGTGGGGTTCCACAGCTCCACTTTCTCAGGCCATTATCGCAGGGGAAGAGAGAACTTACAATGAGACAATGGTGGAAATCATAGTGATTGCCACCATTCTCACAAACCTCCAGAAGGTCTGTCCATATACTCAGCATACTCTTCAACCCCAGGCTTATCAGACCAATTCCAAAAAGACAGCTCCCAGGAAAAGAGCCAAAGAGATGGCTTAGCTGGTGCCCATCCCTGAAGCTACCTAGTTTTAGGTAGCTGGAAGTTCTCTCTCTAAGGTACTAAGATTCCTGAGGATAGGAATGGAAAAGGAAGCAAGTTTCAATTATGAGGCCTCAAGAGTCACCCCTTCTGCAGGGCCCTGAACTTTAAGTCACCAAAATCATATTCAAGATGAGCAAATACTAAATATTCTAGAAGTTCCCTCAACTTCAGGACTTCTAATTCCCCTTGGCTGGACACAGCATTTTGACTCAACTCAACCTTTTTTTTTTTTTTTTAAAGCACTTATGAGCAGAGCCCTGTCACAAGGGTTGAAGAAGCAAAGATAAAGAATGACATAATCCCTACCTTCCAGGAGCCTCCAGTCTAACGGGAAAAGGGGAGAGAGGGCATAACATATGTACAACCAAATATAATAGGAGGAAGAATGTGGCAGGGGTAAAAGAGATCCAGGAAAAATAGAATGAGAAATTTGAGTTGGACACCACTCATAGATAAATGTGGTGGTGGTAGTGGTGGAGTATATAGCAAGGTGAGGGAAGGCTTCGTGGAAGAGGTTGGCCCTTGAAGGAAGTGAGAGACTTTAATTGGGAAGAAGGGGATAAGCTGGAACCGAATTCATGAAAGAGAATGTTGTTTCTGAGAATGAAAGACAAATTTGGTCTAAACTGGAGAGCACTAAATGCCAGTGTTAAAAGTGGGGGAGCGGGGGGCGGAGCCAAGATGGCGGAGTAGAAACAGCTCGTCCAAGCCTCTCTGCCCCCAGATTCTCCACAAACTATGTAAAAAAGGACTCTGAAAAACTTCTGGAGCCCCAGCACCCACAGAACGACACAGAGAAGCTAACCTCACGCTGAGGACAGCCCAGCACCCTGCAGGAAGGACCAGCTCAGTGGTCTGGGAGCCGGCAGCGCGCAACGCGCAGAGCGCAGGAGCCGAGCCGAGCCCAGGTCCACGTGAGCCGAGGTTTTAGCCCCAGGGCGGCAGGGCCAGCAGCCGGCTGGAGGAACCCCAGAACACCAGGAGCTGTGGCGACTCCAGAATTATCAACATAGACATGCCTAGGACAAAGTAAGAGGTTAGTGTCCTATGGACTTTGGGACCTGTATTTGGGGAATGCGTCAGCTCCCTCCCCTGGGGGCTAGAAGCCGCTGAGGAGACACGCCATTTTGTAGTTTTCATAGGCATTTCCGGCTCCCAGCCTACAAATCGTGGGGAGATCCAGCGATCAGTCTTGGGGGGTAATCGCTCTTGCTTTAACCTCCCTGGATCTGGATTGTGATCTAGGGTGGAAGTCGTGGGTGGGTTTACAGCTTGCCAGAAACGGAAGTTGCCCCCACACATTCGGGACGAAAATTCCTCTATCTGGCCTTAAAGCCATAGTGTGGCAACAAGCCCAAAAGTCAAGCAATTAAGTGGCAACATGCCAAGGCAAAGGAAACAGAAAAATGCAACCCTAGACTCCTATTTTGGAGGCATAGAGCAGGAAAAGGACTGTGAGGTCAGAAGTCCTGCTCCAAAAGCCCCAGGGGAAAACATGAGCGGGTTGCAGGCCATAGAGGACCTTAAGAAGGACTTTAAAAATCAAATAAGAGAAGTGGAGGAAAAATTGGAAAGAGAAATGAGAAGGATGCAGGAAAAGTATGAAATGAGGGTCAACAGCCTGACTGAGGAAAACAACACCTTAAAAAATAGACTAACTCAAATGGCAAAGGAGGCCCAAAAGGGCAATGAGGAGAAGAATGCCTTAAAAAGTCGAATTTGCCAGATGGAAAAAGAATCTCAAAAGTTCACTGAGGAGATTCATTCCTTCAGAGTTAGACTGGAGCAAATGGAAGCTAGTGACTTTATGAGAAATCAAGATGCTGTTAAGCAGATCCAAACAAACGAAAGATTAGAAGGCAATGTGAAATATCTCATGGGAAAAACCACTGACCTGGAGAATAGATCCAGGAGAGACAATTTAAAAATTATTGGACTACCTGAAAGCCATGATCAAGGAAAGAACCTAAAAATCACCCTTCAAGAAATTCTCAAGGAAAACTGCCCTGATGTTTTAGATCCAGAGGGCAAAATAGAGGTTGAAAGAATCCACCAATCACCTCCTGAAAAAGATCCCAAAAAGAAAACTCCCAGGAATATTATAGCCAGGTTCCAGAATCCCCAGATCAAGGAGAAAATACTACAAGCAGCCAGGAAGAAACAATTTCAATATTGTGGAAACACAATCAGAATAGCCCAGACCTGGCAGCTTCTACACTGAGGGATCGAAGGGCATGGAATATGATATTCCAGAGGGCAAAAGAACTGGGAATGAACCCAAGGGTCACCTACCCAGCAAAACTGAGTATTTTGTTTCAGGGGAAAATATGGTCATTCAGTGGAATAGAGGACTTCAAGCATTCTTGAGGAAAAAACCAGAATTGAATAGAAAATTTGACATCCAGACAGAAGAAGCAAGAGATGCCTAAGAAGGTAATCAGGGAAAAGAAATCAAAAGGAACTTATCAAAGTTGAACTATTTACATTCCTATATGGAAAAGCAATAACTGTGACTGATGATATCTTTCTCACTATGAAAATAATGGAAGAAGGGGTGTGGTCATATGAATACATATGTGAATGTGTGTGTATATGGTTACAGTTATATATGGATAGAGGGCATAGGTTGAATTTGTTGGGAAGGGAGAATACTCAAGGGATGAAATTATGAGGTGAGAGAGGAAACTGGCAAGAGGAGATGGGGAGAGACATGGTAGGGTAAACTATCTCATGTAGGGGAAGTGGTTGCAAAGGAGGGGGAGAATAAGGAAGGCTAAAAAGGCAAAACCACATTCACATTGAATTTGGTTCAGGGAGAAAATGGCATACATACTAAATGGGATATCTCAACCTGCAGCAGGATAGGGGGAAGGGGGATGAGAGGAGGGATGATGGATGGGAGGGCATCCCTGGGGTGAGGGGAGGTTGGAAGTACCCACTATAGAAGAGGGACAGGATCATGTAGGGAATGGACCAGGTGGGGGCTGGGATGAGTGGGAGGGAATTATAAGCAGCCTTGTACAATATATCTACTATGATAATGTTTTGCATAGCTAGACATGTACAACAAATACTGAATTACTTATCTCCC
>WOXC01011583.1:0-56991 GCA_011680675.1 Gymnobelideus leadbeateri
CAAATTCAACCTGTGCCCTCTATCCATGTATAACTGTAAACATATATACACACATTCACATATGTATTCATATGCCCATATACCTTTCTTCCATTATTTTCATACTGAGAAAGGTTTCATCAGTCATAGTTATTGTTTTTCCATGTAGGAATGTAAATAGTTCAACTTTGATAAGTTCCTTTTGATTTCTTTTCCCTGATTACCTTCTCAAGCATCTCTTGTTTCTTGTGTCTGGATGTCAAATTTTCTATTCAATTCTGGTTTTTTCCTCAGGAATGCTTGAAAGTCCTCTATTCCACTGAATGACCATATTTTCCCCTGAAACAAAATACTCAGATTTGCTGGGTAGGTGACCCTTGGGTTCATTCCCAGTTCTATTGCCCTCTGGAATATCATATTCCATGCCCTTCGATCCCTCAGTGTAGAAGCTGCCAGGTCCTGGGCTATTCTGATTGTGTTTCCACAATATTGAAATTGTTTCTTCCTGGCTGCTTGGAGTATTTTCTCCTTGATCTGGGAATTCTGGAACCTGGCTATAATATTCCTGGGAGTTTTCTTTTGGGGATCTTTTTCAGGAGATGATCTGTGGATTCTTTCAACCTCTATTTTGCCCTCTGGGTCTAAAACATAAGGGCAATTTTCTTTGAGAATTTCTTGAAAGGTGATTTCTAGGTTCTTTCTTTGATCATGGCTCTCAGGTAGTCCAATAATTTTTAGATTGTCCCTCCTGGATCTATTTTCCAGATCAGTGGTTTTTCCCATGAGATATTTCACATTGCTTTCTATTCTTTCATTTTTTTAGATCTGTTTAATAGCATCTGCACTTCTCATAAAGTCAACAGCTTCCATTTGCTCCAGTCTAACTCTGAAGGAATGAATCTCTTCAGTGAGCTTTTGAGATTCCTTTTCCATCTGTCAAATTCGGCTTTTTAAGGCATTCTTCTTCTCATTGCCCTTTTGAGTTTCCTTTGCCATTTGAGTTAGTCTATTTTTAAGGTGTTATTTTCCTCAGTCAGGCATGTTGCCACTTAATTACTTGACTTTTGGGCTTGTTGCCACAGTAGGACTCTGCCACCAGACAGGGGAGCTTCCGTCCCAATGTTGGGGTCTTCACAACTTCCCGTTCTGGCAAGCTGGATACCTACCCCACAACCCCCACCCCAGACCACAATCCAGATCCAGGGAGGTTAAAGCAAGAGCGATTACCCCCCAAGACTTATCAATAGATCTCCCTACAGTTCGCAGGCCAGGAGCTGGAGCTGCCACTGAAATTGCAAAATGTTGTTTCTCCTCAACAGCACCTAGTCCCTAGGGGAGGAAGCCAACGCGTTCCCCAAATACTGGTCCCAAAGTCCATAGGGCACTAACCTCTCACTTTGTCCTAGGCATATCTGTGTTGATAATTCTGGAATCACCACAGCTGCTGGTGTTCTGGGGTCCCTCCAGCCACCTGCTGGCCTGGCCGCCCTGGGGCTAAAACCTCAGCTCACTTGGACCTGGGCTTGGCTCTCCAGCGTGCTGGGCTTACGGTTCCCAGAGTGCTGCACTGGCCACTCCCTGCAGGGCTACTGGCCTCTCCTCAGTGGGAGGTTGGCTTCTCTGTGTCGTTCTGTGGGTGGTGGGGCTCCAGCAATTGTTCAGAGTCCCTTTTTACATGATTTGGAATTGATCTGAGGAGAGTACCTTCGAAGTGCTGTTTCTACTCCGACATCTTGGCTCCGCCCCATTTCTCTGCTTTGTTGACAAGGATATCATTACATTTGATAAATGGTTTTTTCTGTCAAAATCAAGCTCTACTATACCAGAAGTATTCCTTTGACCTAATCTAGCAACACTAAACAAATAAATGAGACAGGAAAATGGAGCTAATTTGGCATGACTTGTTGTAAGGAGATCCATGCTGGCTCTTGGTGATCACTGCTTTCTTTTTTAAGCACTCACAATGCTTCTGTTTAATAACCTGTCTGCAACTTTTGCCTGGCATTGATGTCAAATTCATCAGTCCATAGTTACCGGAATCGACCTTTGTCATCTCTTTGAAAATTGGATCATTCGCCTATCTGGCATTTTTCCAACTCTCTCTGATTCCTCAGTGATTGCCAGAAATGGTTCTGCAGTTGTATCTACTAGTCTTTTCATTTCTCTGACCTTTAATTTCTCTGAGTCCAGACATTTGCACTCATTAAAATGGCTAGAACTTCAATTTCTTTTATAAGAACATGGAACCTGGAGGCAAGAGACTTGGGTTTGAATGCCACTTCAGATATTTATTAGCTGGGTAATCAAAAGCATGTCCCTTCCTTTCTCTGCCACTCATATTTCTCATCTCTAAACTAGAGTTAATAATACTTACACTAACAACTACCTCACAGGGTTTTTATGAGCAAAATGCTATAGAAATGTGAGTTTACCCATGTGACCTTGGGCAAACCACTTTTCCTGGATGAGCCTCATCTATAAAATAAAGGGATTGTACTAGATGTACAAGATGACTAGTTCATGGTTTTAGGGGACTGATCTGGTCAAGTAAGGACTAAATGTGGAGTTGAGACCTCTGAATGTATGCCTAGAATAAGCTGGGAATCAGTTCCTTTGGTCTTTGCTGCAAAATCTAATGGTAGATGTGTACCTGTGGCTAGGGTGCATCTTGGCAAGAGACTGCAGTAAATGGAATCTGGATTTGTCACTGAGTCTGCAACGAGTTGGAAAAAAATGTGAATTTAACATGAGACTAACTCTTTGCATCCAGAGCAATTGGGAAACATGATAGAGATTGATTTCAAGGAGACCTGTCGCATTTTGGTCCTGAGAGCTAAATCCCCTAAGGCCTGGAGGACAACTCTGAATAATGCATAGAAAAAAATGGCTCTGCATTCCTCCTCAATTTCATTGACTTTCAAAAGGCTTCTGACAGGCAGCCCAGAAAGATGCTGGGGAGTCTTATCGCCCTGCCCTACTGAATGACAGGGTTGTCCACAATGCTGGAGTTGTACAGAGAGGTACAAAGCATGCTCTAAAGGGCAAGAGACAATCATGGGTCTTTTAAAGAAGTTTTGCCATTTGTCACTCGGTGCTGCTTGGAATTGCCCCAGACTGGTGAGTGGGCAGGGGTTGGCACCCTTCCAGAGATGTCATGCCAAATTTCATCCAGTCCATCCACAAGTCTGGAGGAGGAGAGGAAGCAAGGGTTAGATGTGGTAGTTCCCCTTCATAGAAGGGGAGCAGGTATGCAAGCACTAGGGAGCAGCAGGGTTGGTGAGGGTTTTCCTGAGCTTTGCCCAGCTAATAAATATCTGAAGTGGCATTCAAACCTAAGTCTCTTGCCTCCAGGTTCCATGTTCGTATAAAAGAAATTGAAGTCCTAGTCAGACAGAGAGAGAGAGAGAGAGAGAGAGAGAGAGAGAGCACTTGGCCATTTTAATGAGTGCAAATGTCTGGACCCAGAGAAATTAAAGGTCAGAGTGATGAAAAGACTAGCAAATGCAACTGCGTAATCACTTCTGGTAATCACTGAGGAATACTTTTTCAGAAGTACTTACAGAATGCCTGTTATTCTCTGTATGACCTTGAAAGAGTCCTTGTTATCTCCCTAGACCTCAGTTTCTCTTTTTCCCTCTGAAAAATGAAGAAGTTGGTGAAGGATATGGAAAAATCTCAAGATATGCCAGATAAGATTCATTTGAAGGAACTGAGAGAGGCGGGAAATGTGCTGAGGTGGATAAATAGCAGGCCGTGGAGTCAGGAGGAAATGGGGACAAATCTCACACTTGTGAGCTGTGTGGCCCTGGAAAAGTCAATTCATTCCTTAGTCTGCTGCCTTATCTGTAAATGAGAGGGCTTGACCCAATGACCTTCAAGGGACCTTCCAACTCTAAATCTATAAAAATAATAACAGCAACATTTATACAGAGCTTACTCTATGTCAGGCACTGTGCTAAGTGCTTTGCAATTATCTTATTTGATATTCACAACCCTGGAAGGTAGGTACTATTATTATCCCCACTTCTTTTGACAGATGAGGAAACTGAAGCAAACAGAAGCTACATGACTTGTCCAAGGTCACACAGCTAGTAAGTGTCTAAGGTCATATTTGAACTCAGGTCTTCCTGACTTCCAGTCTAGCTCTCTATCCACTACAGTGCCACCTAGCCACCTGTGTGCTACAAATGTTTATTTTGGAGAAGAAAAGACTTGAAACAGGAAGGATGGCAGGACATGAGAGTATCTGAGGGACCGTCATGAGTAAGATGGATCAAACTTGTTCTGCTTGACCCCAAAAGCTGATAGGAAGATAAAGCTTCCTAACAAATAAGGCTATCCCAGAAGTACATTGGGTTACCTAAAGAAACAGTGAGTTACATCACACTAAAGACCTTCAAAGCCTGAACGAGCAGAGATTCTCGTTCAGGTATGAATTGGGCTAGTTGGCCCTGAAGGTCCCTCCCAACGCTGCCATTCTAGAATGCAGCCTTCCTAGCTGGCCTTTATTTCCCTTATCTACAAAATGAGGGAGTTGGACTGGGTAACTTCCAAACTCCCTTCCAGCTCAAAATCTCAGATTTTGTGATGTCTGAGACCCCAGTCCTACTGGGATACTCACTTTGGGAGGCAAAGTGGAGAGATGTAATTGACCCTTGCCTCCCAGGGATCTCAACTGAGAAGATATCATACATATATGAAACACCTCCAGGATGGGTCAGAGAATCCAGTTCCAGACTGTCTCCTAAAACTTCTACATGCTATTGGAGCAGAGAAGAGAAATGTCATTGTAGGCCAGCATTGTCAGCAAAGGCTGGGGATCACACAAGGCTGGAGCTTGAAGAGGCCATGGAGACCATATAATCTACCTTTTCATACTACGGAGGAGAGCCCTAAGGACCAGACACTTGGACATGTAAAGCAGCATGGAAATTGCAGGAATCATTATCACTGGTTACCTGGGCTGGGCTGGCTTACATCTCGGCTACCCCATGATACAATGATCCTTGCCACTGTCACTTCCTGGCAATACCACACAACTTCTAATCATGGAAGGCCACAGTCTCAAATTTTTCAAGTAGATTTCAAGTAATCTAAAGGATAACAGAAAGATGTACAGTGGATATAAATAGGCATGCCACCCAGCAATGACACACATGCCAACTGTCACAAAAGACATTGGAAGATGTCAGACCAGAAAAGAAAGTGGGCTTGTGGCCCAAGAACTATTATTAGTTAAGCAGACCTTTCAGGGCTTTACTGAGACCTAATCATGCAGAAAATTATTTCTATGAGAAAATGCATTTGGAACTCCAAACCAACTGTTGGAAAACAACTGGTCGTTTGTAAAGGGTGACCTGTCATTTGTCTTGTATCCACTGTCCCTTCCGTTCAGTGATAGCCACTGAAAGTACAAGATATTAATATATACAAATTTAATTGAATTTTAATTTTGGACTAAACTGTAGTTGTATTGCATCCAAGTCCCTACAGGGTGCAAGCATTTCAACATCCTGGTCTTTCCTTGTGGAATAAGATCTCCAACATATTAATATCCTTCTTAAAATATGGACGCCAAAACTAACCCCAATTCTCCAGATCCAGTCTGCCCAGGGCAGAGGACAGCAGGATTGCCATGCCCCCATTCCTGAATACTATGTCTCTCGATGTAGTCCAGGATTGAATTAGCATTTTGACTGCCATAACTACCACAGCACTCTGTTGATTGACTTTGCACTCCATTAAAACCCTCAGATTTTTTTTCCTCACAAACTGCTATCTAGTTACATGCCCCCTCCCCACCCTGTTCTTGTAAGACTTAATTTTGGAGCCCACATGTTTGCATTTGTCCTGATTAAATTTCACTATTTAGATTCTGCCCACCCTTCTAGACTATTGAAATCTTTTATGTGGTGCTGTCTCTGTCATCCAACATCTTAGCTCTTACTCCTAGCACTGTGTCATCTGCAGATTTGATTTGCATGCAATTTCAGCCTTCATTTTAGTCCCTGACAAAAACGATGACCAGCACAGAACCATGGTCAACTCCTTGAGCCTTCCATATTTGATACAGGAATTCCTCCAAGTTGACTCTGACTACTGTCCTCCATCCCCTCTTCACTTCACCCCTTTGCCTCTCAATATACTGAGGGTCATTGCTACAGTCATTTAAGCTACTGATACCAATGAGCTGGCAGACCAGACCATGACCTCTAGGACAATACTTCAAATAGGAAAACAGCCCTTCCAGGGAGTGGCAGCTGTTTGGAGCCTCCTTACTTGCTGTAGGGTGATGCCTGACAGGCCATTTCAGATATTTTCAGCAAATGTCCCTGTTCAGTCTTGGTCATCTGCACGTATTCCCATTGTCCTGCACAAGCGGCAGGATCTGCTCCTTTGGAATCCTGAAAAAGCTGAAGGTCACGGGGTAAAAGTGAGCCTAGATCATGACGTAGTTCACAACTTACTCACAGAGGTACATCATGACACTGACGTGTAAAGAGTTCCACAAAATTCCATTTTCTGGGGATTCTGTCCTGCTGGACTTCTAAAAATTATGCTCATTTCTATTCCTTGAAGTCATAAGCACCTGAAAATAGGGGGCTCAGAATAATAGTGCCTCTTCATCTCTAACTTTAGGATGGCTAGAATAATCCCTGACAGGTGCAACCAACAGGCCCCACCTCTGGCAGTCACCCTTTTTCTGTCCTTGCCCCTCTGCTCCTAGAATGACGGATGACTTAGTGACCTGGATTTCCCTTCCAAGGGCCATGGAGAAGATGTATCTTACCCTTTCCCAGAGATAATGGTTTGACTCCTTCCCAGAAGCAGCACAAAACATGAAAAGTTGTCAGGAAGAGGTGCTCAGCAAGACCCTGTTAGTAACATGGCTCATATAGAAATATGTTTGGTATAACTTCACATGTACAGTGGGTATTGCTTGCCTTCTCAATGGATCAAAGAGGGGCTGGAAGGTGGGGCGGCTAGGTGGTGCAGTGAGTAGAGCTCCGGCCCTGGAGTCAGAAGGACCTGAGTTCGGATTCGGCCTCAGACACTTAACACACAAACAAACAAACAGACAAAAAAACCCAGCCATGTAACCTTGGGCAAGTTACTTAACCCCAATTGCCCTCCAAAAGCAAAAAAAAGAGGGGCTGGAAGGAGGGAGAGAGTTTGGACCTCCAAATTTAAAGAAATGAATGTTTTAAAAAAGGCCATTAGTAAAATTAGTATCAAAGGAGTCAAAAATACCAGTCTTCATGCTCCACAACCCAACTGGACTGAAAACAAAAGAGTAGGAGATACCTTTGATCCATTTAAAGGATGACAGTGATTTGAATGATAGCAACAATGGCTCTGGGAGCCAATGTGTCAACCTAAAAGCATAAAATTATTGTTCCATGGAATTTTAGACTATAAGCTCCATGAGGGCAGAGATTGTGACTTCCTAAACTTTGTAGCCCTACTTGTACATTCATAGCCAAGATACACAAAAGAAAGCACATTCGTGTGTTGGGCAACTTCTCTATTGAGGCTTCACGGGGAAAAGCATACGAGGATCATACACGATAAGAAAGCGGAAGGCATTTCCATTGACCAGGTAGGGTGGGGAAAGGGAAGGACACACACCCATGAGGCCATGGACTGACAAAGTTGCAAGGTAAACATTTATATTTATATAGATAGTTATGTAACCTTGTACATAATAGATTAGATATTCAATAGATTTTTAAAATAAACAGATGAGACCTCAGAGATCCAAACCCCTCATTTGGCAAATGAGGAAACTGAGACCAAGAGAGAAGTGACTCTCCTCCAGACAAATGAAGGGAAGTACTGGGTTTTGGAAGCCAGATCTCCTAGTTCTTGCTTTGAAGCTCTCCTCACAAATTCTGCTGCCCCTAAATATCAGGAAGGGCTCATAGAAATTCATAGACCTAGGAAATGGAAAGGACTTTAGAGGTCACCTAATCTAATCTCTTCATTTTACAGTGAAGGAAAATGAAGCCCAAAGAGGGGGAGGAGATGACTTAGGAAATAAAAGAGTTGGGACTTGACCCCAGGTGCTCTCATTACAAATGCCACAGCAGCTCTCCAGAAACCAAGAGAATGTCAAAACTGAGACCCTTGGAGATCATCTAGTTCAATCCCTTTGCATCATAGATGGAGAAACTGAGACATAGAATAAAGGCTAGAACCTAGGCTCCCAATCCAATGTACTGCAGTGCAATTGCAACACCTATCCCCTGTCTGTAATTTCTTCTTACCCTCCATGGGATGGGAATAACCAACAACTATCAAGATGGTACTTTTCATCTCCCCTAAGGGATTGTCAAGAGGCTTAATGAGACACAGTTCATTAAGTCCACTGAAGCTGCAAAGGACCTTGCATACTGTGGGTGCTCAACAAGTATTGCCTCATCACTCTCATCAGAAGAAACAGAAAATATAATCTATAAATACAAATTGTCTGATTAGTCCTGCTCCCTGAAGTACACCTGGAAACACACAGTCCCCTCTTCCTTCCTCCCACAGACACCATCTGCATTTGCTTCTCTCCATTGCAACTTCTTTTCTATTTCTGGAACATTTTTACATCGGTCTTTTCCCAGTGAGATTTGCTTCACTCTCCACCATCTTCTTCCCAGCATGCTCAGCTTATGTCTTTCTCCAGAACCCAACTCATTCAGAGCCCAGAACAAGCAATGCCCCACACCTACTGTAGAGGAAGACTTGAGTGTCCTGCAGGGAGTGAAAAGAGGGGATGAAAGAATGAGAAAGGAGGGAGGACAAGGGGATGATGTGACAGAGCTGGAATTCTTAAACCCCCAATCTCTTTATTCCCAGTCTAATGCACTTCCCATTGTGCCTTACAGGCTAGCTGAGACCCTAATAACTATAGTTATAACTTACATTACAACAGCACCTGGTTGGGTATTATCATTCTCATTTAATAGATGGAGAAAATCAGACTTAGAGAAGTGGGTTAATTGTTCAGGGTCCCCCAGTTGGGAATGGTCAAAGTTAGGATTTTGACCCAGGTGTTTTTGACTCCAAGTTCAGCACTGTTCTGAGTGTAACTGTTAAGCAGCATTTCAATCACTGGCTTTACCACTTGACTATCTGTGTAACCTTGGGTAAGTTACTTCCCCTCTCTGTGCCTAAACTTCTTTAACCTGTAAAATGGTGGGGGAAGCAGGTTGAGTGTATATTAGGTGACTTCCAAGTCTCCCTCAAGCTCTAAATCTATATAAATATCTCTATCCCACTCCCACCCTATCCTGGAAGAAATCACTGGAAGGAAAGTGGGGTCCCTCTGGTTTCTGGGGCAAAAACCCAGCATCTAGAAGCCATTCCCAGCCCTTGGGGGAATCTTGTGTGTCACAGGGAACCAGTCAGCATATTGGGGGGCTAGAACATATTAAGAGTTGTCTCACATCTTGGCTTGCCTACAGAGGTTTTCTGGAACTGGATGAATAGGTTCTATCTAGTTCAGTTGTGGAGAGCAAGCCTTTTCCACAGGCCATTTCAAGAATCATCAAGCAGTGAGTCATTCCTGGCTGGTGAATCCCACAGGCTCCCATTGGCGGGTGCAGGCTAGCTGACTAGCCTGCCTGTGCTCTGAATGTCAATTTCATGGGGAGGCAAGAGGAAGATGCTATTTGTCACCTCTTCCTCCCTCCTCCTGTGACAGGTGAGGAGAAGGAATGTTATATTCAGTGCCTCCCTTCCTCCCCCACCCAATGTGGTGATAGGGAGGCAGCAGATCTCCTCACCACAAAAAAGCCATATCAATAAGTACAGATATAAATAGAGCCATCCTTCAACCTCAGATTTCGGGGAAGCAAGTGGCCTATGGTCTATGCAAGGGCAGGAGATACAGGATCAGAGACCTATCAAGCTGTGACATCTTATTTAATGCCATCATTTTACAAAGGAGAAGAAACTGAGGAGGGAAAGTGATTTGACCAAGGCCACTCCAACAGTTAGAGTAAGTGGAAGATGTCTCAGAGATGAAACAACTAGAGACAAAGAGATCAGGGCAGATGTGAGAATATGCTCTAGACCTCATCTGTGTTCAATATACTCACAGGAAACTGACTAATCATGGAAGAAAAAATGCTAGGTAGGTTCAGACAACACTAGAACCATTCTTGCAATCCTCTGCCCTGCTCAGATCCCATCTCAGAGTATTGGGATTCCGTTCTGGCACCACTTTTTAGGAAGGACAATCATAAACTGGAGTTTCCAAAGGAGGATAATCAAGACAGGGAAGGGGATTGAGTCTATGCCATATGAGGACTGCTTAGAAAAAGTAAGTGCCTTTAGCCTGGAAAAGAAAAAATCTAGCCAGAGACATAAGAGCTGTTTTCAAGCATTTCAAGAACTGATCAAGGGGCGGCTAGGTGGCACAATGAGTAAGAGCGCCAGCCTCGGAGTTGGGATGACCCGAGATCGAATCCGGCCTCAGAAAATGAGCACCCAGACATAAATAATGACTAGCCGTGTAACCCCGAGCAAGTTACTTAACCCCAATTGCTTAAAAAAAAAAAGAACTGATCATGTCACTTACCTGCTCAAGAAGGTTCAGTGGCTCCCCATTTCCTCTTAGATAAAATGCAATCTTCTTTGTTTAGCTTTTAAAGCCCCTCATAGTGTGGCTCCAACCTATCTGATTCTATATTATATCTCACACACTCTGTGTTCTAGCCAAATCAGTCTATTTTAAAGTCCCCAAACACAATATTCCATCTCCAGACCCTGTGTGGTAGCATATTCTGAGCCCCCTTCCCATGCCTGGAATGCTCTTTATCTCTGCCTCTTGGAAGCCTGAGCTTCCTTCAAGGCCTGTGGCTAAAGTGCCACCTCCTATGGTCCAAGAAGTCCTTCCTGATTTCCCCAATTGTTAGTGTCCTCTCTTCCCTCAAATTACTTTTTTATTTTTTGGTATGATTATTGTCAGCTATTTAGCCTGTATTTTGGGTTTACTTATATGGGTACATATTGTTTCTCCCCAGTAGAATGCAAGCTTCTTGAAAGCAGGAACTATTTTCAATTTCATCCTTATATCTCCATCTCCTAACACAAAGTAGGTTCTTAAATGTTTGCTGAATAAGATGGAATGGATCTGGAATAATACCTGTTCTGCTTGGCCCAGGGGGCAAAACTAGAAGCAATGGGCAGAGGGCACAGCAGGAAGATTTCCTGTTTCACAGTGAGGCAGAACTCGGCAACAATCACAGCTGTTCTACCATGGCTTGGGCTGAGGCTTGAGGAACACATCTCAAAGGCTGTAAATGGGATTGCTGCAGAGGAGGATAGGAGGGGGGTACACAGGGGAGTGTCAGACTAGCTGACCTCAGAGGCCCCTTCAACCTGTGGTATACCACAATTATAAGAAACACACTTGCTCAAGACTGCTATGATATTCAAATACTCAGCAAATGTTTCTTAAGCACCATTGTGTACAAGGGCCCTATTCTTGGTGCCCAATGATAAGACCCCAATGGAAATATATATGCATATGTGTCTATATATACATATGTATACACATACATATATACATATACCTATGTGTGTAAGTGTATATGTATAAGTGTATATACATATATATGTATATATAATTATAATTAATTAATTAAATACACATATTTCATATAGATATATGAAAAAGAAAAGGAAAGCAAATGGAAATTGGCAGCCCTAAGGATGAGCCCCAGAGTTACTTTTGCTCCTATGGCCCTATTCCTGTCTGGCAGCTCTCTGCTGTTCTCTGCCCCTCTTTTCCCTTCTTTCTCCATGGCTCTTTGTCCCACTGTCTGCTGCCTTAAGCTCTCTCCATTGCTCTTCCTCCTTAATTTGCCCTCCTTCTTACTGGTGGCCTTTGTTCTCTTGTGGGCTTTGCTTTCTGTCTGCTGCCTGCCTCTTGAACTCTATTCTCTCTCTCTTTCTCTTTCTCTCTCTCTCTCTCTCTCTCTCTCTCTCTCTCTCTCTCTCTCTCTCTCTCTCTCTCTCTCTCTCTCTCATTTTCTTTCTCTTTCTTTCTCTCTCACTCCTTCTCCCCCCTCTCTCATTTTCTTTCTCTTTCTCTCTCCCTCTCCCCCTCTCTCTTATTTTCTTTCTCTTTCTCTCTCTCTCCCTCCCTTTCCCCCGTCTCATTTTCTTTCTCTTTCTCTCTCTCCCTCTCCCCCTCTCTCTTATTTTCTTTCTCTTTTTCTCTCTCCCTCTCCCCCTCTCTTATTTTCTTTCTCTTTCTCCCTCCCTCTCCCCCCTCTCTCATTTTTTCTCTTTCTCTCTCTCCCTCTCCCCCCTCTCTTATTTTCTTTCTCTTTCTCTCTCCCTCTCCCCCTCTCTCTCATTTTCTTTCTCTTTCTCTCCCTCCCTCTCCCCCTCTCTCTCTCATTTTCTTTCTCTTTCTCTCTCTCTCTCTGCCACACACACACATACACACATACACACACTGATCATCACATCTTTAAATGTTCCCTCTGCTCAGAGCCTTGGAAAGGAACAGTACTGCAATGCCTCCCAGCCTGTTGCTAGGCAACACAGTATCACATGGAGATTACCAATTTTTTGTCTGCTTCTCCTTAAGAGAAGCCGTGAATCAGTTACCACCTCTAGAATTGAGCAAATCCAAGAGGAAAAAGGAGCCAGGGTCTCTTTGAGGTGGGGCAAGATGAGATAGTGGAACGACTACTAGCTCTGGCACTAGATGACCTGGGTCCGAGCCCCAATTCTGCCTCAGTTCCCTCATCTGTAAAGTGAGAATAATCACAATTTCCCTCCCTATCTCCCAGGGCTACTGTGAGGAAAACACTTTGTTATGTTTCAAACTACAACTGGGGGTGGGTGGGGAGAAGAAGTATTTCCAATCCAATGATCAGTAGGTAGTAAGTCAGAAATTCTTGAATTTTATTTCTTGCTGTGCTATTTATTCAGTATATGACCTTGGGGTTTTGTCTCCTTTTGTCTCCTTTCAAAATTTGTATTATCCATTGCCTTTGTAAAGTCATATCCCCAAAATGTAGAGCTGGAAGGTACCTTTGAGGTGAAGTTCAAGCTCCTCAGTTTACAGCTGAGGCCCCAAGAGGTTCAGTGACTGGCTCAAGACCATACTGTCTTCCTGACTCGGACTCCAACACTTTGTCCTGTACCACGTTGCCTCCACTTTCTTTTCCATAAAATCTAAATTTTTACTGGTCAACTTCCAATCCCTTCACTCCTATCTCTTTTCTCAGTCCATTACCCCTGATGTAGTCTCACTTTCTTCCCTTTATAGTCTTCATCCTAGAGTCAGCCAATTCAACTACCTTTGTAACCTTGGACAAATGATTTAACCTCCCTGGGCCTCAGTTTCCTCCTCTGTAAGATGAGGGGGTTGGACTAAATGACTTCTGAGGACCCTTTCAGTTCTACATCTATGATCCAATGAGCAATTAAGTATACTAGAGACTATAGGAACGAGGGCTCTGCACACCCTTATTCCAATATACTCATTAACCCATTCACCAGCTTACTCAATATCCTATTTCCAATGTGATTCTGTCCAAATTTTACCTAGCCCACTCAAAATTAATGGGCCTAGATGACCACTCAGGATGAGAAGACAATATCACTGCCAGGTGGATCACATTGAAACTAACTGAGGGTTCTCAGATTGCTCCTCAAATAAGCTTCCATTGTGTTCTCATCGTTCCCACTTGAACCTACAGCCCCTTTTTCCCGGGAATATGGCTTTCTTTTATTGGTTCCAGTGTCATGTTGAAGAACAAATAGCAGGGACAGCTAGGTGTCGATGCAGTGGATAGAGCACCAGTCTTGGAGTCAGGAGGACCTGAGTTCAAATCCAGCCTCAGACACTTACTAGCTGTGTGACTCTAGGCAAGTCTCTTGACCCTGATCGCCACCAAAATAAATAAATAAATAATGGCAATGAGTCAGGTTCGATCAGGAGGTGCTAGGAGCAGAAGTCCACCGAAGCAGAAGAAATTTGGCAGATATTGAAGATCCACTCAGGCAGAGGTTCAAGTGCATGTACATCATCTAAGGCAGGGAGTAGCAGGCAGATATTGTAGGTCAAAGCAGTCAAGCAGAAAGGTCCAGAGTTTAGAAGTCAACAAGGACAACACTGATAAGAAGGCTTGAATTTTGATCCTAGGGCCCAAAGACCCTTTGCTTGCTGCAATATTTTTATGCTCTCTTCTGGTTATGGACTCTCTTCTGATTAAGCCCATGGATATTAATCCCAACTACAAAGCATAAACCTATCATAAATGAAGTAGGGACACAGATGTACGAATCTTCTACCAGGACCCCCTTCTGTGTGTCCCAGGTTTGTTAAGATTGCTATTGCAAAAGATCTAGGGGTTTGTCAAGATTGTGGCTCTATTCTATGAGTTCCCCAATGGTTTTCACCGTCAATCAGAAACATGTCTTTCTCATTGTTGGGAAAAGATAAGGTGCTTGCCTGTCCCTTCATGCCTGCTTGTACCTTCACCTTACTTTCTGAATAGGATTGACATGGGTCCTGCATAGGTGGTTACCCCCAAGGAGTAATGGCAAGGCCTGGGAAGGATCTGGGGTAATGAGGGATATATAGTTCCTCAACTCACTTACTGGAAACAGAGAGGGAAAGCATCTGATGGGAGTTCTGATCTGTAATGAAAAAGTAATAGAATCATTGGACTTAGAAGGACACAGTGAAAATTATCATGGAATCGAAACATGAGCCAAGCTGGAAGATAATAGCTGCTTCCAAATAGAGTGAACCAACTACATCCAAGGTTACTGAACCAATTGATGGATGTGATTCTTGAGCCACAGGCAGGGATCTCCCAAAGGCCATGGAGTATGGGAGAAAGGTTACAAGACTAGAGAGAAACAAATGGCCTGATTGAGAGAGAGAGACAGAGACAGAGGGAGACAGAGACAGAGAGACAGAGAGACAGAGAGAGAGAGAAAAGAGAGAAAGCTAGAGAAAGAGCCTGAAATTAGTGGGCTTGACTTTAATCCTGATTTTTAAAATTCTAAAACACAATATGAGGGTAGTTTGTAAGCATTTAGAAAGGAAAGTAGTGATCCCAAAGGCCAGCATGGCTTTGTCTGTTCATCAAGAATAGATCTTACAAAAAAAAAAAACCCTGTGAGATATGGATTACAGGTATTATTATCTCTATTTTATATACTTAACCCCTCTGTTCCTCAATTTCCTTATCTGAAATAAAGGGGTTGGACTCTATGGCCCTTAAGGTTCATTTTAGGTCTAAATCTACAATCATAGGATCTTCTATGGGGAAATAGCCCAAGAGAAGGTCAATGACTTACCTAGGGTCATACAGTAAGTATATGAGGTGAGGTTCAAACTTGGGTCTAAGCCCAGCTAAAATCCCATCTTCCTCAAGAAAGCTTTCTCAATTCCCCTTAATGCCAGTGCTTTCTGTTTGTTGATTCTTTCCAATTTATTTTGTCTATATATTGTTTGTACATAGTTGTTTGCATGTTTTCCCCCTATTAGACTGTGAGCTCTTTGAGTGAAGGAACTGTCTTTCGCCTTTCTTTGTAGCCATTAGCACTTAGGATAGTGTGCTTGACACAGTTAACAAACTTATTAATGACTGATTGATGTTAAAATGGAGTGATATCTCTAATGAAATTGGTGGGTGGCCCTTTGCTTTTCAAAATTCACTTGTATGATTTGAATCAAAAGTCATAGTTTGCTTGTCACATTGTGTGCTTTGTACCATTTGTATGGATTGCATTAAAAAATGTTCAGAAGGCACAGAGTTGGAAAGAATAGCCAACATGTTTACCTACAGTGTAAGGATCCAAAAACATCTTAATGTGAAAGAATCATGGCCCAAATTGAATGAGATGCAATTGATTGAGCAGAATGATTCAATAACATTAAATTAATAATTTAATAAATGTAATGATAAATGTAAATTTTTACACTTAGTCTCCAAAAATCAACTATATAGTTTTGTGAAAAGACCTGGAAGTTGTGTTGGGCAGCAAGCTGAAATGAGTCACCATGGTGTCATGGAAGCCACCAACATATTGTCTCTCTCCCCAGTTGAGAACTTTGAGGAAGGAAGATGTTTTGCTTTTAACACCTAGCAGAGTGCCCATAACACAGTAAGTACTTAACAAATGTTTGTTTATTAAATAGTATTGAAACTGAATTGAAATGAATCTTAATGAAATTTTAAGGTGCATTTACATATTTAAGCATCAGTGGATAGAGTGCTGGGAGTGGTCAGGAAGACCTGAGTACAAATCTAGCCTCAGACACTTCCTAGCTGTGTGACCCTGGGCAAGTCACTTAACCTCTGCCTGCCTCAGTTTCCACATCTATAAAATAGAGAGAATTATAAAATCTACCTCTGAGGGTTGTTGTGAAGATCAAATGAGATAATACCTGTAAAATACTTAGCACAGTAGCTGGTGCTATAAAAATGTTAGCTATTATTATTTTTTCTTTTTAAAAAAAATTAATCTTTTATTTATTTATTTTTAGTTTTCAACATTCATTTCCACAAGATTTTGAGTTACAAATTTTATCCCCATCTTTCATCTATCCTCACCCCAAGATATCGAGCTCACTGAACACTCCTTCCCCAAATCTGCTCTCTCTTATATCCTCCCCCATGCCCCCTCTGGTTTTCCAGTAGGGCAAGATGGATCGATATAGCCCAGTGCCTGCATATCTTATTTCTAAGTTGCATGTAAAAAATACTAATATATATATATATATACATATATATATACATATATACATATGTGTGTATTTAAATATTTGATTTTAAAACTTTGAATTCCAGAGTCTTTCCCTTCCTACCTCATCACCCACCCTTACTGGGAAGTGTGTGCTTCTAACTTCCCTCCCCCGCAACCTGCCCTCCCCTCCATCATACTCCCTCTCATCCCCCGTCCCCCTACTTTCCTGTAGGGTGAGATACCTTTTTAGTGTGTATGTCATTCCCTCCCTAAGCCAAATTCAGTGACAGTAAGGTTGACCCACTCCCTTTTGCCTTCCTGTTCTTCCCCTCCATTGTAAGTTTTCCCTTACCTCTTCTATATGAGATAATTTACTCCATTCTGTCTCTCCCCATCTCCTCTCATTATATTCCTCTCTCACCTCTCAACTTCGCCTTTTATGTATCATCCCTTCCTATTCAATTGGTTCTGTGCCCTCTGTCTATATATACCTGTACACATATATACACACTCACATATGTATTCATATGCCCATATACCATCCTATATAGACATATATATGTATGTATGCACACATACACACACATACACACACACACACACACACACATATATTTCTATTCCATTCAACTATTCTCATACTGAGAAAAGTTTCATAAGTTACAATTATCGTTTTTCCATGTAGGAATGTAAATAGTTCAACTTTGATAAGTTCCTTATGATTTCTTTTCCCTGTGTACTTTCTCATGTTTCTCTTGCTTCTTATATCTGAATGTCAGATTTTCTCCTCAACTCTGGTTTTTTATCAAGAATGCTTGAAAGTCCCCTATTCCATTAAATGACCATATTTTCCCCTGAAACATGATACTCAGTTTTGCTGGGTAGGTGATTCTTGGTTTTCATCCCAGCTCCTTTGACCTCCAGAATATAATATTCCAAGCCCTCAGTGTAGAAGCTGCCAGGTCCTGTGTTATCCTGATTGTGTTTCCACAGTATTCAAATTGTTTCTTCGTGTCTGCTTATAATATTTTCTCTGTGATCTGGGAACTCTGGAACCTGGCTATCATATTCCTAGGAGTTTTGTTCGGGGATCTTTTTCAAGAGGTGATCAGTCGATTCTTTCAACCTCTATTTTGCCTTCTGGTTCTAAAACATCAGGGCAATTTTCCTTGAGAATTTCTTGAAGGATGAATTCTAGGCTCTTTTTTGGATCATGGCTTTCAGGTAGTCCAGTAATTTTTAAATTATCTCTTCTGGATCTATTTTCCACGTCAGTGGTTTTACCAATGAGATATTTCATATTGCATTCTATTTTTTCATTTGTTTGTATCTATTCTATAGCATATTGATTTCTAATAAATTCATGAGCTTCCAGTTGCTTCAATCTAATTTTGAAGAAGTGATTCTCTTCAGTGAGTTTTTGAAATTCCTTTTCCATCTGGAAAATTTGGCTTTTTAAGGCATTCTTCTCCTCATTGGCTTTTTGGGCCTCTTTTGCCATTTGAGTTAGTCTATTTTTTAAGGTGTTATTTTTCTTCAGTGTAATTTTGGGTCTTCTTTAGCAGGCTGTTGACTTGCTTTCCATGATTTTCTTGCATCATTCTCGTTTCTCTTCCCAATTTTCCTCTACTTCTCTTACTTGATTTTCAAAATCCTTCTTGAGCTCCTCCATGATCTGTAACCAATTTATATTTTTCTTGGAAGCTTTTGATGTAAGAATTTTGACTTTGGTTCTCTTCTTCTGATTCCATGTTTTGATCCTTTTTGTCCCCCCAAAAAATGATTCTATAGTCTGATTGCACTTCCTCTGCTTGCTCATCTTGCCAGCCAGTTACTTGACTTTTGAGCTCTTTACCATGGTAGAACTCTGCTTCCAAAGTGGAGAGAGCTGTGTCCCAAGTTGCTGGGGATTTCGCAGTTGCCAGAGCTATGAGAAGGGTACCCTCTCTACAGCCACCACAAGCTCTGGCACACTGGCATTTCTCACCCCAGGACTACCACCCAAGACTGTGACCCAGATCCAAGCAGGTCAAAGCAAGAGTGATTACTCTCTGGATGGTCACTTGGTCCCCCTATAATCTACAGGCCAGCAGCTCTAGAGGCAGCCACATGGCAGCAGCTGCAGCTGCAGCCTCTACCACCTCTCACCCTGGGGGCAGGGCTGGATTGTGCTCTTCAGGAATCTGATTCCAACAGAGTTCCTCACTGACCTTTTACTTTTGCTTTGACGTTTATGGGTTGAGAAGACTGGAAACCACCACAGTTGCTAGTGATTCACTCTCCTGAAGTCTGTGCCACTGGTCAGGGCCAGTGGCTCATGTGAGACTGCACTCAGCTCCCAGCAGGGTGCAATAGACCTTTTCTGTCAACCTGCCAGGCTGCCTTCAGCAGGAGATTTGTTTCTCTCTGTCATTTTGTGGGTTCTGTAGTTCTGAAATTTGTTTAGGGTCATATTTTACAAGTATTGGAGGTGGTTGGTATGGGAGCCTAAGAAAGTTCCTGCTTTTACTCCACTATCTTGACTCCGCCCCCCCCCCAGCTATTATTATTATTTTCACAGGGTCATAGTATCCAGAATCAGGGGGGTCTACACAGGACATTGTCTTAGTCAGAGAACACCTGAATTACTGTTTTTAGGTCTGGGTACCACATTTTTGGAAGAATTTTGACAATCTGGAGTGTGTTATATGGCAGATAACTAGAAAGCTGAGATAAATGGAGATCAATCAATCTGAGGACTAGTTAAAGGAGGTTTAGTTAAAGTAAGTTTAGTCTGAAGGAAAGAGACTAGGGCATGGAGGGGGCAGTTACAGGTGAAGAAGATTTCAGTTTGATTGAAAGACAAATATCCTAAAAATTAGGACAATTAAGTGTAAGAGGATGGCGGGGAGGTAGCAAGATCCCTGTCCCTGGAAGCTATTGAGCAGAAACAAAAAAGATCAATGAGTCAGAGTAATGAAAAAACCTATAGTGGATATAAGTGGGCTACAGCATATTACCAATGATGATTTAAACTAAAGAGATGGGCATGTATTACCAGAAAAAAAGGTGGGCTACTTGTTTAGTGAGAATAAAAAATAACAGTCACAACTACAAAACACTTCTCACACAAATAAAATCACATCTAAATAGTTGGAAAAATATCAATTGCTCATGCCTGGGTCGAGCTAACATAATAAAAATGACAATTTTACCCAAACTAAGCTATATATTTAGTGCCATACCAATCAATTTACCAAAAAACTAGTTTCTAGAGTTAGACAAAATAATAACAAAATTTATTTGGAAAAACAAACGGTCTAGAATATCAAGGGAATTAATGAAAAGAAATGCTAGGGAAGGTGGACTAGCTATGCCAGATCTTAATCTGTATTATACAGCAGCAGTCATCAAAACTGCTTGGTACTGGCAGAGGTGCAAAGTAGTGGATCAATGGAATAGATTAGGCGCAGGAGACCCAGCAGTTAATGAATATAATAATCTATTGTTCAGTAAACCCAAAGACCCAAGTTTTGGGATAAGAATGCATTATTTGACAAAAACTGCTGGGAAAACTGGAATACAGTATGGCAGAAACTGGGCATAGACCATTATCTAACACCATATACCAAAATCAAGTCTAAATGGGTGCATGATCTAGGTATAAAGGATGATACTGTAAGCAATCTGGGAAAGCAAGGAATAGTTTACCTGTCAGACTTGTGGAGAGGGAAAGACTTTAGGACCAAACAAGAATTAGAGAGCATTATAAAATGCAAAATGGATAATTTTTATTACATTAAATTGAAAAGTTTCTGTACAAACAAAGCCAATGTAACCAAGATCAAGAGGGAGGTGGGAAATTGGGAAAGAATTTTTACAACTTGTGTCTCTGATAAAGGACTCATTTCTAAAATTTATAGAGAATTGAGCCAAATCTATATGAATACAAGTCATTCCCCAATTGAGAAATGGTCAAAGGATAGGAACAGGCAGTTTTCAGAGAAAGAAATTAAAGATATCTATAAACATATGAAGAAACACTCTAAATCACTATTGATTAGAGAAATGCAAATCAAAACAACTCTGATATACCACATCTCTCCAGTCAGATTGGCTAAGATGACAAAACAGGAAAATGATAAATGCTAGAAAGGATGTGGACAAATTGGAATACTAATACATTGCTGGTGGAGTTGTAAACTTATCCAACCATTCTGGAGAGCAATCTGGAATTATGCCCAAAGGATTATAAATAATTTCATACCCTTTGACCCAACAATACCACTTCTAGGGTTATATCCCAAAGAGATCACAGAAATGGGAGAAAGACTCATATGTACAAAAATATTTATAGCAGCCCTTTTTGTGGTTGCAAAGAATTGGAAACTAAAGGGGTGCCCTTCAATTGGGGAATGGCTAAACAAGTTGTGGTATATGAATGTAATGGAATATTATTGTGCTATAAGAAACAAGGAGGTGACGGATTTCATAATTACCTGGAGAGACTTATACAAACTGATGTTGAGCGAGAAGAGTAGAATCAGAAGAAATTTGTATACAATCACAGACATACCATATCTGTGATGACCAATTATGACAGACTGGACTCTTTTCAGCAATGCAGTGATATAAGTTAATCCCGAATGACTCAAGAAAGTGAGAAATGAGCCATCCAGAGATATAACTAGAAAGAACTGAGCCTGAATCCTGATGGAAGCAAACTAAATGATCTTGTTCTTCTCATTGTTTGGTTTTACTTCTTCCTTACCATCTTTCATCCCACCTAGTACAATATGCCTTTGTAATTGGAATAATGTTTAATATGAATGCATTTGCAGACCCTATACTGTACTATATGCTGTCATGAGGGGAGGGGGGAGGGAAGTAAAGGAAATTTGAAAATCAAGGAACTATGGAATTGAATCTTGTTAACTGAAACTAAACTAATAAATTAATTAAAAAAAAAGAATGCAAAAAAAAAGAAAGAACTGATCCTGAATCCTGATGGAAGCAAACTAAATGATCTTTTTCTTTTCATTGTTTGGTTTTATTTCTTCTTTACCATCTTTCATCCCACCTAGTACAATATGCCTTTGTAATTGGAATAATGTCTAATATGAATGTATTTGAAGATCCTGTACTGGACTATATGCTGTCATGGGGGAGGGGGAGGGAAGTAAAGGAAATTTGAAAATCAAGGAACTATGGAATTGAATCTTGTTAACTGAAACTAAACTAATAAATTAATTAAAAAAAAAAACAAATAACAGACAGATAGCTTGAGGGCCACACAGGTTTCCCTAAACTAAGAAAGAAACCAGGGGAAAGCCTCAAGGAGCTTATATTCTATTGGAAGGGGATCTGGTTGGGTAAATCCTCTAGGCAGAATTTATGGGAGGAAATGGAGAACTACAAAGGATGAGAAAACAAGCATGGGTCATATTCTGTACCCATGGAGATAATGCCCACATCAATGAAGTCCCAAATATTCAGACCCTCTACTTTTGATCCTGACAGAGTTTATTTGTGCCCAAATGTAGTTCATGCTCCCGATTGAAAGTGCCTCTACTCAAGCATATGGATGTTATGGCTAGAGTGTACACACACACACACACACACACACACACACACACACACACACACACACGCACACATGCATGCACACATGTATAAAAATATATTCATGAAGTCTTCAACTTAGGGAGTAGTTTGAGGCTATCAATGGGCAGGACATTTTCTCTGTGAGTACCACAGGACTCCCAAAATTATAGATAGGCTATGGACACTTTCCTAGCTGGAAATTTCTTATTTTAGAAGAAAACAAGGTCTTGTCATGAGGCAAGACAGGGAATGACAAGCCAAGAAAGGCCAGGACAAAGAGTCTGGTTGCACCAGTGGGTTCTGACCAATAAAGATGGTCGAATCAACAAGAGCTCTTGGCCAGAAATCAGTTGGTATAAGGAAGGACACATGAGTACAAGTGTGCGAACAGAGGCCAAACTCTGAAGGCAGAAGCAGGTGATAGCAGAGTTTCAGGAAGGTTGGCTGGGTCAGCATAAGTAAAACCATGTAGATGGTGATGTGCCTAAGCAAAAGGGTCAGAGTCTGAGTGTTAGCACAGCAAGAAAGCCAGAGCAGCTGGCTGGGGGAACAACAAAGCAGAAGCTTAAGTCAACAGCCCTAAGGATTGTACTAGCCTCTGCTCAACCCTTTTTATCCTTTAATGCCCAACTTAAGTGCTACCTCCTCCAGGAAGCCTTCCATACTGCCCACATCCCACTCTAGTCAATACTGATTTTTCTACCTTTGGGCTTCACATAGACTTTCCCTTGAATCTCTCATGTTGAACTATTTTGCATTATACTCACTGATTTTTGTCTACTGGACTGTAACCTCCATAAGTGCAGGGATATCGTCTAAATTTTTCATTATTTAAAACAAAGAGGGGAGTTAATGAAGTTGGTTTTATCATTTGACCAATGGTAACTGGAAACATCATGTCATAGGTGATTGGCCATCCAGTATTACAGTGCTTATGATAAGTATTTGCAACAACAACAAAAAAAGACTATCATGAAATTAATTGAAACTTATGCACTAATATCCATTATAAAAGATGGGTAGGTAGGGAAATTCTACAAAGGACTTGATAGGACCCTCGAAACTAAATTGAAATATACTTTGCATCACTGAAGTCATCAAGTATCAAAGGTGAGAACAAGTGAGGAGGGAGAGAAATACCTCAGAAAGCACCAGTCAGGAAGAAGGAATTCAAGAGGCTAAAGGTTTCTAGAGTACTCAGAAAGATCATGCTTCTACATCTAGCATACTTTCCTCACAAGAAGAATCTATAGGCACTGGATATGGCAAGCAACAGAAACAATCACCAAAAAAATGAAATTGATTCTATTCTAACAGACAGCGAAACATTTGTTGTTGATGTGGTCGTCTTCCTGAATCACCAACAACCCATATACTTACATTTACCGTCTTTAAAACACCTGCCTGCGCACATTCATTAAATGGTATCTTTGATGAGGGCATTAGTAGGAAATAGGCAGATTTTTGTAAACAACACTTTATAATGGACCACATCTTTACCATCTCACAATTGATTGAAAGATGTATGGAATAAATAAAATAAATAAATAAGAGCTCATTGTACTTTGTTGTACATTGTACAACATTGTACATTGTATATTGTACTCATTGTTTTTGCTTGATTATGGAAAAGCGCTTGAGTTGGTAAAAACAAAATGCCACCTCAAGGGCTCTAGTGCAACAATGTGTCTCCCATACACATATCAAAATCACGCAAGATTCTCTGAAAGATATAACGACAAAAATAACCTTGTTGAAAAATCCTTTGATCATAAACATCAGACAAGGCATAAAAAGGAGATTATGACAAGCAAACACATTCACCACTGTGATAGCAGCTCTCCAGCACAGTCTATGTTGAAAAGACATTCCCTAGGAATGCCAAAGTTGTCCAGATGCTCCAGTTGGTGGATGACATTTGTATGCACAATGCAGAGAGTTGGTCCATCGATGTGTATACCTGGGGCATACATTATTCCAAAGAGATAGCAAGCTGGGACCAGAATTGAGCAGGAGGAGGGAGAGTCACAGTTGCCTTCAGGAAATTGCAAAGATCCTTTAAACCTTTAAGTTTCTACAATAAACAAAAGTCCCGCTTTTTAATTTTTTTTTTTTGCTTTTAGCTTTCAACATTTCACTTTTATAAGATTTTTAGTTCTAAATTTTCTCCCCTTCCCTCCACTCTCCCTTCCCCAAGATAGCATGCAATCTGACATAGGTTATACATGTATAATCATATTAAACCTATTTCCACATTAGTCGTGTTGTAAAGAAGAATTAGAACCAAAGGGGAAAACCATGAAAAAGAAGAAACAAAAAGAAAGAGAAAATAGTATGCTTCCGTCTTCATTCAGACTTCATAATTCTTTCTCTGGGTATGGATAGCACTTTCCATCTTGAGTTTTTTGGAATTGTCTTACATCCTCATATTGCTGAGAAGGGCTAAGTCCATCAGAGTTGGTCATCACACAATGTTGCTGTTACTGTGTACAATGTTCTCCTGATTCTGCTCACTTCGTTCAGAATCAGTTCATGTAAGTCTTTCCAGGTTTTTCTGAAGTCTACCTGCTCATCATTTCTTATGGAACAATAGGATTCCATTACATTCATATACCACAATTTGTTCACCCATTCCCCAAATGATGGACACCCGTTCAATTTCCAATTCTTTGCCACCACAAAAAGAGCTGCTGGAAGTATTTTTCTACATGTGGGTCCTTTTCCCACTTGTATTATCTCTTCGGGCTACAGCCCTAAAAGTGGCATTGCTGGGTCAAAGGGTATGCACAGTTTTATAGCCCTTTGGGCAGAGTTACAAATTGAAAAGACTTTTTAATATCAATATGCTCCTGTTGTTGATGGATGACTGAGACTTGGAACACAACGGTCGCCAAAGAATTGAAAAGGCAACACACAGAGTGCAGTAAGGAGACAAGTAGAATATTGCAGGCAGTAAGATACAGCCAATGAGGAACTTTTAAGGACAGGAATAAAGTTTTCCATCAGAAAAAATTAAGAGAAGAGAGGCCAGCCATGTGTTGGGGGCACAGAACCAGAGGTGCACAGAAGCACTGCTCCACCATAGCCTTGTGATGTTGGAAGAAAGTAAGGGGGCCTCCAGTGCACTGGCTAAGTTCCAGTTGGTGGATGACATTTGTATGCACAATGCAGAGAGTTGGTTCATGAACTTTCAGGAGCACATAGCAACAAATGCATAGAATGGACAGACATGAACAGCTAGATGTAATGCATTTCTAGAGGGAACATCCACACTGATGAGATCATAGATCACAGATCAATAGTTAAGTATTGAGTGTCTCCTCCAGTATCTAGATCAGGGGTGGGGAGCCTGCGACCTGAAGGCCACCACAAGTGACCTTAAGGCTGCAGGTTCCCCACCCCCGATCTAGAGTAATGCTCTACACTCAAGACGCACTTAATCAATGTTTATTAAATTTGAATTTGGAACTTCAATCTGACTGCAGCTAAAACAGGAAAACTCAGAGAAACAAGGTTTTCACTGCTAGTGCTTGATCTCTAAAATGTTAGAGAGGGAAGTGACAGATAGGACCCTTGTGTGTCAAGGCTGCGAATTTGGGGGGTCCCTTGTGTCTGTGTGTGTATGTTGGTGTTTCCCCTTCTACTTTCTATGTGCTTTGTGTGTTCCTTTGTAGAGTCTTAGGCGCTGGGCTATGTTGCTGAAATGTCTGAGGTCTGAGACTCAGAGAAAGCCAAAGGGATTGGTAGTTATAACTCTGTGCCACAAAGTCATTGTCACCTGCATCCTTAGCCTCACCTTCTAGAGTATGGGTATATCTGTGTCAGAGCTTTGGGGAACCTACCAGTTAGAGGTCAAGGGACTCTGGTATTGAGATATGAACAAGGCCAGGAAGAAATAAGAAGGTAAATACAATCAGCACCTACAATCTGAGATAGAACCACTGCTCCAAGGACAGAAACTATCTTCTTTCTCTGGAATATGGGTGCCAAGGGATGGAAGGTGTGTCTTTCAGCAAAGGCAAGATTGAGCTTTGCCCATGCCTGTCATTTCTAATTCTACCAAAAAAATAAAGGTTTTCCTTTGGAGGAATTTCCATCACACCTTTCCTCCTATCCCTAGCCAGTCTCTTAAGTCTTTTTAGGGATGCAAATATGCTATACCAGCTAAGGCACCTGTTAGATTCAGAGTCATAGATATGGAAAGCAGAAATATTGGAGTTAGAATGGACCTCAGTAGCCATCTAGTACCACCCACACTTGAAAAAAGAAGCCCCTCTCCAAAATCACCAACAAGTAGTCATTTAGCATCTAGTTAAAGACCTCTAGCAAGGAAGAATTCACTGCCACCAGAAACAGTCCATTCCACTGTCATATAGCCTGAATTGTTACTGAGTTTTCTCTAACATCAAGTTGAAATCCATCCCTCTCTGGGCAACACCCATCTGTTGCCCTTTCTGGGACCAAGTAAAGCCAGTTCAATCACTCTCCCACCTGACAGCTCCTCCCATACCTGAAGAAAACCATCCTATTCCCCCAAAGTATCCCCACTTCCTTCAGCTGAACCTCACAAATATAATCTTAATACCCTGCTTCATCCTGGTTGCCATCCTGTGGGTGCTCTCCAGTCAATCAATGCCCTTCCTAAAATTCCATATATTGTTGTTGCCTTTCACCCACAAGGTTGGGCCAGATACTTGCATTTGGAGAGGAAATTGTACATTAGACCTGAAGCAAGATGTGCAAGAGGCTTTCTGATTGGCTGTCAATGATGTAATGATACCTCCTGTAGACACAAATCTGGCTGTTCTTCACACTATTTTCATATCTAACTTCTGTTTTGTGTTTGAAAGAAACTGCTCCTGAAATCGCCACTTTGGGGGGAGGGTAATTTCTGTTTCTCAGTCTTGGTTCTTTGTCTCATAACACACTCCAAAACCATACTGTCAGGGCTCAGAACTGTCCAGTCCTAACAGATAGCCACAAAGTTTCCCCCATTGCATATAGGCCCCTTCCTTTTTACTCTGTGCCCACTTAAATGGCCAAAAATCTCTTCTTCACTTAAATTGTACCTAAGCCAGCTAGAATCCCAGCCACCAAGTCACAAGGACTCAAGCACTATGAGAAAGACAAGAACAGGCTAGGTCGGGAACTAAGAAGCCAAGTAGCTGAACCAGGGTAAAAAGGCTTGGTCCTTAATCCAAAGAGCCCAGGTGGTCTCCAGGGAGTTTACACAGTAGTGACAAGTCCTTAAGTGTAAGGGTTAATTCAGAAGAGTTCTATGGAGTATGGAGTGGGTGTGGGTGGTGAGGCTGTGGCAATAGTTGTTCCAACAGCTATTTAAGGGCTTCTGATGAATCACAGAATTTTGGGTGGTAAAGGGACCTTAGTAGCCACCTGGTTCAACTGATATACAAAAGGAATCATAACCTACCCAAGCCTCTGCTCAAAGATCTCCAATGAGGGCTAACTGAATAACTACCAAAGCAACCTATTCTATTTTGTGGGTACCTTTACACTCAAACAGCTGATGTCTTCTTTCTACATCTACCTTACCTGTCTAGGCCCTCTGGGGTAACTATTCTAACCTCCTTTATTGCTTTTATTGAAATACCACATAAGCACTACTCTTTATGGAAGAACATTCAGAAGAAAAGAAAACCTTATATCATAATTTTAGTTGTATCTGAAACATAAGAAAAGCCAGGTCTCGTGCTTTTGCTCCCCTGTGTGAAGTGGGGCTATCAGAAGCACCATCTACTTCATGGACTCTGATACTGACTAATATAACTCAGAGTTTTTATAGCCTTTGGAACTTCTGAGAAGAAAGAGGCTTTGTAAATACAAATTACTCCAGTCAATAGAGTCAAGGAAGAAAGAAGAAAATTAGGCAAATCCCTTTCATTTTAAATTATTGCCCACTTCCCTCTTTGTTCAAAGCTACTTCCGGCTCTGGAGTTCAGGCCCCTCTCTCCCTCTTCTTACTTCCATCTCTGGGTCAGAAGACCCAGATGCAAGAAATGTAAGTAGGAGAAAAAAGTTCCACTTCTGAGGCACCAATTTTCCCCGGAGGAAAATTGAGCCTATCTGGCAAGGATAGATAGATAGAAAGTCATTCATTCATCAATCATTTCCTGAATACTTTGTGTGTGTAGGGTTCTTTGCTGAGCTATATATAGGGGAGAAAAGGTAGAAAGGATATGATGCCGTCCATCCCAGAGCTTATGGTCTGCCAGATAGGACACAGCTACAAACAGCAGCAATAAAGGCAAGTAAGATCACTGCCATATGAAGTGCAAAGTATCATGGAGGAAAATAGGAGAAGTCACATCTGGTGGGGGATGATCTGAGAAGACATAATAGAGGTGGTGAAGCCTCCCAGAAAGATGAGGAGGATTTCAACAGGTAGCAATATGGAGTATACACATGAGCAAAGGCATAAGGGCAAGAAAGCTCAAGGTATGTTTGGGGAATAGTGAGTAGTCCTGTTTGTCAGAACATCACATACTAGTTCAGAAGCAGAGGGAGATTAGACTGGAAAAGGTTAGTACCAGACTGTGAAAATCCTCAAATGCCAGGCTGAGCTGTTCTGACTTTATATGGCAAGCAATGGGGAGCCACTGAAGATGTGTGATGCTCAGAAAAAGTTCCTTGAATGTTAGAAACATGTTCCAGCTCCAGACTGCTTTATTAGGTTTTGAGGCTTCTCTACGTGGGTCAGTCTTTGAAAGTCCCCCATCTCCTTTTCTTTCTTCTCCTCAATCTTTCACCTTCCTGAGGTCAGTTGCCTATTACCAAATTGCTGATATCTGGTACTGTTCTCTCCTAGAAACCATGAAGAAACAACATATCCTGGGACACCCAGGCCCTAGACTTTCATTTGGAAAGTAACAGGTAGAAGGAATAAAGGACCGGCCAATTGGAACCCAAAGAAGGGAAGAAGAAGCTGGGTTCAGCCTCAGTCACTCCACCTTCCCCCACATCTGAATCAAAACAATTCAGAGCAAACAGCCAACCTTCCTAAACATTCACTATGGGGAATGAGCAAAACCGCTAACTGATTATTAACATTCTGAGAGCAAGAATGTATCTGGGGACAAGAACCCCACACAGTGAGCAAGAGGGCACTTTCTGAGAAACACTCTACCTGCTATTCCCCATTCTGGAAAACCAAATGTGTGCCCCTCTGTCATAAGCCTCCAAAAGAGATATCATTTTACCAACTGACAAAGCCCATTGTACTGGTTAGTCATCTCACAGCGTCCCGGGAATACCCAAGGAGGTCAGAAGTCAAGCAGGAGTTAGCAATGTAGGCAGCCTACTTAGCAGCACTACATGACTCCTTGTCTGGATGAGTGTCCATAGTTCCAAACAGCCCTAGTGATCAATTTGTAAGGCTTGTGAGTGTTTTTGAGATATCTGTAATGCTGATATTGAGGATGTCTCAGTTATTGCTGGTTGGGGTCGCAGTTCTAATGACCCATCCAGAAACCTGGGAAAACCTTTCAACTGGAAAGTTCAATTAGTTGGCACCCCCACCCCCACCTGCAAGCCCAGTGGCCTCAGTGGTATGGAAGAATGTCTTATTCAAAAACACAATAGGTACAATGCACCAGATGATCAAATGAATCAATTAAAAAACATTTATTGGGCGGTTAGGTGGCGCAGTGAATAGAGCACCGGCCCTGGGGTCAGGAGGACTGGGGTTTGGATCCAGCCTCAGACACTTAACACACACACACACACACACACACACACACACACACACACACACACACTAGCCATGTGACCTTGGGCAAGTCACAACCCCAATTACCCTCCAAAAAAAAGGCGGAAAAAAAACTTTTATTAAGCACCTATTATGTGCCAGGCACTAGGGATATAAATCTAAAAGTAAGGACACTTGCTCTCGAGGAGCTTACGTTCTAAAAGGGAGATCCAACACTTATCAGTCAGTGGAATCAGAGCAGCCTGATGAGCCCTACTGTGTAGATACTCTTTTGTCATGGCCACAGGAAGGATTTCTCTTTCCTTTCTGGGGCGTGCCATGTGCTGTGCTCTTCCTCTTTTTTGCAATTTCATAAATATTCAAGCTTCTGTTTGAATTGTGAACTCTTCGCTCTTGCTTAGGGCTCCACCTGCACGTTCATTTGTCCTATAATAAATCTCATCATAGCACGATTTCTCATGGACTTGTGATAATGTTTTGGGCCAGGTACATAATGCTCAGCTTGCTCCCTGGAGGTCTACCCTGGCACCCTCTTATAGTCCTCTGCACTTCTACCATCTCTACTCACTTCCACCACCACTGAGTAGTCAGTGTGTCCATTCCCTTATGACATTACCGAGGGATCACATGAGAAGAGGTGTGGAAAGCATCTTATACACAGAAAGCCCTCTCTCTATATAAACTTCAGTGATAAAGATGAACAAGAAGAAAAACAAGGGGAGCCTGGACAGTGGGCATCTGATCTGACCAAGATGGAGAGTCAGGCAGGGACAAAGTCTTTGTGTCTTCTTCTCCTTGTCTCCAGCGTTCTTATTCACATAGGAGGCAAGCTCTGAGTCTCCAAGCTCATCCAGAGGGTCTTCTGAATGAATACACTCTACTTCTCCAGAGATCGGCAGGGTAACCTGCTCCATCACATTAAACACTGGGAGGGCATCCTTTCACAGCACCATACTCTAATGAATCTGTGACTTTGAGAGTATTTAATCCCATTCAAATCAATAAGGATTTATTACACACCTACTATGTACCAGGCAGTATGGTAGGCATTCAAGATACTAGGACAAAAGTGAAAATTATCCCTACCCTCAAGAAGCTTATACTCTAATGATGCAAAAGTACAATCCATTCATGCATGCCTATCCTGTGAGACCTCTTCTCCATATCCTATTCATCTACCCCCTTAGAATCATAAAATATCTGAACTAAAAGTTTCCTTAGAAATCATTTAGTTCAAGCATATCACTTCATGGTGGTAGGAGGCAGACATAACTGAGGCCCAAGACAAGGGGCTTGATCAAGGTCACACAGCAAGCTAGCAGAAGAGCCAAGCCTCAATATCAGGGCTCTGGCCTCCCAAGCAGAGCCCCTTCCACTTCCCATACTGTCCAACTTCTAGCCTCACTGGTGACAAGCACAGGCCTCCACCTCCTTTCCCACTGTGAGCAATAACGTATTCTCAGTCACCCCAGGGCCATGCTGGCAGTTCTCCAAGCACAGGGGAGGTCAGAGCTCAGGAATCCTGCTCCAGTTCACTGACATTACTGACTCTTAGGGAGCTTGGTGATTCCTGGGAATGGATCTCCATGCTGTGGCAAACCAAATACAGAATCTTACACAGACCCTGACCTAAATTTGCTTGAATAAGGGACATAACATACCTGTTCAAACATCTCTAAGACCAACTGTCTAAAGGACTGTGACCTCAGTCCCCTGAGTTATAGTGACAGTGACTGAGGTTATTAATGACAAAAGACCAAAAAATAATCTGAGCCCCTTTCCCTTGGTTCAGCACCTTCTTTTCAGAACTCTTTGTGTTCTCTACAAGATCTTATACTGTGAATCAAAGATGTACCACGTGGAGTTGTTTTTGTTGTAGTTGTTAGCAGACATAGATAGCATGGTAGGTCACAAATCAATTTCCTATCTATTATCTCATTTTGATCCCCCCCATAAGCTTGGACAAGGGAACCTGGTATTATCCCCATTTTACAGATGGGGAAATAAAGGATCAGAAAGGGGATGTGACTTGTCCTCAAGGTGACAGATCCAAGACTAGAGCACAGGTTGACCAATTTCACATCTGGTGCTGTCTCCACTAAGCCACATAGACAACCAACTCAATGCAAAGATAGAGTATAATCAGAGAACCATAGAATGCTTGATTGGAAGGGATCATAGGAGCCACCTAGTTCAACTGTCTTGTTTTTGTAGTTGTTGACCAGTCATTTTTTAGTCCTAACTCTGTGACCCATTTGGGGAGTTTTCTTGGCAAAAATCTGGGAGTGGTTTGCCATTTCCTTCTCTAGCTCATTTAAAGATGAGGAAACTGAGGCAAATGGAGTTAAATGACTTGCTCAGGGTCACACAGCTAGTAAGTATCTGGGGCTGAATTTGAATCCAGGTCTTCCTGACTCTATGCCCAGCACACTGTCCAACATTGTGCCATCTAGTTGCCCCAACAATTCCCTTGTATTTAATACAGAAGGGCCTGAGGCACAGGGAGATTTAATGATTTGCCCATGGTCACACAGATGGTAAGTAGCAAAGCAAAGATTGGTGCTCAGATTGCCTAACTCCATACAGCCTTTTTCCCAGTGCACTGCCCTGATTTTTAAGTTTCAAAGTTACTGTGATTTCCATTACAGACATTCATCTCTAATACTGATGAACTGTTACTATAATTGTTCATAAGGGAAAGTGTCTCAATAAAGGAACTCAACAAAGGTCGGAAACTATGGAGTTAGAAGTGCAGAGTGGGGGGCGGCTAGGTGCGCAGTGAATAGAGCACCGGCCCTGGAATCAGAAGGACCTGAGTTCGGAGCCGGCCTCCGACACTTAATCCACACAAACAAAAACCTAGCCGTGTAACCTTGGGCAAGTTACTTAACCCCAATTGTCCTAAAGGGGCGGCTAGGTGGCGCAGTGAGTAAGAGCACCGGCCTCGGAGTTGGGATGACCCGAGATCAGATCCGGCCTCAGAAAATGAGCACCCACGCATAAATAATGACTAGCCCTGTAACCTTGAGCAAGTTACTTAACCCCAATTGCTTTAAAAAAAAAAAAGTGCAGAGTGAGAGAACAGGTTGTTGGGCCTCAGCCAATTAGCATCAGGGTCAGGTTGTCACTGGTTATCCCAGGGTCCTTTAATCTGACCCCTAGGAGTCAGACACAAGAAAGCATCAACGATCATGAATTTAGGAGGTCCAGGTGAATCAAGGTTATGATGAAACCACTTAATCAGCTAAGATGTCACCACCTGGGGCCCAACACCCAGTATCTTTTCTCTAAGAACGGAATAATGTTGGAGCTCAAGTCAGTACAGGCCAGATATTCAGTGCTAGGCTGAATCTGTGACAGACAGCAACACTTTTCAGATATGCTTTTCCATGTACCGTGTCCATCCTTTTATTAGGGTGATTGGTTCTCTGAAGTTTGGATTCAGTCAAAGGGCCACACTTGAGGACCTAGAGGTCCACATGTGGCCTTGAGGCCACAGGTTCCCTACCTCTGCACTAGCACTTATGTAGAGAAACTAGTCATTGGGTCAGTGGCCAAATGCCCCCCACACAAGACATAGGGGAAAACGTCAAGAAATCACAAATGGAAACAACTGCCCCTCGATAAAACTCCTCTAGATTTTACCTGGTTGATCACTCCATGCTCCCACATATTATACAGTGAATAGCATTGACAAGGTTGATAAATGTAACATTTGCATACCATTACCATTTTGCAACACAGACAAATACTCCCTCTTTTCTCTAATGCAAGGGCAGATGAAAGCTGATATATGACCCTAGCTGTGTTCCTGCACCAGTTTTTAACACAAAGACTGGGATCCTGTTGTCTGGGCAGTTTGTAGTTGTGACCCAGAAATGAGAATAGAATAGTTTAAGGCATTCCGGAAACTTATGGACATAGAATCCAGGGGAGGCCCTTAGCAATAGTCACTCCAACAGCTGCCTGAGGGCTTCAACTACTTTTTATGCTAGAACATTTCGGGACCATTTGCCCACCTCTACTTTGTCTGGTAAGGACTCTTGGACATAGAGGGCACTTGCTACCATCTTGCCAGGCTCCCTCATTGCGTCAATGATCAAGGCTACAACATCCTTGAGACAGACTAAAAAACTCACAAAGAGTTCTGGACCACCTAGGGGCTTAAAGACAGGGTCTTTGGCTTCCTCCTCATTAAGGGGAAGGGGCCTTGGCTGCAGGAAACGTGACTCAGATAAAGAAAGAATTATTAGACTTCATTCCTAGAAGATTTGGTTTCTAGGGAGATGAAAGTTCTTTATAAACAGCCCATTTCTCATAGAGCCTTGGGAGCAGGTCATGAGTAAGTCAATATAGAATTTCCATTCCCACTCACGGCAGGCAAATGAGACACATGAAGAAAGTCAATGTTTTGTCTTGTGTCCCATCATGAATCAGTGACACAGCTCAAATCTCATGTTCCTGCATCCACAGCGATAGCTAAGATCAGGATGCTGATAGAAAGGTGTAATGGACAAAGTCTGGCTGCTATAGAAACTGCATCAAGAGTGTGACTGGAGAGAAGATGGACCATATTAGTTTTACTCGGACCAACAGCATCAAAAGAAATTGCTGGACGCCTTAGAAAGTGTGCAACATGAAAAACCAGACCCAGTTGAATTATTTGAAACTTTAAGGTAAGACAACCACTACTTGGGCTTAGGACACGCCAAAACTGGCCAATTAAGTATCTGGCAAAAAGGTCTTTAGACAGGCCAGGCTGGGCTCCAGGATCCCATAGCCAGCCTATGAAGAATTGTTCTTTGCTTTGTGAATTATCATAACCAAACTATGGTGGGACTTTATAAATTAATGAGGTGGGTTTATTGTAGGTACATAATTTGGTGTTATAGATAGCTTTTCTGAATACAGCCTGGGGGTTCATTGAGTTCAGTTCCCTCATCTCATGAATAAGGAAGCTGAGATCCAGTAGAGGGGTACCCCTTTGCCCAAGGTCACACAGACAGAGTTGAAATTCAAATTCAGGCCCTCTGACTATCAAATGAGTGCTTTGTTTCCTCTGCAATCAGGAAACTGAGATTTGAGTAACATGGGGGTCTAAGAAGACCCTTCCAGACTATATCCCCCAATCCTCTTTCCTCCTTCTCCCTATCAATCTTCCCTCTTCTAGTATAACCTCAGAACTCAGCCTAGAGACTATTCAAGAGGTCTCTGGGGCTTCCAACACTGCCTTTCCAGAGCTAGCAGATCACAAATATGGTGATTTTCTTCAAGGGTAAGAGAATAATTTGTCCTTTTATCAACTAAAACCAGGACAGAGTCTCCCAAATTTGAACAAGCGTGCCCATTTATTTTAATGAACCCAAAGCAAAGCCCTACAAGAACAGAGCGTCAGACTAAAGCATTTCAATGGAAAGAGACTCTCTTGCCTTCTTTCTATTTAACAGAGTATAAAGAGGGTCACTTTGACTTCTTTTGGAAAGCTCATGGCTAAGCAGTGCCTCCTGGGTCACAGAAACCTGCTAGCTTGAGAAATAAAATCACAGCATCATGAAATCTCAGTGTCAGAAAGAACCTCAGGGGCCTGGGGTGGGGCTGGATTGAATAGCTCTTCAAACCTCCCCAAGAAGTCATCCAGTCTCTGTCTAAACCCCTCCAGTTATGGAGAATCAACTACCTCCCAATGAAGTCCATTCCACATTGGGATAGCTCTCAATTGTTGGAAATTTTTCCTGACATGTTGTCTCTATCTTCCTTTCTGTACCTTTCACCCATTGCTCATAGTTATGCCCTCTGGGTCCAAGCTGAACAAATCTAACCCCTCTTCTACCTTAAAGCCTTTCAATAATTGAAAACAATTATAATGTTCCACCCACAACAACCCCCAAGTATTCCCTTCTATTGGCTAAACTTTCCCATGGCACCATCCTGGTCATCCTCCTTTGGATTCCAATTCATGTTTGGTTTATATTTGTAAATATATTCAATCAACAAGTATTGTTGTACTCTCATGTGATATGACTATACATTTGACTAGGGCTTTCACAATCTGTAATACTTTTTCTGATCTCCCACCCCCAGTCCCATGCCCTTTCCCAGGACTCAAAGCAGGAACAAATGTGAGCCTTCCTCCAGTTTGTTGCTGTACCTTCATATTCCACCTCTAATCAGTGGGTTCCATATATGACACCCCACTCTGAAATAAAGAGCATTGGGTGGAGTCAAAGACCTACATGACCAGGCCACTTGAATGAACAATACTGGATTTAGAGTTAACCATTTACCATCTCTATGACTGTCAGTCAAGTCCCTTCCCCTCTCAGGGCCTCAATTTTCCCCTTGGTAAAATGTGAAAGTTGGACTAGATCAGGGCTTCTTCGCCTTTTTGTGTCCTGAGCTCTTCTGGAATCCTGGTAAAGCCTAGAGATGCCTTCTCTGAATTATGCTCTTTAAATGCACAAAATAAAATGTAGAATTACAAAGAAAACCAAAAGACAGTAAAATAAATATAGAATTTTTCCTGTCCAAGTTTAAGGATCTGTTAAATCTATCCATGTACCTTTAGGAAAATGGGGGTCCGTGGATCCCAAGGTAAGAATCTCCTAGCCACTAGACATATTATCTCTGAGCTCTCTTCAGCATTGAACCATATGATCCCACTCACTAGAAATCTTGGAGTTGTCCAGAGGTCCAGTATAGGCTTTTCCAGATTGAAAATATCATCATGTGGAAACTCCTTCTATCAATGCAACTCAGAATCTCCTCTGTAACTTATAATCTTGGAGAGATATGTGAGGAACTGAGAAGTTAAATGACTTACCCAGGGTTGAAAAGTCAGCATGTGGCAGAGGCAATACTAAAACTCTAGTTTTCCTGACTCCATGACTGGTCCCCTAGCCACTACTCCACATTGCCTCTCCAGTTTATTTTACTATATGGGAATTGGTACTGCCCAAATACCTTCTGTTCTTCCCACTAATCCAGAATCCAACTTGTGCTACCTATTTTCCTCATTAGATTCAGGAGTTAGAGTAGACCCACATGCTGAAGTTCAAAATAGAGATCACTTCCATATTGAAAAATGCTTGCAGTCCCTGAAAACAGGGGTGCTTGTTTAAGCTGATGGGGCTCAGAATCTGGGCAGTACAGTCAAGAAAGGTGCCTTTATATAGAGTTTAAGAAAACAGTCCCAAGATGGTGCAGTAAAGACAGGGCCCCTGCCTGAGCTCCCTTAAATTCCCTTCCAAACAACTTTAAAATAGTGCCTTAAAAATGAATTCTCAGGCAGCAAAACCAACAAAAGGATAGGGTGAAACAATTTTCCAGCCTAAGACAACTTAGAGGGTAAGCAGCAAAGGTCTGTCTCACTGAGATGAGAATGGAGCAGAGTCCAGCCCAAGCCACACTGGGCAAACCAGTTCAAAGGACTATAAAACCACATATATCCTTTGACTCAGCAATACCACTATCAGGTCTGTATCTCAAAGAGTTCAAAAAAAGAAAAGGACCTATATGTACAAAAATATTTATAGAAATTCTTTTTGTGGTGGCAAAGAATTGGAAACCAAGTGGATGCTCATTAATTGGGGAATGGCTGAACAAGCTGTGTCATATGATTGTGATAGAATACTAATATACTATAAGAAATAATAAGTGGGATGCTTTCAGAGAAACCTGGAGGAATATACATGATCTGATGCAAAGTGAAGTGAGCAGAACAAGGAGAACAGTATAAATAGTAATAGCAACATTGTACTATGATCAGTCATGAATGACCTAGCTATTCTTAGCAATACAACAATACAAGACAATTCTGAAGGACTTATGATGAAAAATGCTATCCAGCTCCAAACAAAGAACTGATGGAGTAGATCAAAAAATATTTTTTACTTTATTTTTCTTGGGGTGTTTTTTTTGGTCTGTGTTTTCTTTCACAAAATGACTGATATGAAAATATGTTTTTCATGACTGCACATGTATAACCTATATCAAATCGCTTGCCTTGTCAGTGAGGGGGGAAGGGAAGATGGGGAAAGAATTTGGAATTCAAAAAAATTTTAAAATAAATGTTAAAAATTGTTTTTACATGTAATTGGAAAGATAAAATATTTAAATAAAGTGTAAAGCTGCAATACAAAAAAAGAAAGAAAACAGTCCCCTTTTCTGCTTGACATCCTCTAAACTAGCTAAGCAGCCAGCTCTGTCATCTGGTGTGGACTGCATCCATGGACCTTCCTCTTGAGACCTCAGTGACCCATGGCAGTCTTACCTTATGCTGACCAGACCTGTTTCCTCACCTCCACTGAAGCTCATACTTATAAAGGCAAGGTCTGAAAGATATATTGGGCTGACAGAATGGTGAAGGGATGCCATTGTCAGTCATATTCTTCAAGTCTGAGCCATCCCCTCCACTACTTAGCTGGATTAATTCTAGCCACCTAGGTATCATTTAGTACAACAGAGAATTTCCTCTCTGGCTTGCCAGATTTTTATTCCCCTTGTTGTCAGTCACAATGGGACTCAATTATTGTTTTTCAAGTCTCACGTGTGAGATGTTCTTACTCCAGCCTCCCCTTGGGTCAGGAGGCTGTAATAAAAAGAGTGTGGGGCTGGGAGGCAGAAGAGACTTACCTTCTTCTGCTAATTCACTTTGTAACCATAGGCAAGTAGCTTTCACTGTCTGGGTCACAATTTCCCTATCCATAAAATGAGAAATCTGGAGTCGCTCTCCAAGGTACTTGCCTTCTGTAACATTCCATAGATTTGTGTTTATATAGCATGGAGTCCAGACTGAAGAAACGAGAAAAATCTGACTGAGAAATATGATTTTTTTAATGGAGGGAGTACTAGAGAATAAAATAGGAGATGATGCAAGGAGTACTAGGGAGGTTTAGAGGAATGCATCAAATATAGATTAAAGCAACAAGGTTTTATGTGCCAAAGAAACCTGGGTGGACAAACCAATTCCGCCCATAGAGATGTAGGACAAAGCCCAAATCAACACTGAATGACTGGATGTTCTGCCTTCTAGTGATTTGCTAGCTTCCATTTCTCAAGGCAGGCATGCCTCATAGAAGGCCTCTTCCCTTAAAAGGTAACACCACCCCACCCCCAAGAAAGCAGTGATGGTTGGATTTTTAGGTAAGGTTAATTCTAATTCAATAGTCCAATAAAGTGCTGCATACACACAGGTAAAAATACAATAGTCCCTACCCTCAACGAGCTTACGTTCTACTGGTATGAATAATGTACACAGAAACATCTATAGAAAATCTTAGAGACATTTTCTGACTCTGGATCTGTGCCTTGCACTTTGGCTTTGTTAGATCTGTGACTCCTGGCTCTGACCACTTCCACCCATCCCTCTGTAACCCTCCCCCAAATAACACACAATACTCTGCTCTGACATCACTAGGCTTCTCATTCCTCCTCATCCTCTGTCCTGGGCTAATGAAGACATCTAGATTCTGCCTTGATTTAATTCAATGCAACATTTATTAAGTGTCTATTATGTACAAAGAAAAAAAGGAAGTAGTAACCATCTACCAAAGAGCTTACCTTCTTTGGAGGGAGGGATATAACACCAACTAAATGTAATTCAAATTAGAATAGAGGAAGAAGTGATGAGAGCAAAGGAGATATCCAGACTAAGTTCTCTGGGAGTATTTGAGAAGGGAAAGGACATTTTTCAGAATTATGCCAGGTGCCAGAGCTATAAAGACAAAACGAAGAATAGTCCCTCTCCTCAAGGAGTTCACATTCTACTGGGGAAATGGAGGGATACAATATGTAACTACATGATTTAGAAGGATCCCGAAGGGAGATGGCACATGATCCCCCCAGGACCTCATATTCAGATTTCAGGGTACACTGAAGGCTGTGTCAACTTGGAAAAGAGGTATTCAGTGTCAATCAGGTCAGAAACACAGAACTAAGTGATCCACAGGTTTTCTCTCTCCACCCCCTTGCTGAGGTTTGTACACCCCAAGAGAAAGATGAGCCACATAGCTTATGGAATGCAAATACTTCCTTATATAGTCATACTCAACTATGGAAATCCTTTCTAGAAACCTTCTAGAAAAGACCCATTCATGCTTGCCATGATGGTGGCTGAAGTTAGAATAGATTACTGTCTTTGACATAGAATATTATCAAGTACTACCCCAACCTCTGGCTTCATGTAGCCCAGAACAGCAGGTTCCCTCAAATCTCAGCAAGTGGTCTGTCTCTCCTCCCCTTCCTGTTTTCCTCCCCCTGCTTTACTTATTCCCATGTCCCCCATTTCTTCCTCCCTTTTTGCTCCTCCTGGCCATCACCCCACTTTAGCTCTCTATCAATGCGACTCCATCTCCCCAGCTCTCACCTTCCTTCAGCCTTCCTTCCTTCTCTGATGAAGCCCTGTGTGTCCTCACCTTTCCCCTAAACCTAGAGAGCTGAGAATCTCTCAGAAGGAAATGTCAGAGTAGAGAATAAGAGTAGCATTAAACTGGACAGTTGAATTCCCCAATCCACTGGAATGTGGCACCCAGAGAATCTAAAACCATCAGAACTGGAAAAGGCCTTGGAGACCCTCATTGGACAGAGGAGTAAACTGAGGCCAAGAGGAGAGAAAGTACTTGCTAAAATGATCTACATTGCAATCAATAGATTGTAAGCATCTTGTTCCTAGTGAAGCCAAGATGCCCCCTAGGTGTTTTTAGCCCCAAACAGTAACAATAGGTTATTCCAAGAAACCCCTCTGTATTCTGTTCCCATTGTCTGAGTAGGGGATACTTAGTAGCCAGGGTCCCTCTTTGACTGGCTTTCTATCAGGAAAAATACAGCAGCTTCTTTTCCTCTGCCTCAGAGCTTGGTTGCAGACAGCATTTCAGACGCAGGCACCATCTCAGTCCTGATGTGGTATATGCCACGTGTAGCTTTTAGAGGAAAATTAATTTCACTCTAGTACAAAGAAGGCTCAGATTATCAAGCAGCAGTCCACTGATTAGTAATAACAGGGAAGATGTTCCCCTCAAATCCAAACACCATCCCCCTCCTTTCCTCTCCCTCCCCTTCAAGGACCTTCAGAAACCGTCTAGTGAAGTCCAATCCTCTCAGTCACAGATTGAAAAACATCTTCCATTTCTATAGGGTTTTAATCAGGGACCATTCTGATTTATTTTGTATCCCAAGTGCTTAGTCCAATGCTTGGCACATACTACATGCTTAATAAATGCCTTTTTACTCATTCATTCGTTAGACCTTTGGCTCAACTCAACCAGGGGAGAGAAGATTGTACAGCCCTTACTTTCTCCATTTCTTGGGTGAAGATTCTGAGGCTCAGAGAGCAGGGACTTGCCAAGGGTCCCCCAATTAGCAAATGGCAGAGGCAGGATTCTAACCCAGGTGTTTTGACACTAGGTCCGGCCCTCTTTCTTCTATGTCAGGCAACCTCGAAGGGCAGGAAACAGTGCTTTCCCCCTTCCTCTTTCCCCCTCCTCCATCCTTCATGTATATTAGGCTGCAGTGAAAGTGGGGGTGGGGGGAGGGAAGAGGAGGCAGAACACATAGTAAATGTATTTTCAATCATTAAAAAAGAAATCAGGAGGGTCCAGAGTCTATGAAACAACAGGAGAAGGGACCAAGATATTTGTGACTCTCATTTTAAGACTCTTTGTATACCACACAATTTTCAGGGATTTTTTTAAGTTCAAGTATGTTCTACCCAGACATTTTGGTAAATAGGCAAATAATAAGCTCAACCAGTCTAAATTCCATGGCCACTGTGGCCCTTATTCCTTCTCCATCCACTTAGTTTGTGACTCAGAGGCCTCTTCACACAAATAATAATTGGGAGAGGAGAGGCACGGTTGGGAGAATGACCTGCCATCAGCTCCCCTGTATCCGAGGCAGGAAGCAAACACAATGTCAGAACTCTGAGTCCTGGAGAAGGTTCCCAAGGACGAGAACAATGTGCCCCCATATGTGATATGCAGCTGCTCCCTTCATCAAAATCCTCTTCCTGCAGCCTAAATTGGGTATTTGAAGGGACCTTAAAAACAGGAATCTTAAGATGCCTGCGTGGGAGGGGTCCTCAAAGATTCTCAACTTCAACTTCTTTACTTGTCAAATTTCAGAAGTTGACATCCACATCCTCTTTCCTATTGGAGAAATTTACCTGTCTTTAGCCTTGTAGCACATCTGAATCTCTATTTTTCAAAGATCACTTTCAGTGTCTCAACAAACACACAGTGGTTCTTTCCATTTCCTCAAATTTAGTTTGTGAGGGCCTCCTGACTTGCACTTCTTGTAGGTAGCTAGGTGATCTTATCACCTCACCTGTATTGGGTTTCAGTTACCAGTTAATCAATGTTATTCTAGCCTTCCCCAGTCAGAAGATTATTCTCCTTCATAAAAAAATTAAATTGAGTAGTCCTTTCTTTTCTTTAAGAGAAAGAGAGGACAGTTGCAAATTTTAGCTCCACTTAAGGAAAACGCTTCCTAATAATGAAGGTTATCCCAAAGGAGAATGAAATACCTTGGGAGGTAGCAGGTTCTTCTTCATTGGAAGCCGTCAGGGAGACGGATAGTATAGACTGGATTCATGCGTAGGTACAGGTTGAACTGGTTATTTGTAGAGATGATGACCTGGGCAGTTGACTGTCACAGTGAGGGGCTTTTCCAATCGAAGAAGCTGTTAATCTGTGAAAGAAGAGAGAAGGGGAAAACAGGAGAAGTTGGGGTCCTGAAGTGGGTCACATCAGCAAAGAAGTATAGTGGAAATAAAGAGAAAAGCATTCAATAATGCCCCCAAACACCCCAGGAGTCTCTAAGGGCACCCCCACATTACAATACTGTTCATATTGCCCAAAGTCATTAAAGTTCCAGTGTATTCAGTCCTCTGCTGGGGGAGGGAGAGGGGAGCATATTATATATTTTAGTTCTCCACCCAAAGTTGTTAATATATAAGAATCTTAGTCCTTAAATCTTAAGCTATACAGAAAAGCTCAGATTTCCAGGATGACTTGGTCCCCTGATGCTTCCAGACAGCACCAATCTGACTACTGCAACAGGCAAAAATATGCAATCAAACCTCATTTTTCCGAAATATCCCAGAATTGGGGGGTGAGGGGTGGAGTGGACAGTAGTTGGAGTTCTGGCTAATTGAATTTTCTAGCCAGAATCTGAAATTCCTTTTGCCTTCACCCTTTTAAAATGTATTAGTCATGTTCTGTTCTTGGTAAACACAGGCTAGTCTAGTGAACATGGCCGACCTTTTTTTTTTAATTATTATTATTCCCATCTTGGAGAGAGGGAGGGAATGATCATCTTTCCAAACATGAATCTGCAGAGGCCAGGACCCCAAATGGAAGCAGAACAGGTGCAGAAGGTTGGGACAAATGTGCTCTGACTGCCCTAACCTCACACACACACTCTCTCTCTCTCTCTCTCTCTCTCTCTCTCTCTCTCTCTCTCTCTCTCTCTCTCTCTCTCTCTCTGGTCATTGGTCTTTTTTTTTAACTAAAATCTCCAAAGTGAGCTTGATCCAGCATCCTTTGCTCTTTTCTCCTAAAGTGGGGGGATTAAAATGTTTTTTAAATCCAATCATGGATTCTCCTAAATGGAGGTTTTACTATCTAGCTCCCAAAAAACAGAAAAGAGAAAAGGTGATTACCCCTTCCTATGGGTAGAGATGCAAGGAGCACCCTTCAGTTTGCTTCCCCTCCCCACCTCTCTCCAAGGCTAGCACTTAGAGGTTGCTCACTTAAAATCTGCCGCAAAAATTGGGCAGGGCTGGAGTGGCCCCTGCTTAGCACCACCGCCACCACCACCATACACACACGTTATCTGCAGCCTATAGCATTCTAGTCTCTTTGTACAGCGCCCCCTGCTGACCAATTGAGTAAGTGGCTGGCGGCACAGAATGTCTTGTGGAATGAAAGACTTTCTCACCTTAAATGAGAGAAAACACTGCGGGGGGGAGACCCAGCCACTAGTACCACCTCTGCTACTAACAAACCGTGTTACCTCCAACAACACACTCATAATACCAGACCTCGGTTTCCTTCTCTGTAAAAGGGGAGAGGGAGACTTGAAACCCTTTGAGTTTCCTTTTAGCTCTAATAGTCTGAGTCTGAGGCTAACAAGAGGGGAGAAGAGAACAAGAGGGGGACAAGAGACCCCTTAAATCCTTACCAACGAAGCTCCTATGGGTGATGACCTAGCATGAATATCTGCCCCCATGTCAGCCATGCTTCTCAGGCTGGCACATTGGTCCTAGGGGTCCCAGAGGCGGGGGTTGAACCCTGCCTTAGTCTTGGCCTGTAGTTTTTAGGGGTCCTTAGGTGGACAGCAGGTGAGCTTTTGCCTTCTGCTAAGAGGTTTCTGGGTGGTCTTTGCTGGTGAAACTGCCCTTCAGGTGGGTGGCCAGGCTTCCTAGCATTTGGCTGGTTAAAGGCAGGACTTCATGAGTTTACACTTGTGGCTGCCATCACTCAGAGGAATTGAAGGCCCCTACCAGTTCTGCCTTCAGCCAACAAACCAGTTACTGGCTCTGGAAGGAGCAAGACTCCAGCACACTCCCCCCTCCATTTTCCCCAGGAAAGTCTTTGGGGAGCGGGGCAGGGTCCCTTAGAACCTTCTAGAGGCACACAGGGGTTAGAGGCTCTGTGAGCTGAGCTGATAAGGACGGCAAGAAGCTGGGAGTGCTCTAGGCTGGCTGTGATGGCTACAGTTCCAGCCTCCTTTACTGGCTTGCTAAAGAGCACCCCAAGAACCCCAAAGTCTTCCAATGAAAATTCCCTCCTGCCCAAACCCCTTTCAAATAAACAGGGGTTAATGGTGTCAGCTATGACGTGAGGATCCTAATTTGCCCAAATATTTTTCTTTTTGTAATCTGCAAACTCCTCTCTCCATGTCCCTCACTCCCCCCCCCCCCTTGTGACTTTGCAATGAGCAGAAAAACTCCCCAGAAGCTGCAGCAACAAGAGAAAGGCCATTGTGTTTTTTGTAGCCATTCTTCCTGCAGCCCTGGTTTTGGCCCTTGTGGGGTAGGGAGGGAGAAGGGGATCGGGGGTCATTGGTTTGGGGTGTGAGGGCTCCCCTTTGCTGAGCACCCTTTCCCCCAGCCCCTGGCGCAGCTGCAACAGCCGCAGTAACAGCAGAGACGCATTCTAGCACCCCGACGCGCAAAGCCAGACCCCAAAGGGAGGGGGGAGAGGCGAGACAAAGAGGAGGGGAAGGGGGGCTGAAAATCTGGAAGAAAACTGTGTTGCTAGATAACTCACCCTGCTCCTCCTCCCGCTCCCCCTCCCATCTCCACCCGCCTCCCTCCCTCCTTTTTTAGTCCCCTCCCCTCGAGCTCTGCTTCGTCGTCTCAGAAGGTGGGCAGCCCCAGCCACACTGCGTCTGCAGAACCCGGGTAGCAAAATTGCAGGCAAGAGGCAGAGAGCTCTTAGAGCGGAGGGTGCGGGCAGGCGATCAGGAGCAGAGAACAGAAGGCTAGGAAGCAGACTGGGAGGCAGGGGTAACGGAAGGCAGGGGGACAGGGCAGGGCTACCAACCCTTTTCCCTGTCCCTCGGTATATCCGAAACCCTTTCCCCGAGCCAGTGCTGAGCCCCTCGGGAGAGGCAGCTCTTCTCCTCTTCCTCCTCCTCCTCCTCCTCTTCCTCTTCCTCCTCCTTCTCCTTCTCCTCCTTCTCCTTTTCTCCCCGGGAATTTCTCCCTTCGCCTCGAACCCCAAAAGACGCTAAACCTAGAGCTCCTTCCCCGACATAGACAGAGGGAGACAGACAGACAGTCAGAGAGAGGGTCCTCCCCCCTCTGGGTGAGGGTTCTCCCTGCTTGCCCCAGCCTCTGCCCAGTCCCTTCCCCCTCTCCTCGCCCAGTTAGTGGCAGGCTAGGGATCTCCCCCCCAAGAGAGCTCCGAAGCGCTCTCCTACGCCGCTGCTGTTCCAGTCTGACCCTGTGTCCCACTTCCTCGTGTCTAGCCTGACCAGGCGGCATGATGTTGGCGCACAGGTGGAAGGCGATCCTGGCTGCGCTGGCGCTGCTTTGTTTCGCCGGCCGCTCGCAAAGGTAAGGTGGCCCATGGGGCCGGGAGTGGGACCCTGGGGAGGGGAGGGGAGAGGGCGCGGACCGGGGAAATAAGGTCCCGCCAGCCAGATAGCCCCCAGACCTCGTTGCGGGTCCTAAGAGGGCGGGGGAGTGGGGAGAAGGAGCCAGAGAGCGGAATAGCCGCGCAATCCAGCTCCAGAAAAAACGGGGTCCCGGGTCTTATCGTTATAGCCATAAACGCGCGAATCCCCCCCAAAAAAAGCATTTACGCCCCCCCCCCCGCAATTGCAGCTTTTCTGCAGCCTCTGCGCAAAAGCGCAGAGGACCCCCCCCCGCCGCCACACACACACACACACACGGGTGGCGCCCACAGACGCAGAAAGGGAGGGGGGAACTGGGGTGTGCCCACTAGCCTGAGGAGGGAGGGTGGAGAGGGGAGGGGGAGTGTACATCCAACCATTGGAACCTGTTACTGCAGTGCCTGGATATATGCGCAAACGCACAAACCGTGCGCACTTGGGCAAGCCTTTGACCCACCCACACTTGCCAGACCATATAGCTGCATACACAGGTGCGTGTCTAAAGACACCCCTCGTCTCCAGAAATCTATAATGGCCAATTCTCACTGTCCGAAAGCCCAAGCTGTGCCTCAGAACGGTCTCTAGCCCCGACACTAATGAACAAACAGGTGGTGGCTAGCAGACCGGGGCAGATTGCACATGTGTGTATGTGCGTGGAAGCGGATTCTCGGGCAGATTGCCGCTTAATAAACATAACATAGAACCGCTTCCCTGCCCAAAGTTAAACCGCAGCACAGATCCTGGTGTGATGGAAGGGGGGGGGGGAGGAAGGAGGGGGTAGGAAGGAGAGAAGGAGAGAGGGAGAGCGGGAGGGAGAGAATTCTGGAGGGAGGGGGGAGGAGGAGGAGGAGGAGCCAGCTTTCACAGCACAGACTCCTTGGCACCTTGACAACCTGGGTTCTGACGAATAGTCTTGGCGTTTTTCTAGGGGCGGGGCTCTGGGCGCATCCGCGCTCCTTGTAGACTTGCCCCCCCCCCCCCCAACCACCGCACCAAAATCATTAGCGCAGCTTCCTCAATGCAGACCTTCCTTATGCAAGGCTGCGGCTTTCCAAGGAACAAATGGAGCCGTGTATAGTAAGCCTTTAGATCCCTTAAATTAAGAATTCTGCTTGCATAGGTAGGAAGAACATCCAAGTACAAAGGTGATATATACATATATATGTATATGCATCCCAGGACCAATAAACACGGGTTAATCAAATACACATACACTGGGGAAATGAGGAATCTTGGAAATAGCCCCGGGGTCCCTCTATCCATTTATGAACAATTAATGTCTAAATGTCGACTGTGGGAGTACTGCAAAGTTCATTTTTCTGCATGACAACGTTGAATAATTGATCAAATCCAGACGTAAGTATATACCTGAAGGTAATGAAAAAATAATTTAAAAAAAATAAACAACAGGGAACAAAGCCGAGAACAGGCAGGAGCGCTGTCTGCAACCACACGCATCCAAAATGCACAGACAGGACATTAAAATCAAATTAATTCTCCTGATCAACAGATGATGCTAAGATGTCTAGGAAAGATTCAGCTGTCATTCACACAAAAGAAGAAACATCCTGAGCTTGAGGCTGAGCATTATCTTGCAAGAAACCCTAACCCTAACCCTAACCCTAATGAACTCCATGAATATGCAAAATACACACACACACACACACACACACACACACACACACACACACACCCCTACCTAGATGCAGACATGCAAACAGAGCCAGTATCAAGATCTCTCTGGCACACACACACACACACACACACACACACACACACACACACACACCCTTAGATCCAGACATGCAAACAATGAGTGTCAAGATCCCCAGTTGCTACACCCTGACCCAGTGGCTTTAATCTGCAAACACAAATACCTCTACCCACTCCCAAAGAGAAAGCAGTATGCCCAAAGATCCTGAGACAGAGAAGAATGTGATGGGATTGGATAAATACATTCTCCAGGACAGGAGCCTCTCAGCTGCATACTTGTCATATACCTTTAGACATTCACAAACACACAGTTCATACAACAACATACATGTCCACAATGGCACTGGGACATATGGATCTGACAGCAAAATTCTCAAGCCTATTCTGATGCCAAGGCTGTCAACAGGAACATGGCATTGCAGCTTTGGAGGACCTAGAATGACTGGGGAAAGGAAGGAGTGTATTTCGAAAGATGTAGCTCTAGGGTTGGAAGGCTTCTCTCCAGTTTTGGGGGGAGAGAGAAATAGTATCCAGGGTGCAAGGACCCTGGGATCCTGGGGGGGAGCAAAAGGCAAAAGGCTACAATAATCACTGGGGGGGGGGGGGGTATTTGCTCTTCCTTCTGCTGTCTCCAGTACACCAGTTCCTGTTTTGTCTCCCTGTGTTTCATTAACTGCCCCCTAGCCCATTCTCAGTCCTCAAAAGATCTTAAGGACTCACAAATCCAAGGCAGTGGGAAGTTCACACATGAGCGCGCACCCTAGCGCAGAAACAGGAGCGTGCCAGCGCTCGCGCTCTCTCCCTCTCTCTCTCTCTCTCTCTCTCTCTCTCTCTCTCTCTCTCTCTCTCTCTCTCTCTCTCTCTCTCTCTCCCTCCCTCCCTCCCTCCAGACCACAGAAAGGACTAGCTGGGATGGCTCTGCTAATAGGAGAGAACGGCTAATTATTATCCTGGCAATTATCAGTCAAAGCTGAAGGGGGGCACAAGATGCTAGAGATGCTAGTGGAAACAGTTCTCTCTAGAACTCCCTGAGGAAAACAAAGCATAAAGGGAAATAAATCTTCTGTATAGGCCAGAGCAGGAGAAAGAGGGGAGGGGAAGAGAGGAAGGAGAGAAGTTGGTTTGGGGGTATACAGAGAAATGCAAAAACGGGCGGGAGAAAATTAGAAGTAGCCACGTGAATGGTGTCCAGAAGCTTGCCTGGAGAGAAGAGAAATGTGACCACGGAGCGGGAGAACCGAGGCGCACCGGGGTGCGCCTGCCACAGGAACTCCTTGAAGAGTTAACCACACACATGTAGACACGTACACATGATCTCATACACATAAAGCGGGTTGTATTTCTCTGGAGCCTAATAAAAATTGGGATAGGGCGGAGGGCGGAGGGAAAAAACACGTGAAGATGGGGCGCTACGACCAGATGTAAGGGGCAGAGCACACGGAAACCCTAGGCTAGGGCGGAACTTCGGGGGACGGCGCAGGCTCTTTTCTGGTCCCCTAGCGGAGGGCGTCGAGAGAGACACACCGCCCCTTTTCTCTAGAGGCTGCGTCAGGCTATCGGGAATGAGGAGGGGAGGGGACGGGACGGCACGGACGACATGAGCCGTGGAGGAGAAGGCAGGACGGGGGATCGCTGAAGGAGGGGGCCGCATCTCCACAAGATCGGGGAAGGCGGGGATGTGGAGGGGAGGCAGCAGAGGTGACCATGCACCTCCCTCTGTGGACAGGCAGGTGTGGGGAGCACAGTGCCCTTTTAGAAAGGAGAAACCTCCCTCGAGTTTTTGCCCCTAACGTTAACTTGTTTTTTTCAGCGAAACTTCTGCGAACATGACTCAGGTCAAAGAGATCGTGGACCGCCTGCTGAAGGGATACGACGTCCGTCTCAGGCCTGATTTTGGAGGTAAGCCATGTTGCACTCCTTCCCTTTTGCCGAACACCAGGGTGCTGTGTGGTCAAGGGAATAGAAAGGAGATAAAAGCCAGTCGGCAGCTGGCTCTCGCCAGTTTCCCAGGCAGTGGACTCCCCGTTTGCCATTGCTTCAGATTCTTTTTTCCATTTGCCTCCCATCCCACTCTCTTCGATCAGCCCCCCTGCTTATTATCTCTGCCCAATTGTTCTCCTCCCTTTGCCTTCCCTCCTCTCCTTTCCCCGTTCCCCTTGGCTCTGCCTCCCATAAAAATCATAACCATAAGCGCTGGCATTTAAATTTCCTTCTAAGATTTGCAAAGCGCTTTCCTTTCCTTTCTCAGTTCCATCCCTTTTGCGTGGGTCGCTCTTTTCCTCCAGCTTCTCCCATAGCCAGACCTGCCCCTTCCCCTGCAGAAGAATGGGTACGCACAGGAGTATGGCCAGAGCTGCCCAGGCAGCTGCAGATGGGCGGGGCACCTAGAATCTCTGTAGACCCCCAAGACCCAAACTTGGGCTGTCTGCCTGGCTCCAACTTCAGCCATGACTTCCCTCCAACATATAACATGTGCCATGGCATGAATGTCCAAGACCGACCTTGGACATTCCCTCTTCCTTCTCTGTGCCTGGTGTGATAGCAGTGAGGAAGCCTGAAGCTACCCCAATCCAATCTAGCAATCCAAACTACCCACTCCCACTATAGCAAGGCATATTAGGCACTGGAGATACAGGGACAAAGACCTAGTCATCTGCATTCTGCTGGGGTGGGGGTGGGGGGTCAAACACATAAATGGATGAGTGGAATGAGTGAATGAAAAAGGCTTTATAAGGTGGTCACTGTGTGCAAAGCTCTGCATATCACATGTACACAAATCATTGAAAATATGCTGATGGGGGAGGTGGGAACAAGTTCTCCAAAGGCACTCCTGGGAACTCAGGAATTGAACAGATCCCCCATCCCAAAAATCCAGGGAAGTCGGACTGTCATGTGCAGACATGTCCTTATGTGTCAAAGGGATATGTGGCCGTGCAAGCAGATAATTCTTCCAGGGGCGGGTTCAAGTCCTACTTGGAAGTCTGTGGGAAGGTAAAGAGATAAGTACATTTAGTCACTTCCTTTTCTTAGCATATGCTACTTTGTTGGAGAATACTATACCCACTTCATTGATTCCCCTTCAGATGTGAACATGAAAAGATATTTCCTGTATTTGTGCAAAGAAAGTTTTGCCAATGTCTATAGAAAGCTTGTATGAGTCTGGGGACATTTGTAAAACCAATAAGGACCCAGCTCCAGACTGCTAAGGCTTTGATTAATGTTCCTAGTTCAGTCCCTTCACATGCTTCTCATTTATGTAGTGCAGCAAAACACAGCAAGCACTTATTAAGCACCTACTGTATGCAATTATGATAGTCACAATATGAAACAGTCCCTTGGTGGGACGGTGGGGGTGGGGGAGGAGGGGGAGAACAATACATGCAAACAGAGACAGTCATCAGTGACTGGTCTCAACTGGAATTGGAGGCCTCCTGGACACTGCAGAGCAAAGGTAAGAAAAATTAAAATAAGCCATGTAGACTTCCACAATGGCACATTCATCTCCAATACTTGTACACCTTCTGAGGGATGTTGTTTCACATAATAAGAGCTGCCTGCCTATAAAACTTGGTGGTTTGCAAAGTTCTTTACATTTGTTCATCACAAGATCAGGAGGTAGGTGTTTATGGGCCATAGTTTGCCAGTGAGAAAACAGGCAAACAGAGGGAAAATAACTTGTTTAAGGTCACACAGGTAAGTGAAGGAGTTCCAGACTTGGGATTTGGACCCCAAGCCTTTGTTCTCAATCCAGTAGGCTTTTGGTCATACCACATCTCAGAGGCCAGTAGCTGGGGGTACAGGGGAAAGATTTAAGAACCCTGAAGGAAAAGACAGTTAATCAAAAGATTTAGAAATGATTCTTTCAAGGCAGATGGAGAGAGTGTCAAAGCAAAGACAAAAGGAAGTGAGATGAGGGCAGGACATGAGACTAAAGTCGAGCAGTTTATAAGAACTGGATGAATAGAGAGGGAGCAAGATGAAAGAAGAGCAAAAAAAAAGATAATCTCAGCTGGTAGGAAAGAGAGACTGAGCTCCACTCAGGAAGGGCAGAGAGGAACAATACAGGAACAAAAAAAAATCTGCGCCTCTGCTTCCTAAACTGGAAAATAAGGGGGTTAGGCTATATGGCCTCTTCTCTAAAAGCAGGAGGTTGTAAAATACGGTCTCTGAGGTCCCTTCCACTTACAGATCTAGGTTTCTAAGTGTGCCTCTAAGCAGTCCACTTAAAATCCCTGGGCCTTGGTTTCCTCTCCTGTAAAAGGAGGGGCCTAGACTAGATGGCTTCTGAGGTCCCTTTGAGTTCTAGATCTAACCACTTAAGAACCATGGGCTTCAGCTTCCTCACCTATAAAAAAAAGGTTGAACTAAATGGCCTCTGAGGTTACTATGAGTTCTAGACCCAGCCACCCAAAATCCCTGGGCCTCAGTTTCCTCTTCTGGTAAAGGAAGAGGTTAGACTAGATGGCCTCTGAAGTCTCTTTGTCTAAACCTAGGCTCTTAAGATTCATGGGCCTCAGTTTCCCCACATATAAAAAGATGCAGTTGGACTAGATGGCCTCTGAGGTCCCTTTGAGCTCGAGATCTAGTCACCTAAAATCCATGGGCCTCATTTCTTCTTCTGGTAAAGGAAGAGATTGGACAAGATGGCCTCTGAGGTCCCTTTGAGTTCTAAACTAGCCACTTAAGATTCATGGGCCTCAGTTTCCCCATCTGTAAAAATACAGGGTTGGACTAGATGGCCTCTGAAGTCTCTTTGAGTTCTAGTCCTAGCCATCCAAAATCCCTGGGCCTCAGTTTCCTCTTCTAGTAAAGGAAGATGTTGGACTAAATGGCCTCTGAAGTCTCTTTGAGTTCAAAACCTAGCCTCTTAAGATTCATGGGCCTCAGTTTCCCCACATATAAAAAGATGCAATTGGACTACATGATATCTAAGGTCCCTTTGAGTTCTAGACCTCGCCACCTAAAATCCCTGGACCTCATTTCTTCTTCTGATAAAGAAAGAGGTTGGACTAGATGGCTTCTGAAGTTCCTTTCAATTCTAGACCTAGTCACCTAAAATCCCTGGGCCTCAGTTTCCTCTTCTGGTAAAGGAAAAGAATGGAGTAGATGGCCTCTGAGGTCCCTTTGAGTTCTAGACCTAGCCACTCAAAATCCCTGGGCCTCAGTTTCCTCTTCTATTAAAGGAAGAGATTGGACAAGATGGTCTCTGAGGTCCCTTTGAGTTCTAGACCTAGCCACCCAAAATCCCTGAGCCTCAGTTTCTTCTTCTGTTAAAGAAAGAGATTGGAGTAGATGGCCTCTGAGGTCCTTTTCAGTTCTAGATGTGGCCACTTAAGAACCATGGGCCTCAGTTTTCTCCTCTGTAGAAAAAAGTTTGAGGGCGGCTAGGTGGCACAGCCAATAGAGCACAGGCCCTGGAGTCAGGAGGACCTGAGTTCAAATCCAGCACAAAAACTAGCAGTGTGACCTTGGGCAAGTCACTTAACCCCAATTGCCCTACCCTTCCCCCTCCAAAAAAAAGCAAAAAAAGAAAAAAGTTTGAACTAGATGGCCTCTGAGGTCTCTGAGCTCTGGACCTGACCACCTAAAATGCCTGGGCATCAGTATCCTCTCCTGTAAAAGATGGGTGCTGGACTAGACAGCATCTGATGTCCCTTTCATCTATATATTTAAACTCCTATGATCATATAATAATTCAGTTCATTACTTATTATACCCCTAGTGTGCCTGATCTAATGTGCTAGGAGTTGGGAACATAAGCACCCAGAATAAAGACATCACCACTCATGAGGAACCTCCATTGTCTGCTCTGTGGCCCCACACACACACCCTTCTCCCTTTCAGATGTCCACATTTAAGGGCCCAGGCAGGGTAGCCCTCATCGTGCTGGCAGGTATCATGCATTCTCAAAGCCCATTGCAAGCTTCCCCAAAAGATCCCTCTCCTTCAGTCTTACTTTCATCTTCTCTGGGAAGGATCTTATGCCCATTAGGAATGCTTGAGGGACTGGAGAGGAAGCTGAACCCAGTGTCACCAGAGGCCCCAGGAAATTGGAACAAGGGAACCATGGCAGAAGGAAAAGCATTGAGTGTGTGCCCCCTCTGTGTAGGGCCCAGTCCTAGGCACTGCAGGGATTCCTCCCAGCCTCTAGAGAGGGCAGACAGCTTCTCCCCACCCCACCCCACCTCCCACTCTTTCACTGGCCCCTAGCAAAGCCTACTATATGCTGACTCTTAATACAGAGTGTGCCCCACCTTCTTGGGTCAGGTCCCTGGCTCCAGAGGCCCTCCCTGCTTCTCCTGGATCAAAGTTTGTCTATCTTTGGCCCATTTCCTCAGAGTTCAGCTCTCTGAGCCTAGACAGATAGATAATGTTAAGATAAAAAGAAGTGTGGTTTAGTGGAAAGAGCCCTGCAGTAAAAGGCAGATGCCCTGGCATTTGAGTTCAGTCTCTGTTAGTGGCTCCATATGTGTCCTTGGGCAAGGCCCTCCCCCACCCTGGGCCTCAGTTTCCCCATCTGTAAAAAGAGATGAGAACTCAAATTATTCCCAAGGATCCTTTGAACTTTAATAGTTTGGTACTGAATGAGTAAATTAATATGTTTGCATGATAAATAAGGGATACTGAAGATCCCATTCCCTAGATGAAGAGCTCAGTCATATTTAGGCATCTTGGGGGTAGTAGAGATAGAGATTTTGGAGCTAAATAAAAAGGGGACATTCCAAGCAGAACTGTCTCTAGGACAGAGTTGAGAATGACTGCCCAAGATCCCATGCTTGGAAGGGCCCCTAGGTGCCCCACAAGCCAGCCACCTGGTATCTGAGTAAGGAAGGTACCTGGTATCTGCTTAAGAAACTTCCTACAAGGGAGACAACTAAGACAGTAAAAACAGAGAGATAGAGACAGAGGAGAGAGAGAGAGAAACAGAGAGACACAGAGAAAGAGAGACAGAGAGAGAGGAGAGAGAGACAGAAAGAGGGGAGACAGAGAAAGAGAGAGGGGAAAGAGACAGACAGAGACAGAGAGAGGGGAGAGAGAGAGACAGAGAGAGAGAGACAGAGAGACAGAGAGGAGAGAGAGACAGAGAGAGGGGGGAGACAGAGACAGAGAGAGGGGGGAGACAGAGACAGAGAGAGGGCAGAGAGAGAGACAGAGAGACAGAAACAGAGAGAGGGGAGAGACAGAGACAAGACAGAGGGGAGAGAGAGACAGAGAGAGACACACACAGAGAAAGAAAGACAGAGAGAGACAGAGACGGGGAGGAGAGAGAGACAGAGACAGAGAGGGGAGACAGAGAGAGGGAAAAGAGACAGACAGAGACAGAGAGAGGGGGAGAGAGAGAGACAGAGAAAGACAGAGACTGAGAGAGGGGAGAAACAGGGGAGAGATACAGAGACAGAGAGGAGGGAGAGAGATAGAGACAGAGCCAGAGAGAGGGGGGAGAGAGAGAGACAGAGAGAATGGAAAGAGAGAGACAGAGAGAGAGAGGAGAGAGAGACAGACAGAGACAGAAATAGGGGAGAGAGAGAGAGAGAGAGACAGAGGAGAGAGACAGACACAGAGAGGGGGGGAGAGAGACAGACAGAGACAGAAAGAGGGGAGACAGAGACAGAGGGAGGGGAAGAGACCGAGACAGAAAGAGGGGAGACAGAGACAGAGAAAGGGGAAAGAGACAGCGAGAGGGGGAGAGAGAGACGGGAGAGAGAGAGGAGAGAGGGTGGGGGAGGAGACAAAGACAGAGAGGGGAAAGAGACAGAGAAAGACAGAGAGAGGGGTGAGAGAGAGACAGAGAGAGGGGAGAGAGAGAGAAAGAAGACAGAGACAGAGGAGAGAGACAGAGACAGAGAGGGGGAGAGAGAGATAGAGACACAGAGAGAGAGAATGGAGGGGGAGAGAGAGAGAGAGAGAGAGAGAGAGAGAGAGAGAGAGAGAGAGAGAGAGAGAGAGAGAGAGAGAGGAGACAAAGACAGAGAGGGGAAAGAGACAGAGAAAGACAGAGAGACAGAGAGGGTAAGAGAGGGACAGAGAGAGAGAGGAGAGACAGAGAGGAGAGACAGACAGAGACAGAAAGAGGGGAGACAGAGACAGAGAAAGGGGAAAGAGACAGAGACAGAGAGGGGAGAGAGAGAGAGAGAGAAGAGAGAGAGAGAGAGAGAGAGAGAGAGAGAGAGAGAGAGAGAGAGAGAGAGAGAGAGAGAGAGAGACAGAGACAGAGGAGAGAGACAGAGATAGAGGGGGGAGAGAGATAGAGGGGGGAGAGAGATAGAGAAAGAGAGAGGGGGAGAGAGAGAGAGACAGAGAGGAGAGACAGACAGAGACAGAAAGAGGGGAGACAGACACAGAGAAAGGGGAAAGAGACAGAGACAGAGAGGGGGAGAGACAGAGAAAGGAGAGAGAGAGAGAGAGAGAGAGAGAGAGAGAGAGAGAGAGAGAGAGACATTGAGAGAGAGAGAGACAGGAGACAAAGACAGAGAGAGACAGAGAAAGACAGAGAGAGACAGAGAGAGAGAGACAGAGAGAGAGGAGAGAGAGAGAAAGGAGACAGAGACAGAGAGAGACAGAGAGAAGAGGGAGAGAGATACAGACAGAGAGAGGGAGAGAGAGAAAGAGAAAGAGACAGAGAAGGGCAGAGAGAGACAGAGAAGGGACAGAGAGATAGAGACAGAGACAGAGAGAGAGAGGGAGAGAGACAGACAGAGACAGAAAGAGGGGAAACAGAGACAGAGAGAGGGGAAGAGACAGAGAGAAGGGGGAGAGAGAGACAGAGACAGAGAGATGGGAAGAGAGCCAGAGAGAGACAGAGAGAAGGGAGAGAGAGAGAGAGAAAGGAGAGAGACAGAAAGACGGGAGACAGAGACAGAGAGAGGGGAAAGAGACAGAGACAGAGAGAGGGGGAGAGAGAGACAGAAAGAAGGGACGGAGGGAAGGGGGGAGAGAGAGACAGACAGAGACAGAAAGAGGGGAGACAAAGACAGAGTGGAAAGAGACAGAGAGAGAGGGGGAGAGATAGAGACAGAGAGAGGGGGGAGACAGAGACAGAGAGACAGAGACAGAGAGAGGGGAGACATAAAGACAGAGAGAGAGGAGAGACAGAGAGAGGAGAGACAGACAGAGACAGAAAGAGGGGAGACAGAGACAGAGAGAAGGAGGAGAGA
>WOXC01011584.1:0-169994 GCA_011680675.1 Gymnobelideus leadbeateri
TGAATGGGATGTGGTCAATTATACATTTAATTTTACTACAAAGACCTTTCAGAGCTCTAATTTATTGAAAAAATAAAAATGATTACATTTTTTAGTATAGGTACCTATGGTTCAAAAAGCAATGACAGTTCTGAGCTGATAACATTCTCAGGCATGGCAGCTCAAAATAAATTAACCCCATAGAGTCCTTATAATTAATAAATTATTTATTTATGATAACAAATAATTAATTAATAATTAATAATAACAAACTAGTCCTACAAGTCCTTATAATTCAAGCATGCCCAAGAAGGAAAGAAAATCAAGGAAGAGATATCAAAAAAATTTAAAAATCAAACATATTTGATTTTCCTCTTCCCTGTCAGGGGCTTCCTAAGCAATGGTGGTGACTATCAGGTCCTACCCTTCTGTATTTCCAGCTGCCTCTGCATTGCAAAAGACGCTCTGAGCAGGGGGGTCAGAGTTGTACAATGTAATGGGTGCCTTCAAATTACTTCTGAATATGTGATTAATGTCATATAACTTGCACTAAATATGTCTCAGTGAGTTTCAACAATAAGAAAAGTTAATTGTATTAATTAAAAATAGTATTAAGAGTTCCAGCTATAATCTATCCACAAAACTACATAGATAGAATTCTAACCTGTAGTTTAGGGTGAAGATAACAAGGCTGTTATACTTCTGACAGGAAGGATGTTAAAAAAAGACAACAATAAAGACTTATTAAGCACTTAATAAAATGGGGTAGAGGGAGAAGAATGGGGGAAGGGAGAAAGGAAAAAATAAAGAGGGGAAGTAAGGAAGGATGAAAAGAAAAAGGGAAGGGGAGACAATTATGTACATGAAAGCACGGGGATAGTGACCGTACCTACGCTATAAAGAACTCCCTGATGGGGAATTCTGCATTATCAATACGAGCCAGCAGCTTCTCTACAATTGGCAGTTCTTAGAGAATTGACTAGAGCATTAGAAATAATTGTGGTCACTCACTGACCAGAGCACAGATCAGGAGGAGTAAACACCTCTCCTTTTAACATATGACCTTGGAAGAACTGAACACTTACACCCTGGAATTATCTCTGAAAACATCTACGCAAACCCCTAAAGCTTGGGACAGTGTGCCCTTTACACTAGAAGGAGAGCCCTACCTTAACAAAGAGTTAAAAGCTCAAGTAACTGACTGAGGAAATGAGCAAACCAAAGGAAAAAAAAAACTCAGAATCTTACTTTGGTGACAAGGAGGATCAAAACACACAACCAGAAGAAGACAACAAAGTCAAAGGTCCTACATCCAAACCGTCCAAAAAGAAAAAAAAAATCAAATGGTCTCAGGCCATGAAAGAGCTCAAGGATTCTGAAAATCAAGTGAGAGAATTAGAGGAAAAATTGGGAAGAGAAATGAAAGTGATGCAAGAAAATTATGAAAAATGAGTCTACAGCTTGCTAAAGAAGAACCAAAAAAATAGAAGAAAACAACACCTTAAAAATTAGATTAGCCTAAATGGCAAAAGAGGTCCAAAAAGTCAATGAGGAGAAGAATGCTTAACAAGCAGAATCGGACAAATGGAAAAGGAGGTCGAAAAGGTCACTGAGGAAAATTAAACCAAAAGAATGAAAAAAGACAAGACAATGTGAAATATCTCACTGGAAAAACAACTGGTCTGGAAAATAGATCCAAGAGAAGATGATTTAAAAATTACTGGTCTACGTGGAAACCATCAACAAAAAGAGTCTAGACTTCATCATTTAAGAAATTATCAAGGAAAATTGCCCTGACATTCTAGTATCAGAGGGTAAAATAGATATTGAAAGAGTCCACTGATTACCTCCTAAAAAAAGAGATCCCAAAAGGAGAACTCTGAGGAATATTACGGACAAATTCCAGAATTCCCAGGTCAAGGAGAAAATATTACAAGTAGTCAAAAAGAAATAATTCAAGTATTGTGGAAACACAATCAGGATAACATAAGATTTAGCAGCTTTCACATTAAGGGACTGATGTGCTTGGAATATGATATTCCAGGGGGTCAAAGGAGCTAGGATTAAAATACCAAGAATCACCTACCTTGCAAAACTCAGTATAATCAATGAGGGGGCAAACTGACATTCAATGACATGGAGGAATTTAATGCATTCTTGAGAAGCCAGAGCTAAACAGAAAAACTGACTTTCAAATACAAGACTTAAGAGAAGCATGAAAAGTAAACAGGAACAAGAAATTATTAGGGATTTTAAATTTAAACTTGTTTACATTCCTACATGGAATAATGATATTTGCAATTCACAGATCTTTCTCACTGGTAGGATAGTTGGAGAGAATATATATATGGACCCAGGGCACAGGGTGAGTTGAATATGAAGAGCTATCTAAAAAAATAAAATTAAGGGGTGAGAGATAGAATGTACTGGGAGAAGGAGAAAGGGAGAGGTAGAATAGGGTAAATTATCTCACATAAAAGAAGCAAGAAAAAGCTTTTACAGTGGAGGGGAAGAGGGGGGAGTTGAGAAAGAGTGAGTGAACCTTACTCTCATTGGATTTGGTTTTCTCAATCGAGTATGAAAATCTATGCTTACCCTACAGGAAAGTAGGAGGAAAGGTGATAAGAGAGGCAGGTGCAGGTGGTAATAGAAGGGAGGGCAGATTGGGGGAGGCAGTAATCAGAAGCAAACACTTTTGAGAAGGGACAGGGTCAAAGAAGACAACAGAATAAATGAGGGGCAGGATAGTATGGAGGGAAATATAATCTTTCATAAAATGACTATTATGTTAATGTTTTGCATTAATACATATGTATGACCTATATCGAATTGCTTCCCCTTTCAATGAGGGTGAGTGTGGAGGAAAAAAGGGAGAAAATGTGGAACTCAAAGTTTTAAAAAACAAATGTTAAAAACTGTTTTTACATGCAATTGGGAAATAAGATACATAGGTAATGGGATATAGCAATGTATCTTACCCTATAGGAAAATAGAAGGGGAAGTAGATAAGAGAAGGGGTGGAGGGAGAGTGATAAAAGAAAGGGAAAATTGGGGGAAGCAGTAATAATCAGAATGCACACCCTCTAGGGGAGAGATAGAAAGAAAATTTAACTCAAAATCTTGTTGAAGTGAATGTTGAAAGCTAAAATAAAGAAAAAAAAATTGAAATGTGAAAAGAAAAAGAAAGTATATTGCCTTCCTCATTGGACTGTGAGTTCCTTATGGGCAGGGACTGTTTTTTGTCTTTCTCTGTATCCCCAGAACTTAGCACAGTGTTTGGCAAATAGTAGGTGCTTAATTTAAAAAAAAGAAAAGAAAGAGAGAGAGAAGACTTATGCTAATACAATAAATTGGCGAAGAGAGTTTCTATGTCAGGAATAACCCACACCAAAAAGATCTCAAGTTCAGACCCTTATCTACTTCCCAAAAATAATAATAATAAAACCTGCCACAATAAGACAGATAGAGCCTAACAGACACGTCAATTAAAAAATTCCGAAGTATCAATCATCACAGGGACACAAATCACTCAACTGAGGGTGCTAAAATATGGACAAAGAACCTAACTTGAGAAATGCAGTCAGATTAGAAATACTTAAAGCCTAGGAAGAAATCTTAGGCCTACATAATAAGCAGGGCAGATATGTGGTCCGAAAGAAACAGCCCCCAAATTTGGAGATGTTAAATGGGCCTAGACAATTTTTAGCCTGACGTTCTTTTGGCTAATGTAAGGTAGAACCAATAGAACAAAGCCACTGTAGAGGAAACGAATTACTCTAGAACATTCTAGTGTCATGGAAGATTTGAATGAATTTTTTCCTCTAAGAGCTATGAGAATAATACAAATCAATCAATAAAACACCTATTAACATTAAAGTTTATCTATAATACCTTAAGATCATCACATTCCATATCTTCTCTAGGTTTGCTCCACTGTTTCAAGTATTCAATATACTTTCGTTTTTCTTCACGCAACTTCTCTCTTTCCTATAATTAAAAAATCATTATATATAAGAAAACAAAATCAAGACAAATTGTTACATATTTTCTGAGTAAGGCCACATATCTAAATTATCTATAATAATGAACAAGAAAACAACTCTTGAGGTTCCACCTCATGCCTATATTGGCAAAGTTGACAAAAATGGAAAATCACAAATGTTGGAGGGGCTACAGAAAACTGGCATGTTATTTCATTGTTGGTAGAGCTGTAATTTTATCTAGCCATTTTGGAAATTCAATTTGGGGAACTATGCCCCAAAAGTCAGTAAACTATGCATGCCCTTTAAGCCTGTGATACCATCACTAGGGCCATACCCTAAAGAAATCAAACAAAGAAGGAAATGGAACATGCAAATCAATTGTAAAATGGTCAAAGTATGTTATATGAATATAATGGAATACTACATTGCAATAGGAAATTAGGAAGATCTGTATAAACTGATGCAAAGTGAGCAAGACAAGTAGATTAAGTACTGACAACATCACTGTAAAAACAAAGAACTCTGAACGCCTTAACAACTTAGAATCAAGGTGATAACCATGACACTGATTTAGAAAACCAAGATGAGGCATGCTACTCTCGCTGACAAAGAGGTACAGAATGAGATATATTTTTTCAACATAGATAATGCAAGAATTTATTTTGCCTAACTATGCACATTTGCTACAAGGAAAGAGGAAAAAAAATAAGATTGAATAAATTAAACTGTCAAGGTATTGCTAGCACAGAAAAACATGGTAACAGCTCATTTATAAGACACCAAGGAAGAGTTTTCTATATAAGTTACTTTACCAAATTAAAAAAAAAATGAAAACTTGCTCCTATAAAAGACAAAATTTTATTTCAACAATTTTTGACAGATATCTGATGGAAAACACACTTTCTGCTTTCTTAAATAGCTAGAGAATATAATTTCAAACTTCCTTAATGGATGCTTTCTCCTTTGTCACATACTTGAACATTCATCATAAAATTACTGTTACTATTATTACTGTATACCACACACTGATCTAATCAGGGATATTAATTTTAGCAGACCAATCTGATGTTTCACTAACAGTCTCAAATTGTTACAACTTTTGTGTTGTGTCTATTTTTTTTTTTAAATCTCTTCCTTAGCTGTCAACACTGAGAACTGCAAGAATCGAAAAGCTGTTTACTCATATAGCTGTCAATGTGGCTCCCCTCACTGCTGAGCTTTTTTGAGATCAGGTGTTTCATTATTAATTCTCTCTCCTCCTAGATTGTCAATTTGTCACTTATACAGCATGCTGTTAAGCAAGCCTGTCCTTAGAAGAAACTCTCCTCATTTCTAACATGCTACAGGATTGTTAAAACTCTCTCTAAAATAAGAGTGGGCAGTGATGTACTGCAGTGGTTAAAGAGTCCTGCACCTGGAGTCAGGAAGTTCAAATCTGGTTTCAGACACTTACCATTAGCAAATCATTTATTTGCCTCAGTTTCCTTATCTCCAAAATAAGCTAGAGAAGGAAATGGCAAACTGCTCCAATATTTTCTCCAAAAAAACCCCAAATGTGGTCACAAAGAGCTGGACATGGCTGAACAACAAAAATTAAAGAGTAAAATAACAGAAATATCTGTATGACACTTGATAGATTTTCAAAGTGTTTTCTGTATATTAACGCCTTCAATTCTCATAACCCTGTGAATTAATCAGGGAAATTGAAGAAATAAGTTCAAAGAGGAGAAGTTGCCCAAAGTAACTATCAACTAAATGGCAGTCAAGGCAGCATTCAACTTTTCTATCCAAGTCCAGGCTAATTTACTACACTGTCTCACACACATTTTTTAAATTTCCTGGTTAACAAATATGCTTCAGATAGTTAAGACTATTAGGTTAATGATGTGCTGTCATCTATTTTAATCTGATTACTTTCTAGATCTTTAATATTATATTACATATTATATGTTTGGCTTTCTTTGAAGTTCATTTGAAACTACATTTAAAAAAAAACCCTCTTTTATGCACAGATCAAATGCTCAACTAAAAATTACTAGGTAATGGTGAAAGTATTATACTATAGACCTTTACATTATAAAAAGTTTTAAATGAATAAAAAATTAAATGAAAATTATTACATATAAAATTAATTTTTAGGAGCAGAGATTTTTAGAGCTTGAAGGTAACGTTAGGTCATATAGTCCAACAACTAAATTTTACAGATGAAAGAATGGAATGTCATTGGGATTAAGTGATTTGCCTTGATAGAGGAAAAAACACACACACTTATACACACATATGAATAAATGCACTCATATATATATGTATGTATGTCAGTTGTTACATTTCCTCTAATGAAATGTATAGTACTTGCTGACTTTTAATTGAGGTTTTGAAAGTGACAGGACTGGGGGCGGCTAGGTGGCGCAGTGAGTAGAGCGTCGGCCCTGGAGTCAGAAGGACCTGAATTCGGATCCGGCCTCAGACACTAAATGCACACACAAACAAAAAAACCTAGCCATGTGACCTTGAGCAAGTTACTTAACCCCAATTGCCCTCCAAAAGACAAAAAAAAAAAAAAGTGACAGGACTGATTATGTCAACCTTATTTAATAGGTAAATTATTCAATGTCACACAACAAAGCACCAGGGAGGATAGGTAAAGGAACAAGCATTTCCATAGTACCTACTATGTGCCAGGCACTGTGCTAAGTGCTTATAAATGTTGTCTTATGTTCTCAACAAATCTAGAGCCTGTAGCTGCGTACTTCAGCTCTGGACACTGGGCATGTCTGCCTTTTCCTGAATGAGAATACTTGCTGGACTTCTTTCTGGTAATTTCCATACCCATACTTGTATTCCTTTCTGAGTTAGCCTAGCCCTCCATTATCATTAGGTATTATTGCATCTTCCTGTCTACAACGTCAGAAGGAGGAAACCAACTAGACTCACCTAAACAGGAAGCCACTCTCAAAAATAATGACCTTCTACCTCTCTTGGTGTAAAGGTGATTGTAGCCCAAGAAGCCTAGATGCCAAGGAGTGAGGGATGGTTAAAGGAAATTGAGTCTATTAAGTCTAAATAGCCTCTTTGAAGAGCCACTGTCAACACCACAGATCATCTGATATGGCCTTTCTGACAACTGCAATTGAGGTCATGGTGCCCAACTTGGCTGTATTCTTCCCTTGTTGTTCAGGTCCCTAAGCATTTCATTTTAGGCCTTCAATATTTATCTGAATGAATTAAAAGGCACTATAATAAAAGATCTATGCTTTATTGATGGTCTATGATTCTTTTATAAAACCTTCTTTAAGTCCCCAAACTGCTGGGATATATATTTCATATATTTGAGAATGTTCAATTGATATTTTATACACATTGCTATATTAAGAAAAGCTGTTGGAGCGGATAGGTGGTGCAGTGAATAAAGCACCGGCTCTGGAGTCAAGAGTACCTGAGTTCAAATCTCGCCTCAGACACTTAACACAAAAACTAGCTGTGTGACCTTGGGCAAATCACTTAACCCCAACTGCCCTACCTTTCCCCCTCCAAAATACAAAACAAAAAGCTGTTTAAGCACCATTAAAATTTGTCTTCTAAAACAGAATTATATCTGTGCTGAATCCTGATATGTCCAATAAAAATGGGAATTATGTGACATAGATATAACTATGAACTACGTATTTACAAGAAAAAGAAAAACTGATCATTTCCACTTGCTTCCCCACTTTATTATTTCCATGAGCCTCTAGTGTCATGGTAATCAAGGGTCTCTCTATGACTTTTTTCCAAACTCTCTCTGTGGTACCCCATCTCCTCTGAGGTATAATACTACTGGGTGCATCATTCAGCCCCTTTTTGGTGGGCTATCTGTTCTTCTCTTTCCTGCTCTTAAGGAAGTACATAGCTTCTACACAAAAACTCTAGCCAGATGTAGCAGGGTCAGAGAAATATAAACCATTTTGTTTTCCTTAGCTCAACCCCCAGCATATGGTTTATACAGACAAGAAGGTAAAAAAGAAGTTAAAATTTTAAGCTTAAATAGGATGCATCTGTAGTCACTAGTCCTGAAATATCACCACTCCTCCCTGGAAAAATGAAGGACTATGGAAATAGTCCAGTTGGAAAGGTGTTTTTTATGCAAAAATAAAGATTTAAAATTTGTTCTGCATGATGAGGTAAAGGAAAGACTTAATCAAAAGGAGAACTTGACATCAATATTTAAATGAAATTTTGTTGCTAATTTTTAAAATGTTAAGTTCAACCAATAAATATTTGCTAAGTTCCAGGCACTGTGCTAAACACTCACCTTTTTATTTTTTTGCTTTTTGGAGGGCAATTGGGGTTAAGCAACTTGCCCAAAGTCACCCGACTTTTTTTTGTGTTAAGTGTCTGAGGCCAGATTTGAACTCAGATCCCCCTGACTCCAGGGCTGGTGCTCTATTCACCGCGCCACCTAGCTGCCCTGACATTCACCTTTTTAAAAAAATTCCTTGGGTACACAAACCTATGCTACCCACGATAAAGGAAATATTATTTCACTTATAGAAGGCAGCAAATATAAACATACTTTTTCTTTTTCTAGTTTAAGTCTCTCTTTCTCTTCTTTTTTCTTCAATCTTTCTTCTTCAACAATTTTCTTTAATTCTTCCTTCTTTTTCTCTTTATATTCTTTTTCTTTTTTCTTGGCTTCTATGGCATTGGCCTTTTCTCTTTTTAATTTTGTCTTTTCAAAAGCTGTAGAAAGGGAGCAAAATTTAAAGTTTTATATGCTGGCAAAAATGAAACTGACATTTTATGAAAATAACAGTATCCAAACTCCCTAATCTTGCTGAAATACAAATTCATTAATACTAGGGGATGAGTCTTCTTCATTATTTTATCTTGCTCACTACAGCAACCTGAATAAAGTAGCCATTCAATAAGTGCTTCTTTAATGAATACTATTAAATCATCTAAGAATCACTAACAAAAAATAATCAAATGTCAAATTCCTCACATAATCACTATATTGCATAACTTAAGGCCCTTTACCATCTTGGTTGTCCTTTGGGGTTCTATCAATGTCCTTTTTAAACTGTGAGACCCAGAAATAAACATAGGGAAGAGTAAAGGACTATAAATAAGAGTTTTAAAAGCATTTATATCCTACTAGGCTCTAAACAGACAAGGATAAAAAGAAATAATCTCTCTCCTCAAGGAGTTACTATGGATAAACAACATGAAGTACAACATAAGGTCTCTTAAGGAAGGAGAGAAAATATACTGGATGTTTACAGACATCTTAAATTCAACATGTCCAAAAAAGAACTCATCTTTCTACCTAAATCCTCCCCATCTCCCATCCTCCCAGGCTCTCAGACTTATAAACTAGCAATCATCCTGGATTGGATTCCTCACTATCTTTCATCACTGCCCCCCATCCACCAAAATTCCCTAATATGTTGCCAAGGCCTGATGATTTCATGTTTGCAACATCTCTCAAATACGCCTCCTTTCCTCTGATACTGCTATACTATAGTATAGATGCTCATCACCTAATGCCTAGACTATTGCAACAGCCTGCTGGTGGGTCTGCCACCAAAGTAATTTTTTTCTAAAAGGTAGGTCTGACCATGCTACTCCCCTCTCAATAAAACTTCAGTGTCTCCCTATGCTCCAACAGTCCCTCATGCCTGGAAGGCTCTCTTCTCATTTCAGCTACTAGCTTCTCTTAAGTTCCAACTAAAATTCAGTCGTCTAAAGGAAACCTTTTCCAATCCATCTTAATTCTAGTGACTTTTCTCTTTTAATTACTTTCCATTTTTGGAATATATCTTTGCTGCTTGTCTCCACCATTAGACTGTGAGATGAGTACAAAGACTATCTTTTGCCCCTTCTTGTATCTTCAGTGCTTAGCACAATGCTGACTTTGTATATAATTTAAAAGGCAATAGGAGTTATAGACTTTTAAGCAAAGAAGTAACAGTATCAGACAAGTGGCAAGAAGGGGACAGTTTTGAGAGGTACTATAGTACTGATATGACCAGGCAAATGATGTAAGTAGTAATAGAGAATAGTGAGGCAGTACTGCCCAATAAATTAATAGGAAAGTTTCAAGCAGGGAAAAGCCATATATGGTATCTTCCCTGATTTAAGAATAAAGTAAATTCTTTGAAGACAGGGGCTGTTTCATTTTTTTCTCTATCCCTAGCATGTAGCAAATGAGATTATAAAATACTTTGTAAACATTAAAGCATAAAATTTCTGTTACGATTAGTCTATCATTACTGCACTTTAATGAAGACTACACAACTCCTAGAGTTGAGTAAATTTAACAACCTTAAAGTAATAATAAGAGGGAAGAAAAATATAGTTGTGTCAAGAAATGCAAAATTACAAATCTATAGAAATTTTTAAAAATTAACATAATGAAATCATCTTTGTGTAGATTAAGATCATTCAGCAAGCAAAAGTTGAAATTTACCTAGAGATTTCATTTCTTCTTTTTGTTTGAGAAGTCTCTCTCTTTCCTTTGTAGCTTTATTCCCATTTCCTTGAATAGTATGCTTACTAGCAACTCCATCCTCCTAAAAAATAAATAACAAACTAGAAAAGAATTGGAAACAAAAAAAGCGCTCACAACTTGAGAAAGAGCTAGACAAACTAGCACATTAATGTAATGGAATATTCTCACATCATGAGAAATGATGAATATGTAGAACTCAGAAAAACGTAGTAATGACTTGCACAAAAACGACTACAAAATGAAATAGAACCAGAAAAACAATTAAATAATGACAATAACAATGTAAAATTGAAAGAAAAAGAAAACTGAACACTGTACATTATAATAACATTGAACACTGTAATTATAATGACCAACTTGGCTGGAGAGAGGAGACAAGAAAATACACCTCCCTGCCCTCAAAAGAGAGATATTGGGGGGGGGGGGAGGGTGTTGGCATTGCTACTGGTATAAAATGTTGGATATGTCATGTACTAGATGGTTCTGCTGAACTAATTTTAAAAAATCTTTGTTACAAGGAAAAGCTCACTAGGTAATGGAAAAGGGAGATATAGTCAGAAATAAATGTGACTTTAAAAACAAGAAAGAATACTAGAAAGCTGAGGTAGAAGAGTAAAATTTAAAAAAACTGAGCTTCATCACGCTCTTTACAATTAAAGAGCATGTCTATGGCAAGGAATTTGTTACTTTTAATAAATCTAACTATGAAATGAAGTGAAGTGATTCATCTCATACAAAACGCTCAAAATTGCCTATATCAGTAATTCCTTTACAAGTCTGAACTTACAGCACGAAAGTATAGAAGAAAACTGTTACACCAGCGTTCTAATCATTCCATATTAACCATTTATCCCTATATCCTGTATACACATGCACATCACACACACACACACACACACACACACACACACACACACACACACACACACACACACACACCATGGAAAGGTGGCTTCAACTGTGCTAGTTTAAGGTAACCCAAGGTAACAGCAGAGGAAGACAATCAAATTCTGAACACCATATTTTAGGAAGTCTATTGATAATGCTGTGCAAGCACTCAAAAGAAGGCACCCAATATGCTGATAGACCTTGACATCATATTCTTTGAAGACAAAGTGAAGGACTAGGCATCTATATCTAGCCTAGATCTACATCTTAGTCGTCTTCAAATACTTAAACAGATGTCAGGAGGAAAAAAAGATTTATCATCTTGTCCTGGTTGGCCTTGGAGGACAAGTATGAAAATGAGGAAATTGCTAACTATGAAAGTTAGGAACAGACTGTTCAGAAAATAGTGGGTTGTGACCTGAGGTCTTCAAGCTGGCCTAACTACTTATAGAGTATTACTGTAGAGGGGATTCTTAATCAGGTATAGGCTGGACAAATGCAAACGATGTCACCCTTCTTCCCATCTCTTGAGGTTTTGTGATTTGGTGATATTTATTCACTCCACTTTTCAATTAGCCCAAATCTCTCTTCTGATACAACCAGGAGACAGAATAGGATAATTGTCATTTTACAAAGAACACAAAAAGTTTGAACATTATTCGAAATTCATTTAACATGTCATCAGGAAAGTCCTGCTATTTTTAGAGAGAAAGAATACAAAATAGACTTCATTCAATGTATCTCAACAGAAAAGTTCTGAAGGGGTGGGTTGGAAAGTAAGAAGAAAGACTAAGAGTTTTAACGTCAGTTTTCCAGATCCTTTAAGACATCTAGCTTCATAGATTATTTCTCTTAGTAAGCAATACACAGTACAAAACCTGAAAGAGTCCTAAAAAATTGCTAAAATACATTCCCAACTGCTCTTGACTTCAGGGAAACCTTCAACTATTCATACTTAATGTGTGAATTATAATAGTAACCTGTATTTTTTTCACAATTAGCAAAGATGGAATGAAACATGAATAAATAGGAGTAAAAGACTAAGAGGGAAGGGGAAAAATTACTGGATGAAGAGTTGGACCACAGAAATAGCAGTAATTCAGTCTACATGGCTCTCTACTCCTTCCACTGTATTTTGTTTCTGACAACAACATTTATATATAAACTGCCCTTGATCTCTGGAGTGTATTAGCAGCCTATCTGAATCAAGGGGGAAAAATGAAATCACCCACATTGTTTAAGGGTTTGGATGAGTATAGATGCAAAAAAGAAAGAACAAGAGAAATACAAATAATCTGCCTCATCATTTCTTCCCTAAGAATGCTAAAGACTTTTGAACATTATTCCTTCTGATAACTTCCTACCTTTTTTCTTCCTCCCCAAATAAACTTTGTGAACAATATCAGTTTTAAAATCTTGGACACTCACTACAAGAAAAATTTCAGAGGTCTTAGAACTACAAGAGAGCAATCTTTCTAGTCAGATCTCTCTAATAAGAGATATTGGATATTATCGAGTCTAACCACCCGCTCATTTTACAAATAAAGCACTTAGGATCTAGAGTCAAGAAGACCTGAGTTCAAAAAAGGCATTAAACACTTAACTGGTTGTGTGCCCAGGGCAAGTCATTCAACCTCTCTGGGCCTGTAAAATGGGGATAATAATGGCACCTGTTTCCCAGGGTTGTTTTTTTTTTTTTGCTTTTTGGAGGGTAAGTGGGGTTAAGTGATTTGCCCAAGGTCACACAACTAGTTTTTGTGTTAAGTGTCTGAGGCTGGATTTGAACTCAGGTCCTCCTGACTCTAGGGCCAGTCCTCTATTCACTATGCCACCTAGCCACCCCCCAGAGTTGTTAAAAGGATCAAATAAGATGTGTGCAGTCTGATTTTACAAACCTTAATGTGCTATAAAAATGATAATTTTATTATTATTGTTATCATTATTATTGCTTAAAAAAAACCTTGAGGCCCAGAGAGGCTAGGCAACTTGCTTAAGGGAACAGAATAGAACTCATATTTGAATCCAGCTCTTATGACTACAATTAGTGCTATTTAATCTCTACCAAAAATATTCTAATCTGATCTCTTCAGTTAAAATACTGACAGCAGTTGATTTTTAATCTTCATTCATAACATGTGCTTAAAGACTTGAAACATAATGCTTGCTGAGACATTCTCATGGAGTATCTTCTGTTATGATGTAGTGAAAGACCGACCACTAAAGATGTTAAGAATTTTACATTTCAACTTCATTCAAAAGGGGGTTAGGGGAGAATAAGAAGTGTAATTTCTTACAAAATATAAGCAAAACATTTCTATTTTATCCCCTACTTACATGACTAATAGATATTCGTTTGGGAGGCCTCCCTCTTCGTCTGCTTGCAGGACTAAAGACAAATGTGGGTGGATCATCAGGGAAGAAGTAGGAAAAATGCTGTTCTGCTATTTTATATTTTGTAAGAGATGATGCCTTTGTTAAGAAAAAAAAAAGGAAAAATATGTTAATTTGTATTAAAGCAGGACACTTTACTTTCTGAAACCTGTGTGACAGTCTGTTATTTACCTGTATATACACTTAAAAACATACAAATGCCATATGGTAATAATAAATAATGTCCCACAAGATCCCTTTGTGTTTTAACACATCAAATAAAACATCATAATAGGATTGGTAATAGGATAATACTCATAATTTCATAATAGGATTGTAACATCTTCTGATATTATATTTTGCCATGTATTGATAATAATTAAAAACTGTGCAAATTTAAATTGAAAACTTTTCAAGCCTTTTATAGACTGGCCCATCCCTACCTTTCCAGGCTTATATCATAATACCATATCCATATACATTATGATCTAATCAAATTGTAGCTCTCTCAAATACCTTTCAGTGATTTTTTGCTTCCATCCATGCAATAACACCATTCTCTATACTTGGAATGGTCTTCCCTGCCCCCAATCATTGTCTTTTGATATCTTGCCCACCCTTGAAATTTTATCTTGAATGCCACCTATTCCAGAAAATATTCCCTGATTCTCCTCAGCCAGCTAACCACTAAGCATTTATTAAGCACTAACAACATGCTAGTCAAATAAAGAAAACAAAGTGAAAAATGAAACTGTGGTCCTTCAGAAAGCTTATACTTATTGGAAAAACAAAAAATACACATAATTAAATATAAATAGATAAAAATCAACTGGGAAAGCAGAAAGCCATTAGGACCTGGGTGGGAAACAGGAAAGCCCTCATGTAGGGAAGTGGTACTTAAAATGAAGGGAAATTAAGGATTTTAAAAGGTACAAGTGAGAAGGCCTTTCTAGGGCCTGAGCAAAGAAACAGATATGGGAAATGAAATGTTGTGAATGAGGAATAGCACATACACCCCAGAAGGGCAGCAGTGAGGCATTCAATCCTGACACAGCAGGCTAGTGGTCAGGCCTAGCAGGCTCAGAAGCCACAGATGGCCCAGAAGACTAGGCTAGAGGACCCCAGCACAACTGCAAACCACCAGCTCCAGAGACCCCTGTATCCCAAGAGCGGAGCTCAACTTTAAAAGTCACAAAATAGGCTGCAAAATGAACAAAACAAAACAAACAAGTCCTGACCATCAAAAACTATTCAATTGCACATGAGATCTACATGTAAAAAACTGACCATGTACAAGGGCATACGAGGCTCAAAATCAAATACAGAAAGGCAGAAACATTAAATGAATCCTTTTCAGATAATTATGCAATAAAAATTTCATTTAATAGACATCCATGAAAAGATAGATTAATCTCAAGGGCCAGATGGATACATAAGTAAATTCTGCCAAATATTTAAAGAACAATTAATTCCAATACTATATAAACTATTTGGGAAAACCGACAAAGATGGAGTCCTACCAAATTCCTTTTATGATACAAAAATGGTGCTGATACCTAAACAAGGAAGAGCCAAAATAGACTAAGAAAACTATAGATCAATTTCCCTAATGAAGGTTGATGTAAAAAATTCAAATACTAGTAAAGAGATTATAGCAATCCATCTACAGGATCATAAACTATCACTAGGTAAGATTCATACCTAGAATAGAGCTTGTTCATTATTAGGAAAGTTACTGGCATAACTGATCATATATCAATAAAAAAAACTAACAGAAATCATATGATTATCTCAATAGATGTAGAAAATAGATGTAGAAAAAGCCTTTGACAAAATACTATTCCTATTAAAAACAACAGAGAAATGGAGCTGTCCTTAAAATGATAAGCAGTATCTATCTTAAACCATCAGGAAGTGTTATCTGTAATGGGGATAAGCATTCCCAATAAGATCACTTGTTTCATGGAACAAAAATTTTAATTATTATCACTATTATTCAATACCATACTAGAAATGCTAGTTATGAAAACAAAATAAGAAAACTAAGTGTAAGGACTTAGAATTGGCAACGAACAAAGAAAACTGTCACTCTTTACAGATGATATGAGGTATACTTGGAGAATTCTAGAGATCAACTAAAAAACAACTTCAAACAATTAACAACTAAAGTTGCAGCATATAAAATAAAGACACACAAATTATCGGCATTCCTATATATTATCAACAAAGTCTAGTAGAAAGAGAGAGAGAAATTACAGTTAAAATAAATGTGGACAATATAAAACACTTAGGAGTCTTATCTGCCAAGACAATCCCAGAAACTATGTGAAACAAAATCATAAAACACTTTTCACACAGTCAGTTCTGAACATTTGGAAAAGTATTAATTGTGAGGCAGTAGGTGGTGCAGTGAATAGAGCACCAGTCCTGTAGTCAGGAAGACCTGAGTTCAAATCCAACCTCAGATACACACAAAAAAAGTAGTAATTGCTCATGGGTAGGCCAAGTCAATATAATAAAAATGACAATGCTACCTGAATTAATTTACTTACTCGATGCCATACCAAAGTAGCAAAAAACTATTTATAGAGCTAGAAAAAAAAATAACAAAATTCCTTGGAAGAAAAAAAAAAAGGTCATGAGCATCAAGGAAATTAGTGGGGGAAAAATGTGAAGGAAGGTTGCGCAGCAGTACAAAATATCAAAGTGTATTATAATAAAACTAATCATTCAAACAATCTGGAACTGCCTCAGTAATAGAGTAGTAGATCGATGGAAAAGATAAGGTACACAACACATATCAGTAAATGACCACAGAAACCTAATGTTTGAAAAACACAAAGATCTAAGCTTTTTTAGACAAGAACTCTTACGATTTAACAAAAATTGCTGGGAAAATTGGAAAACAGTTTTGTCAGAAACTAATTATAGATCAACATCTCCTATGGTATACCAAGATAAAGTCAAAACAGGTACGTGATTTAGATCTAAAGGATGATATAAGTAATTAGGGGGAACAAAGAAAATGTTATCTGTCAGATCTATAGAGAAGAATTCATGACTGAACAAGAGATAGATAACATTATGGGACGAAAAATGCATAATTTTGATTATAATAAAAAGGTTTTGCATAAGCAAAACCATAGCATCCAAGATTAGTCAGAAAACAGAAAGTTGGGAAACAATTTTGATAGGGAGTGTCTCTGATATATATATCTATATATATATCAAATATATAAAGAAATGAGTCAAGGGCAGAATCAAGATGGCAGAGTAGAAATAGCACTTCCTCAGAGCTCTGGCGCACACAACTTCAAAATTATGTAAAAGGGGGACTCTGAACGACCTTTGGAGCTAGAGAACCCACAAAATGACACAGAGAAGCTAACCTCCCACTGAGGACAGCCCGGCAGCCTGGCAGGGAACAGTGAGGACAGCGCTCTGGGAGTCCAGCCCAGGTCCAAGTGAGTCTGAGGTTTTAGCCCCAGGGCAGCCAGACCAGCAATCAGCTGGAAGGACTCTAGAACACGAGCAGCTGTGGTGTTTCCAGAATTATCAACACATAGATGTCCAGGACAAAGTGAGAGGTCAGTGCCCTATGGACTTTCGGACTGGTTGGGAGAGCACATCAGATTCTTCCCCTGGGGGCGAGAAGCCACTGAGAAGCTGGCACAGCTTGCACCATGTTGCCAAACTGCAGCTTCAGCTCCTGGCCTGTGAACTTGGAGGGATCCAGCGATCATATTTGGGGGTAATCACTCTTGCTTTACCCTTCTTGGATCTGGATTTTGGTCTGGGGTGGAGGTCTGTGTGTGACCAGCTTGCCACAGTGTTTGGACCAGGCTTCAGGGAGGCTACCCAACTAACACCTCCGGCAGTTGGGAAAACCCCGGCGTTTGGGACAGAAGCTCCCCTGGCTGGTGGCAGAATCCTACTGTGGTAACAAGCCCAAAAGTCAAGTAATTGAGTGGCAACATGCCTAGGCAAAGGAAACAAATTAAAAAGAAATATTCAACATTAGACTCCTATTTTAGGGGCAAAAAGGATCAAAGCATGGAACAGGAGGCGGACTGTGAGGTCAGAAATCCTTCACCAAAAGCCAGAAATGAAAATATGAGCAGATTATAGGCTACAGAGGACCTTAAGAAGGATTTTTAAAAACCAAATAAGAGCAGTGGAGGAAAAATTGGGAAGAGAAATGAGAAGGATGCAGGAAAAGTATGAAATGAGAGTCAACAGCCTGACTGAGGTAAAATAACACCTTAAAAAACAGACTAACTCAAATGGCAAAAGAGGGTCAAAAAGGCAATGAGAAGAAGAATGCCTTAAAAAGCTGAATTTGCCAGATGGAAAAAGAATCTAAAAAGCTCACTGAGGAGAAATCATTCCTTCAGAGTTAGACTGGAGCAAATGGAAGCTAGTGACTTTATGAGAAATCAAGATGCTATTAAGCAGATCCAAACAAATGAAAGAATAGAAGGCAATGTGAAATATCTCATGGGAAAAAGCACTGACCTGGAAAATAGATCCAGGAGAGATAATATAAAAATTATTGGACTACCTGAAAACCATGATCAAAGAAAGAATCTAGAAATCACCCTTCAAGAAATTCTCAAGGAAAATTGCCCTGATATTTTAGAACCAGAAGGCAAAATGGAGGTCGAAAGAATCCACAGATTACCTCCTGAAAAAGATCCCAAAAAGAAAACTCCTAGGAATATTTTAGCCAGGTTCCAGAATTTCCAGATGAAGGAGAGAATATTACAAGCAGCCAGGAAGAAATAATTTCAATATTGTGAAAACACAATCAGGATAACACAGGATCTGGCAGCTTCTACACTGAGGGATTGAAGGGCATGGAATATGATATTTCAGAGGGCAAAGGAGCTGGGATTAAAACCAAGAATCATCTACCCAGCAAAACTAAGTATGATGTTTCAGGGGGATATATGGTCATTCAGTGGAATAGAGGACTTTCAAGCATTCTTGAGGAAAAAAAACAGAGTTGAATAGAAAATTTGACATTCAGACACAAGAAGCAAGAGATGCTTGAGAAGGTAAACAGGGAAAAGAAATCACTATGAACTTATCAAAGTTGAATTATTTACATTCCTGCAGGGAAAAACAATAACCGATGAAACTTTTCTCAGTATGAAAATAGTTGGAAGAAGGGTACATGGGCATATGAATACATATGTGAATGTGTGTATATATGTTTTCAGGTATACATAGATTGACGGCACAGGGCCAATTTAATGGGAAAGGATGATACTTAAAAGGTGAGGTTGAGGTGAGAGAGTAATGTGGTGAGGGGGAATGGGGAGAGACAATGGGGTGAACTGTTCTGTGTAGAGGAGGCAGGGGAAGGTGGTTGCAGGGGAGGGGAGGAACAGGTAGGCAAAAAGGCAAAACCTTATTGTCATTGAATTTGGATCAGGGAGAGAATGACATACATATTAAATGGGATATCTCACCCTACAGGAGAGTAGGGGGAGATAGTTTGAGGGGGGAGATGATGGAGGGGCAGGCATTCTGGGGGGAGGGTAGGTTGGAAGTACCCACTATTGAAGAGGGACAGGATCAAAGTGGGGAGTGGACCAGGTGGGAGTGGGATAGGAGGGAGGGAAATATAATCAGTCTTTTACAATATATCTACTATGGTAATGTTTTGCATAGCTACACATGTACAACATATACTGAATTGCTCCCTGACAAGGGAGGAAGGGAATGAATCTGGAAATCAATGTTTTAAAATTAAATGTTTCAAATATATAAAAATACTATTATTAATACTATTTTACATATAATTGGGAGATAAGATGTTCAGGCATTGGGGCACAGGGATTTGCCTTGCCCTAATGGAGGTATGGGAGAAGATATGGGAGAGAGCAGACTGGATGAGGGGATATCCTGTGCGACTGCTATTCTGGGGTCATGGGTAGGGGAAAAATGGGGGAAAAATTGTAACTCAAAATCTGGTGGAAATGAATGATGTAAACCAGAAGTTAATAAAGCATTTGGAAAAAAATAAGTCAAATTCATAAGAATACAAATCATTCTCCAACTGATATATGGTAAAAGAATATGAACAGGAAGTTTTCAGATGAGGAAATCAAAGCTATCTATAGTCATATGAAAAAATGCTCTAAATCACTATTGATAAGAGAAATGCAAATCCAAATAACTCTGAGGTAGCACATAACACTTATCAGATTGGCTAACATGATAAAATAGGAAAATGATAAGTGCTGGAGAAGATGTAGGAAAATTAGCACACTATGCAGTGTTGGTGGGAGTTACAAACTGATCCAACCATTCTGGAGAGCAATTTGGAACTATGCCCAAAGGGCTAAAAAACTGTGCGTGCCCTTTTATAACCTAGCAATACTAGTTCATAAAGGTATTATAAAAAAGGGAAAAGTACCCACATATACTAAAATATTTACAGCAGCTCTTTCAGTGGTAGCAAAGGAATGGAAACTGGGGGGATACCTATCAACTGGGGAATAGCTGCACAAGTTGTGGTGTATGAATGTAATGGAATATTATTGTTCTGTAAGAAATGGTGACCAGGTAGATTTAAGAAAAACCTGTAAAGACTTATATGAAGTAAAAGTGAAAGTGAGTACAGGAGAACTCTGTACACAGTAACAGCAATGGTGTGCAATCATCAACTATTAATAACTTAGCTCTTCTCAGCAATAAAATGATCCAAGACAATTCCAAAGCAGTCATGACAGAAAATGCTATCCAGTCAAAGAAACAAGTGATGAAATCTGAAGGCAGACTAAAGCATATAATTTTCACAGTTTTTTTTTCTTTTTGGTTTGTTTCTTTTTCCACAACATGACAGATATGGAAATGTTTTACATGATTGAACATATATGACCTATTTAAAATTCTTACCTTTTCAGGGAAGGGATGGAAGGAGAAAATGTGGAACTCAAAATTTTTCTTAAATGAATGTTAAAAACTGTTTTTACATTGGAAAAAATAAAATACTATTTAAAAAATGAAAAAAACCTCATAGGCCAGGTGTTCTTGATACAGATTTGTTAATTTGGTTTTTTCCTGGAAACTTTTTTTTGGGGGGGAAGAGGGCAGGGCAATTGGGGTTAAATGACTTGCCCGAGGTCACATGGCTAGTTAAGTGTTAAGTGTCTGAGACCAGATCTGAACTCAGGTTCTCCTGACTCCAGGGCCAGTGCTTTACTCACTGTGCCACCTAGCCACTCCCGGAAACTTTCAACACTGTATTTCAATATGACTGACTTCCTTCATAATCTTATGCATTTTATTTTAGGCATTTAAAAAATAATTCTAAAAGGCATCCATGGACTTCATCAGACTGCAGTAACACAAAAAAGTGAAGAACCCCTGTTTTAAGCCACAATTAACATTTAGTAGTCATATGAGAAAGTTGCAGGTCACAGGCATGCAGGGGGCTTTAAAGGCTCTATTTTCCTCTGAAAGCAAAGCTAATGAAAATCAACATAAGATAAAAGGGGGACTACCCAGGTGCAGAAGTAACATACCCTAAGCAATAGTTTGTATATGTGAGGGGTCAATTCAATAACATTTATTAAGCTTCAAGTATGCATAGAGCCTATGCTACAACCTAAAAAAATCCTGACCTCATGAACTTTGGGAAAAATGTTTCCACAAATTCATTAAGGGACAAACTAGAATATCTCCATCTCCCAAGACTCCCTCTGGGAGACACAAATCTAAATGAAGCTTTAAAAGAGGTGAGCCATAAGGTACTTAGGTAACATTATAGCATATGACTATCTATGTTAGTATCATCCTCCTAATGAACTGCAAGTTCCATGACTTTCTCTCCCATTGCCATTGGTACTACAGATAGAAGACATATACATACATGTACAGAGACATGTTGTTGTTCAGTCATTTCAGACACGTCTAATTCTTTATGACTCCATAGCAAAGATACTGGAGAGATACGCCATTTCCTGCTTAAGCTAATTTTACATATGAAGGAAATGAGGCTAACAGAATTAAGTGACTTGCCCAGGGTTACACAGCTGGTTAACAGTCTAAGGCCAGATTTGAACTCATGAAGGTAAGTCTTCCTGACTCTAGGCCACCACACCTAGTTGCCATCTCTCTTCTCTCTCTCTGTCCACACACACACACACACACCCTGTTGCTGATGTAAACAGAATAAGAATGTTAGACTGTATGCTCCTAGAGAGCAAGAAGATTGTTATTTTTTATCTATGTATACCTACTGCCTATGATACAGAGTTTATTTTATTTTTGTCACACCTGTGATTTCATCAGCACAGGAAACAAGAAAGAACTTCCTCTAACCAATGCAAATTGATGCTATCTCTGCAAAATACCTGGAGCACTGAGAGGATATGTGATGTTTACAAGATCATTCTAACTATAATATGCTGCCAAATGAATATTAATTCGTATGACCTAATATTTACTCAGCTATGTCCAAGGGAACATTCCAATTCCAGAGGACTGACACGTGTTTGTTAAGGGCTGTATTTCTGCTATATGGTAGAGAAGGGAAATTCCTAGCTTAATAAAAAATCTCTAGTTCAACTCCCTTTGTTATGCTAATCAAGAAACCTTCTGATTTTATGACTTGGTTTTCTGAAATGAATATAACCAGTGGGGAGAATGTCTTGTACACACTATCTTCCAAAGTATCAATTCATCTTCCCCTGTAAATTAATAAATAAGCATTCTGGTTCATAAATCATTATTTTGCATGTTTGCTGTTCCATGTTTCTGAACTCTGAAATACTAGAGATCAGATTATGAAACTATCAACAACTCAAAAAGAGGCAGTCATCTCTAGCACAGTATTTTAAGTGAAATAAAAGATTATATGCTGAAGATAATTTTAATTCATCTTTACACGATAAAATTTTTACCATAAAAGCTTACAACTCTAGTTGTTTTGTTCTAGTTTCCACAAGCAATAAATGCTTGTGGGGGGGAGGGGATAATCCCAAGAATAAGAACAGCATGGTCAAGAAACAGGCAACATAGATTAATTGTATTAACAAAGCAAAAAGAAAGTCATGGTAGTATAGCTGATAAAGAGCTAGCGTTTTTTTAAAGAGAAGATATGAACTCAAGTATTACTTCTGTCATATGATGACCATGTGATACTAGACAAGTCACTTATTCTTTCACTGCTCTATGTTAAGTTTTTTTTTTTTGTTTGTTTTTTTGCTTTTTGGAGGGGGGATTGCAGGGCAATTGGGGTTGACTTGCCCAAGGTCACAAGGCTAGTAAGTGTTAAGTGTCTGAGGCCAGATTTGAACTTGGGTTCTCCTGATTCCTGGGCCGATACTCTATTCACTCTAGCTGCTCCTCTAGGTAAGCTTTTTAAGGTTGTAAAGAAAGTGCCAGTTTGTATTGGTAGAAAGTTTCCAGGAATTCTCTGTACCAATGAAATGTAAGGTTCCTATGCCTCAAAAAATAGATCCTTATCTGTTCCCTCAATGTCTGCTTTTATCTTCAAATGGAACCAGTCATTCTCATTTTCCTAAATAAGTTTTTATTGATGTCTTTTGTTTTTCACATCAGTTTTTCCCAATGTCTTCCCCATTCTCTCTCAAAGAACAGCAATTTTTAAAGGAATAAAAAGGAATAGAAAAAAAATCAGCATAACACCTAAATGCACTGAAAAAGTCTGAAACCATTAACAATGTATAACACCTGTGGACCTCCCACCTCAATGAAGAGGTGACATAAGGACATCTTCTCATATATCTTCATTTGAGTCATTCTAACACTCTCTTAACAAGACATTTTGTACTTTACCTGACTATATAATTGAAAGGACCCTCAAAACTATCAAAAATGTTTTCAGTAAGATAATGCTACTATAGATCATAAAATGATACAAAAACTTAAATTAGTGGAGCCAAGGAGGCAGATTAGAGGCAACTCAGGTGAACCCTGTCAACATTCCCCTCCAAACAACTTTAAAATAACGCCTCAAATCAAATTTTGTAACAGCAGAGCCAACAAAAGGTCAGGGTGAGACATTTTTCTGGCCTAAGAAAATTCAGGAGGCTATCAGGAAAAGTCCGTGACACTCAAATAGAGGCCTATCCAGAGCTTACATATTCAGTGGCAGTAATAGTGGTGGCAGCAGCAGCTTGATAGCAAGTAGGTTGGACAACTAATCAGAAAGAGATTATGGGGGACTGGATATAGCTGGCAATGACTGACAACTCTATTGCCCATAAGTAGTTCTGGGTCACAGTTCCAAAGCAAAGAAGAACCCTAGAGCTTGTGGCTGCAAGAGACCAGAGGCTCTTCCTGGGTAAAGACCAAAACATATACCAGGAGAGAAATAACCACACCTCTCCTAGGATCTCCCTTGGAAGCACCAAAGACTTGCAGATTGCCAGAACAAGGCTCTGAAAACAGCAGCATGAAAAATCTGAATCTTGTGGTAGTGGTCGCCATCCCAAAGTGAGCAAAGCCCAACTTTAACAGAATGCAAGGTCAAGAAATAGGCTAGAAAAATGAGCAAACAACAACAAAAAGAATTTGATCATGAAAACATATTACACTAGCAAAAAAAACCAAGACATAAATACCCAGAAGAGGACAACAATGTGAAAATAGATACAAACAAAGCCTCAAAGAAAAATACTAATTGGACCCAAGCCCAACAAGGATACCTGAAAGAATTAAAGAGAGAAGAGTGGTAGAGAAAAAATTTGGAAAAGAAATGAGAGTGAGGCAGTTACAAAAAAAAAAAAAAAAGTAAATTTAATGGCTTAGAAAAAAGGCACAAAATGGGGGCGGCTAGGTGGTGCAGTGAGTAGAGCGCTGGCCCTGGAGCCAGGCGGACCTGAGTTTGGTTCCAGCCTCAGACACTTAACACACACACACACACACACACACACACACACACACACACACACACACACGCACGCACGCTAGCCGTGTGACCTTGGACAAATTACTTAACCCCAATTGGCCTCCAAAAAGAAAAAAAAGGCACAAAAAATACTGAGGAAAATAACACCTTAAAAAACAGAATTAGACAAATGGTAAAAAAAACACAGACACAAAAATTTGCCAAAGAAAAGAACTCCTTAAAAAATAGAACTGGCCAAGATTTTAAAAAAAGGTACAAAATCTCACTGAAGTAAACAATTCCTTAAAAACCTGAATTGGGAAAGTGGACACTAATGACTCCATGAGAAATCAAGAAACAATAAAACAAAAGAATGAAAAAAAATAGAAATGAAATATCTCATTTGAAAAACAACTTAAAAAATAGATCAAGGAGAGATAATTTAAGAATTATTGAACTACTTGAAAGCTATGATCAAAAAAACAGTCTAGACATTTTATCTCAAGAAATTATTGACGAAAATTATTGATATCTTACATTCAGATGATAAAACAGAAACTGAAAGAATCCACTTAACATTTCCTGAGATTTCTGAATGAAAACTGCAAGAGCTCCCAAAATCAGGGAGAAAATACAGCAATTAGCCAGAAAGAAATAATTCAAATACTGTGGACACACAGTTAGGATCAGATAAGACTTAGGAGCTTCCAGATTAAAGGAGAGAGGGGCTTGGACTATGATATTCTGGAAGGCAAAGGAGCTAGGACTACAACCAAGAACAATTTACCCAGGAAAGCTGAGTATAATCTTTTCGGGAGGGGGGACGGGGGGAAGGCTGAGGGGAGTGGGACAGGGAACGGACATTTAATTAAAGGACTTTCAAGCATTCCCGATGAAAAGACCAAAGCTGGATAGAAAATTTGACATGCAAATACAAGACTCAAAAGAAGCATAAAAAGATAAACATTAAAGATGTTAATGGTCTCAATAAAGTTAAACTGTTTATATTCCTATACAAGATGATGATACATGTATCTCCTAAGAACTTTATCATTATTAGGACAGATAAAGGGCATGAATGAGTTGATTATACTGGAATGATCTTCCCCAAAAAATGAAGGGATGAGAGAGAGCAATGCCCTGGGAGAAGGGGATGACAGAAGTAGAACTGGGAAAATTTTCTCACATAAAAGAGGCATGTGAGAAAGAGCTTTTACAGTGGAGAGGGAAATGGGGAAGGGGGGAGGAGATAGTGGCCAGTGCTTGAACCTCACTCTCACTGGAACTGATTCAAAGAGGAAATATATGTGTGTGTGTTTTTATATGTATACATATACATATAGAAATAGACAGGCACACACACACTCAGTTGTATATAGAAATGTCATTTATCCAAGAGGAAATAGAAGGGTAAGGAAATAAGTGGGGGTGGAGGGAGGTTTTAATAAAGAAGGCCATACTGAATCAATACGTATTAGAAAAAGGCAAATTAAAATAACACTGAGGTACCTATCAGAAAATGACAAATACTGGAGAGGATAATAGGTACACTAATGAACGATGCACAAAAGGCTATGAAACTATGTATAACCCTTTGACCCAGAAATACCACTACTAGGTCTATATTACAAAAAGATCAAAGAAAAAGGACTTATATGTATAAAAATATTTGTAGCAGCTCTTTTTTTTAATAGTGGCAACAAATTAGAAATTAAGGAGTTGCTCATCAACTGAGTAATGGCTGAATAAGTAGTGGCATATAATTATGATAGAGTACTATTGTGCTGTGGGAAATGACAAGAGGGATTGGTTCCAGAAAAAAAAAAGAGTAGAACCTATATGAACTTATGCAAAATGAAGTGAGGATTGGGAGATCAATGTGCACAGTAATAGCAATGTTGTAAAAATAATCAACTGTGAAAGACTTGGCTACTCTGATCTTACAGTCTAAGACAGTTCACAGTTCCAAAGGACTCATGATGAAAAAAAAATGCTATCCATCTCCAGAGAAAGAACTGATAAAATTCCGAGTGCAAACTGAAGTACAATTTTCTTACTCTAAAAAAATATACGTAGCTAATACAGAAATATGTTTTGCATGATTTCACATCTTATTGTCTGCCCTCTCAGCGGGTAGGGGAGGGCAGAGGAAGGAGGGAGAGAATTTTAAACTCAAAATGTAAAAAGAAAAGAATGCTAACAATAAAAACATTTATTTTTTAGATGTTAAAAAATTGTTAATCGCTTCTAAAAAAAAAACTTACATTACATTCTCCTACTTAAGCCACAGAAGTTCATTAAATAAGAACATAATTGGCAAATGCTAGCAAGCTATAATACTGCTGAGAAAAGAATAGCCTTCTTATTTCACTCTTTGTAGAAACTATTATTGCTACTGTGTGCATAAAGTAATTTTAACAGTAAAACCTGCAATGATGTAACTTTTGATTCCCCTGGGTAATCAATAAAGAGAATCTGGAAAGGGAACTAAATCTTGTAACCTGAGCCAGGAAACAATTAGTCACTGAGGCTTTTGAGCTTAGAGTATAAAAGCCATCTTCTCCTCTGCAAATAAGGAGGAAAATAGTAATATTATCTAAACAAGAATGCCGCGTGATACGAGGGCATTTCCTCTAACCTTTGCATTTTACAGATAAGTCTATAAAGACTGGAATCATATGAGTAATTAGGTGGCAAAACTAGGATTAAAAACACAGGTTCTCTTCATTCCAAATCCCATAATCTTTCACTATATTCTTCTATACATTATTTTGGGGTGGTTATAGCATAACTGCTGAAATAAAGCCAATAAACTATTTTTAAGAAGTTCAGCCAATAATGATCTAATGCAGTAATGTCAGAATTCAAATAGAAAAGGGACACACCAAAAAAATCCTTGAAGGTTGCACATTAACTTAAAAAACTACATTTAAGCATGTTTTATGTTCTAGTGTACATTTATTTTATTTTATTTTATTTTTGGAGGGCAATTGGGGTTAAGTAACTTGCCCATGGTCACATGGCTAGGTTTTTGCTTGTGTGTGCGTTAAGTGTCTGAGGCCGGATCCAAACTCAGGTCCTTCTGATTCCAGGGCCGATGCTCTACTCACTGCGCCACCTCGCCGCCCCATAGTGTACGTTTATTTAATTTGTTAAAATTTTCAAATTATATTTTAATTCAGTTCAGGCCATTATAGCCCTGTGTTTGACATTAAGGTAGAAGAGTGACACACACACACACACACACACACACACACACACACACACACACACACACACACACACACACACAAGTGGGCTGCTGCTCCCACAAACAACCTCAGCAGCCACAATCTCAGCAAATTCCTCCATCTTAGGGCTTTTAAAAATAGGAATGAAATAATTAATCCAGTAAGTAGTATAAATCTGACACAGGAAAAGACAAGTAAGTCAGGTGGATGAAGGGAGTCAACATGAGGGAGAGACAAGCTTCAAGAATGCTGACAGCAAGAACACAATTTTTATTTTTCAGAATATGTATAAAGAATTACTACCTTAGACAACTGTATGAGAACCTGCATCAGAACCAGCAGTTATCGATCCTTATTTACTCCCCCAAACTGTCCCAACTAAGCAAAATAAAACTTGGAATGGGCTGAGGTTTAATTTGTTATGATATGCTAACATAAATGAAACACTATAAAAGAAGAGAAAATTCAATATTTTCATCCTTCAGTCTTTAAAAGAATCTAATATCTAAAATGTAAAGGGAAAGGAATAAACTTTTTCAGAAAAAGTTGAGAGACTGTCAGTTCCTCATACATACTAACCAATATGATCAGATGAGATGTATTCTTTAGTCAGGCTGAATTATTAAGAAATTTTATATATATATATGCATGTTTTCATATTTTAGAGTATTCTAAGAAATATCTTTTGCCACTATCTCCTGCTAAGTCATTAAAATATCCCCTTATTCATATGATGCATTCTCCAGATTAGTCCAATTTCTGTCAAACCCTTTTGGTCCTAATTCAGCATCTTTTGGGAGAAGCCAAGAGGAACTCAAATGACTTCAAATTCAATTCAACAGAACTTTATGCCTTTTAAGAGAAGTTAAAATTTCTCTGAGTGAGGCTGAAACATAATAGGTCAATGTAAATTCTCAGAAAGAAACAAAATACTCTGGGAAAACAGGGCAGTAGTAAAAAGCAACAGTATATCCCCTAGGTTTTTCAAAACTAAAAATGGTATATAGATCTATTGAGGAAATTCTAGGGCAAACAGATGCTCATTGAAATCCCTGAGTAGAAAAAATGGGTGACAAGAAGAATGCTTTGGAATATGTCGCTTAATCAAAATTAATTAGTGTCATTCTTTTTTTAAAAATGGAAAAATGAGTATTCCATGTTTTGCAAGCTGGTTCCATGTACTCTTTTCCAACGTACACACTTCTGTTCAATCCCTAATCCTGTAATTCAAGCTACTCTGAATTAAGTATGAGGATGGTAAATTAGGAACAGCAGAAAGCAACTATCTTCCTATTATGTTCAGTACAAAGAAAAATGCTTTGTTTGGAATTTAAAGCCTATCACAACCTGATTCCTTTCTACCTTTCCAGTCTTCTTACACTTTATGCCTAAATCCCACCTTCTGTAGATGGCCTTTCCCAGTACTCTCCACTATGGTAAATTTCCCTCTGAAATTACCTTCCATCTCCTCTGTATACACTTTGTTTATAGTTGGTCATCTGCATATTAGAATAAGAGTTCCTCAAAAGTAGAGACTGTGTTATTACCTTTCTTTATATCCCCTTGATAAAGCACAGTGCCTGACATACAGTTAACAGCTAATAAATACTTGATGCACTAAAACAGACTGTGTGATTAATTTGTTTCTAGATCTTAATATAAGATGTCCTTGACTGTATTCAAGCTTAAGAAAATAAAACTGCTTTGCAATCCAAGGTACCTAACCTAAGTCACTAATACAGTAAATTAATACACTAATACAGTGTATTTTCACAGAGAGGTATATATACTTTCTAACTGGCTACATTTTTTGCTACTATAATTAAAAATAAATAACTGAGAAATCATTCAATAATTAAATAGGGAAACTGTATGACAGGAGGAGAATGAACAATTAGAGTTTTCAGAATCTTACAACACACTACCATCAACCACAGAAACAGAAAGCATTTTTGTCTTAATTGCTAGTATCAAAAAAGGTACTAAAATTTCTACCACATTAGAGAAGAATATTTTTTTCCCTACAATAATATACTGCTTATTTCTCTTCCTAACCAGTAAGTAATTTTACCACTCTAATTACCTTAATTTTAATGACTCCATCATGTGGCTCACAGTGTTGCTTCAGAAAAAGCTTTAGTCTATCACGAGAAAAGAGATGTTTCCGCCGGCTACATTAGGGGAAAGAGGGGAGAAATTATTAGTATCAAAGTGTTAAATCTAAACCTTTGATATTTTAAACTCATAGCTTTGTCTTTTATCACTAAAAATTGAAACAAGGAAAAGTTCTCCCAAAGCCATTTCTACAAAGCTTCCTCAAAATACTCTTCAAATATTTAAATACCATTTGGAATAATAAATTTACCAAGAATTCCATGGGAAAAACACATTACTAATAACCATGCAACATTTGTATAATGCTTAAAATGTTTGTAAAATGCTTCTCCTAGGCAGCCAGGTGAAGGAATGAATGGCCAGAGAGCTAGGCCTAGAGGCAGTATTAGGAAAGCTTGAGTTCAGCTCCAGTCTCAGATATTTATTAGATGTGTGACACTAGACAAGTCACTTAACCTATTTGCCTCAGCTTCCTCACCTATAAAATGGAGATAATAATAACACCCTGTAGGGTTGTTCTGAGAATCAAATGAGATTTATAAAGCACTGAGCAAGCACAGTGTAAAAATGCTTGTTCCCTTTTGTCTTTCCTTATCCTTATAAATGACCTTGTGATGTGAGCATTTAAGCTAATTAGCAACTATCTTAAGTTTACAGATGAGGAAACTAATGTTGTGAGACGTGAGGTCATAATCACATAACTAATAAATGCCAGAGGTAATATCAGAATCCAGGTCTTCTAAGTCCAAGTCCAGTGTTTTATCTAAATATACATACTAATTTTCTTAAAGAGTTAACACTATATTATTATAATGAATAGGTCTACTTTAGAAGCCTAAAAATACCAATCAAAAGTCTTAATACTATGAAAACAACAACAGAACTAATGCAATACAATTCCACAAGCAATGAAATGAATTAATTTTGGAGGAAAAAGCCACCATGGCACCCCACTTTCTCAGAAGGAACGGGCTTCTGAAGAGATTGTTCCTGGCTGGCTATGCTTCACCCTGGTCTCCATGTGGATGGCAAAGAATACATGGATAGAAACTGGAAGCAGGTCCCCTATGGAAGCACACCTCTCATGAAAATATATTTTAATCCTATCACTCTTCTGTGTCATCTGTTTTTAGCTGGTTTATGGCTAGAACATCCATTTATGGGTTTCCAGAATGAAGCACAATATTATTATTTTCACCAGATCTATTTCAGAGGCTGCTTAAAATCAAACCTGACAGGAAAAGCTATAGGCTTCTTGATTTAGTGGAGATGAAGAAGACATTAAATTCTAAGTCCTCAATTAGATTCTATACCACTGAGGTAACTGAAATTATGATATAGTCACTTAAAAAAAAAAGAAAAACAAAGTACATGGCATAACAAATAAGAGACCAGAGGATTCTAGCATGAAATTGTCAACTACTTGAATTTGACCACTGTAATCAGCCAGCACTGATTAAAAAATATCAGAAGTGTATTTATTCAACTAGGGTTATCCATATATTGGTTCTTCCCCTTTTATCCATATGTAAATAATGTAAAAGACAAGTGGGAGAAGCCCTGTGGGGAATTTTAGAAATCAAAGGGAGAGTGGGGGCGGGGGGGAGTTATCAGTCTTCCTATAGTTTTCAGAAAAGCTGGTTTTGTTATGTAAGCTTTTGCCAGACTGTTATATTTATTAAAAAGTATAAAGCATAACTAATATACATGTTAGATGATACTGTCTTTATTCTAAACCCAGTGTAAACATCTGAAATAAAAAGGCACTAAGAAGGTGCCTCTGAAGGCAAAGTTTGATTAAATGATTATGTAATACAAGGAAGCCATCTAGATGGCTCAGTGGAGCTGGGTCTGGAGTCAGTCAAATCTGGCCTCAGACACTAGTCACATGACTCTGTGCAAGTCACTTAACTCCAACTGCCCTGCCTTCTCCCTGCCAAAAAGCAAAAAAAAAAAAAAAAAGGGGGGGATAATTTTTTAATAAGACTAATTTTAAGTAGATGACCAATTCCCTAAGGTCTCTGTGAAAAGTTCCATTTAAATAACTAATCTAATTTCAAATATGACAAATTAAATCTTAGTTATAAAACAGTTCAAAGTATACATCTGAGTTGTAAAGATCAAAATGAATTATATGGTTCAAATCTTTACTGAAGTTGAAAAATAAAACTTCACATGGATATATAGGATCTGCCCAATGACCAAAATTGTAGTATCTTTTGTGTATTTTTTTCATTTAAGAAGATAAATTTTAAAAAGGTTTGAGAGAAATGAAAAATAAATGTATGTACATGCATATATAACATTACAATGGAAAGCCAAATGATAAGGTATGTATAGTTGAACAGAAAGACAAAACATCCTTGTCCTCCAATGAAAATACATTCTTCTAAGGTTTCTAGAATTCTATACCCTTAGGAATAGCTGCACTTCTTTATTTCAAATTCTATTCCTGAATAATGGAAACCGTGACAGACCATTCTTATCAAAGAGCTCTACTCTTTTATAGACTGGTGACCTCATTTACTTAGGAGTTCCCTTTAAGATGCAGACAGTAATTTATCCACTACTTTAAAAAGAAAGAAGGAGTGAAGGATTATTCATGTTTTTTTAAAAAAAATATCACCATAATTTCTTGAGGTATTCCCATCCCTGGCCCCTACCCAATGAAGCATCCCATTTAAAAACTGTTTGTTTGTTTTGTTTAAACCAAAAGATAGGGGAGGGTAGGAGAGAAAAGAATAAAATGGAAAGAGGGAGATCAGCATAACTGTAGTGAAACACTATAAAAGTTTGATAATATATCAATGTACAACATTTGTGGCCCTCCCAGCTGTTTAAAGGGGTGCAATGAGAGAATCTTCTCATTTCTTCTTTCAAGCCAATTTTGTTCTGTTATTTTTATGTTTCAACATTCATTTCTTCTTTCATAATTTTTTTTCATTCCACTGTTGTACTTGTGTTATTACTTTCTTGGCTCTACTTCATTCTGCCTAAGTTCATGGAGATCATTTTGTGCTTTTCTGTATTCATTATATGTATCATTTCTAACAGCACAATAATATACTTATTATATGCAAGATATATAGTTTTTTAATACTTCCAATTGTTTCCAATTATTTGATAGCATAAAAAATACTTCTGTAAATATTTTGGTATATCTGGAGGCTTTCTTCCTATTGATGGCCTGAGGTGTAAGTCTATTAAAGGACATTTTAGTCATTTTATTTGCACAATTTCAAACTGCTTTCCAAAGAGGTCTTTCTGATTCTCAGCCCTAGCCATAATGCCTATTTCCCCAGAAGCTCTGCTGAGCACGTACCATCCCACACCCCTTCCGTACTGATTACTACAAACTATAGTCGTCTTTTCAAATTTGTAGGCTAGGAGGTGAAATTGTTTTGGTTTACATTTTGCTTATTATTGGTAATCTGGTGTATATTTTTATATCAGTTTCTACTTCTTTTGAAAGCTATTGGTTCATATTCTTTGACTTCTTGTCTTTTTTTTTTAAAGTTTTTTGTTTTGGAAGCAATTGGGGTTAAGTGACTTACCCATGGTCACACAGCCAGTATCTGATACTTCTTATCTAGTTTGAAAAAGCTTTTCGTTTTGCTTTCAGTATTATGTGCGTGTATCAGTCTATATGCATATACAGATACATGTGTGTATACACACATGTGCATACATTATACACATATGCATATGTACATGTGTGTTAGTTTCTGTGTTTATATATACAGAATAGGGAGGGTGACAATATGTATGTAAGTTGGATACCCAAATTACATAAACAATTGGTATGGAATTTGATAAAAAAGTTTTTTTCCCCCTTTCATTAATTCCCTGAAATATGTGTCTTAATAGCTCTGGGTATGAGATATATTTTTAACCAAACAGGGGATAGAGGCAAATACAAAAGATAAGACTATATAACTCTGATTATAAGACATGGAAAAACGCATGAACAAAGTTAATGTACCCAGAATAAGGGAATTCTTATTTTTTTTTTTGTTTTGGCACAGTGAATGGAGCACCGGCCCTGGAGTCAGGAGGACCTGAGTTTGGGTCCAGCCTCAGACACTTAACACAAAAAGTAGCCGTGTGACCTTGCACAAGTCACTTAACCCCAATTGTTCTCCAAAAAAGCAAAGAAAAAAAGGAAATATTTTTAGAAATCTATGAATGTTGGGAGTAACATAATTGTTTCTAAATATTCTGTCATTCAGTTTGAAATACTGATTATTTAACAATCCAGTTCTTAAACTACTAAGAATAAATTATAGGTTAAAAAAGAAAAACCTATAAACCTAATTTAATACTATGAATTACATGCAGAAATAATCGGTAGCTTTATGTAAAATAAACCAGGGAATTTTAAATAATCTTTATCACATCAAGACAGGTGCCTATATTCACTAGGTAGTAGATTCATTAATAGGAAAATTAATACTTTCCTTTCTGAAGATAAGATTATCACACATACTATAAAATGTATCCATTAACTTCATATTCTGACACTTCATTTACTATTTTAACATTCTATTGAAAAGAGGCTGCCAACTCATCTGGTGGCAGAAAGACCTCTTTGACACATTCTGATAAGGTTTCAAAGTTGTATTTTTAATAGACACTTATTTCCACTGTCAACTTCTTTCAAAAGATGAGAGAAATATATCCATGGAGACCACTGCATTTTTAGCAGTTATTCACTGAACACTGCATTATTTCACAGAAGTAAGGAGACTCCATTCTTATTTCTTGGTTGGGGCATTTATTAATTCAAGCCAAAGGGGCACAGAATTCAACTGGACAATAATTATACTTAGATTCTACTATTCAAAGAGATTATAACACTATAAATGTATTCTACATCATAGTCACCTGATTTTATTATATATATTCATTCTAGCTTTATTGTACTTCAGTTACTGAGTTTTACCTTATTTGAGATGCTTTAACCACAACAGATTCATATAATTCTTTTTTAATTGGCTGCACCTTGTACTTGAACAATGAAGGATCAATTGTGGATTTTTTCTTCCTAAAAAGAAAATCCACAGAAAAGAACAAATCAATAATGCATTCAACATACATTTTTTGAAAGTTTAATTATAATTAGAGATCTCAAACAGCTTATTCCACTTGATTTCAAAAACATTTTCATTAAAGTCAAAGTCCTTAGAATTGCTTTGCTGACCACTAATTATCAGAAAAACATCAAATCCTGCAAGAAATTGTGCTAGATATTAAGAAACAGAAAGAAAAAACACAACCCTTAATCTTGGGAATTTTATTATTTTGTTTGAGTGAAAAGACACACGTAAAGGTTTTTTGTTTGTATTTTTAACTGCTTATAGGGACCCTGGAAGGGAAATACCATCTCCAGCTGCTACACACATGGAAACATAAAGAGGTAAGATTTTAGCTGAGATTTGAAAAATATTTTAAGATTTGAATATTCAGAAAACAGCTTACTATGAGTTCACATTGGTGAAATGCTTACTTAGTATAGTACCAGGTCCACAGTAGGCACTATATAAATGCTTACCTCCTTTCCCCATTCCCCTCTTTTAAGAAAGTCCAGGTTTTTCACAATTTTAATAGTAAACAATATACATACATATCTTATAAACGTTACATATCTTATAGTGAGATATAAGACACAGATACACATGTATCTCTTATAGACAAAAGAAAGCTCAGTTATCAACAATGACTAATTTCTGAGGACAATCTGAGATAAATCAATTTAATACAATTATTAATTAATACAATTTAATACAATAATAATTCCAAGATAAATACATTTTTCTCCCTCAATCATCTCACAATAAACTTTGAGAGTTATATAATTATTGAATGTCTAAAGCTAAAAAAGCTATAGAATTTTAATGTAATTCTATTAAAAAGCTATAGAGTTTTTAGAATAAGTCCAGTTCCCTAATTTTACATATGAGAAAAATGAAGGTCAAAGTAAAGTGATTTATCCAATATATAATCCTGCCAGTGTTTAAAAATGAGGCATTTCATTTTTTAAAGAAAAAAATATTTCCTATGTATATGAAATAAAAAAATGTATTTTTTCCTACATATTCAAAATAGGCACTTCACAGAAATACTAGAATAGCTAACTCATAAGTAAAAAATTTACAAGGAAAAATAAAACCAACTTAGTCAAGCACTGTACTAAATAACTGAAAATAAATTATCAGATAAATTCTTTTTTTTTTTTTTTTTTTTTGCTTTTTGGAGGGCAATTGGGGTTAAGTAACTTGCCCAAGGTCACACGGCTAGGTTTTTGTTTGTGTGGGTTAAGTGTCTGAGGCCGGATCCGAACTCAGGTCCTTCTGACTCTAGGGCCAGCGCTGTACTCACTGCGCCACCTAGCTGCCCCTAAATTCTCTTTTGAACAAGAGAACATCCTATATGAAATGTTTCTTCTTGTAAACTATTTTGATAATTTTGTTCATTTTTTACTATTTAAATATCAGTTTAAAAAGTTCAAACACAATGTATCTGTTGAGAATATTGTTTAACTTCCTTGAATGCCAAGTATTTCTCCAAAATAAAGAATAATTTAATGAAAATCTTAATTTACCCATTTTGTGGTGAACTGTTGTGTGTTTCTGATTCATCACTATCACTGATGATAATTGTTTCTCCATCCGTACTGCTGATATGTCCATTAGTAATCCCATTGAAATGTAACGGAGAAATAGCTTCCAATATTTTACACTGTAACCTGAAATTTAACAATATATTTTAAACAAAAACTCATTTTATCTTAGTTAACTTTGAAAGACTTTATGGATATTGAGTCACATAAATAGAATGAGTGAATGATGCAACTAATTACTCAAATAAAAAATGTATTGTCAATTTAGGTAATAATCACAAGCATAAAACTGAAAATTATTATCTAGATATTTTTTCATGGATCTATCACCAATGAGACTATTAAATTTCTAACACCTCTGCTAGCTAATACTGATGCCTTTTAAGCTTTTTTAATGAATACCAAAAATAGGATCACAAAAGAGGAAATTACTAAAATCCTTCATCAGGATAAGAATTATTTTCACACTCAATGTTTTCAGGAGGCAATCTAGCTAATCTTATTGCCACCTTCCAAATTAAACTTTTTACTGTATTTAAATTAGTAAAGAACATGACCTCCCCCCCTCCCAAAAGGTCTTCATTTGGTCCACTACAAGAAGCAAATAATAACAACAATAACAAATAAAAAATAGCAAAAAATCCATTCCTTTAATAACTGGCATAATTATAAAAACAAAGGACACTTTTCCCTAAGCTCAGTTATAGTAATACTGTTTAACCCAATTAATCCAACACTGGTGTCCAAATATGGACTAATACATTTTCCTAAAGAATGATTTTAGTCTCCAATTATACTTTTACATAAAATAATAAACAGGGATCCTTGGTAATGACAAAAAAAATGTTTTGGAAGAGTATGAGAAAAACTTTCTTAAGTACATGCATTTTTATACACGATATTTTGTGAAATTAATTGTGCACTGGAGGTCTTTTTCCCCTTTCAAAGAAATTTAATTTTCTTTTACATTTTTTAGGCATATGACATAGATTTGGATTAATACCAGAGTACTCATAAACTTTAGATCCTATTATTCCACCAGTGATCAACAACTGGAAACATTTTAATGTTGAGGGTTTTTTTGCCTTTTTTTTTTTGGAGGGCAATTGGGGTTAAGTGACTTGCCCAAGATCACACGGCTAGTTTTTTTTTTTTTGTTTAAGTGTCTGAGGCCAGATCTGAACTCAAGTCCTCCTGACTCCAGGGCCTGTGCTCTATTCACTATGCCACCTAGCCGCCCCTCACTTTAAATGTTTACAAAGCACTATACAAACACAAAGAAAATCTCAATCTTCATAAATAATACTTTGAATACTACTTATTCTTATTCTGATCCTTATTTTGGAGATAAAGAATATGAGGTTGAGGGGTGGCTAGGTGGCGCAGTGAGTAAAGCATCAGCCCTGGAGTCAGAAGGACCTGAGTTCGGATCCGGCCTCACGCACAAACAAACAAAAACCTAGCCGTGTTACCTTGGGCAAGTTACTTAACCCCAATTGCCCTCCAAAAAGCAAAAAGAAAAAGAAAAAAAAGAATATGAGGTTGAGATATTAAGTGACCAGCTCAACGTAAGGCACTGTGTTATATACTAGAATATATTCACAAGCAACAAGAAGAGTCAAGGAGTTTAAATTTTAATAGAGGTAGAAAACATATAAAAAGGAACTGAAAGGGAGGAGACAGAGCTAGGAAGAAGAATATAGCTGGTATGTCTGAAGTAGCATTTGAACCTAGGTCTTTCTGATTCTCAACCCAGCACTCTACTATAGCATACTTTCAACCAATTTAACTCTGTTCATCTAATTCACATTTTTCTTCTAGTATCCTTACACATAAAATTAAGGTTGTCCAATACACTGATAATTTATTGGAAATTGGTGGGGTGAGGCACGAAGAGATGGAAAAACAAAAATTAAAGCATTCCTGTCCTCAAGTAACTTGAAAACATTCCAGTTAAAATGGACACTTAGGAGTCCAGTTATTCCACATATACTTCTGCAAAGATCCATAAAGGGTAGTGGATTAAAAAATGACCAACAAGCTTAAAGAGAAATAGTAAGAGTGTGTGTGTGTGCGCATGCGCTCCTAAGTGTTCTAAAGGGGGGAAATTGGAGAAGCAATGAAAACCTTAGAACAGAAGGTGGACAACTTTACACAAATGGCAGGCTTTCCTGAAGATTTAAATGGAGCAACTAGAACTCAGTGACTCTAGAAACAAGAGATGGTTAAAAAAAAAAAATCAAAAGACTAAAGATATTTTTCTTTAGAAAAGTACTTTTCCATGAAAAACAAAAAAACTTCACCACCTTTTTTCTGGAATAACAACAGATGACATTCATATAGCTTTAAGGTTTGCAAAGTTATCTTTCATATATTATTCTCACTTGATTCTCAAGGACAGATAATATCGACCATATTTCTATGAATGAGGCAGCATGTACAGTGGTTAGAGATCTGATCTCAAAGACAGAAAGATCTGGGTTCCAGGCCCTTCTCTGAGAAATATTCAGTATGTTATCCCTGGGCAAGTCACTTAACCTCTAAGTGACATAGGCAACTCTAAATTGCCAAGAAGATACCGATTTTCATCAGTAGGAAAAGAGTATCTCCACCTGGGAAAAATCGCTACACTACTGAAAACATAGACCTATTCTACAGATTAGGCAACTGTGGCTCAAAGGCTACAGCAGCATAACACAAACCAAGGTCTCTCCCAACTCTAGGCACAACTCACTCACTCTTTCCTTTCTAAATATGTACAAACCAAGCCTTTCATAATCTTTTCAGAGTCAAAAGAGGGCAGCACTGGAAAGGGACACAGAACAGAGTCTATCCATCCTCTTTGCTAATTCCTTTGGCTCTGACTTAATTAGGAATTTAGTTTAAGACTTTATTTTTTAAAATTGTTTGTTGCTGATGATTAAGTTTTTGTTTTAAATTACTTTTTAAAATTTAAATCATCAGTTTGATGAAGAAATTGTAAAATGATTTAGCTATTCTAGGCAGCATTTTGAAATTACACAAGAAAACTTGACTCAATTGTCCATCTTTCAACCTCGCAAGTCTTAACCCCAATTGCCCTGCCCTCCCCTCTCCAAAAACAAACAAAAACAAAAAAATTAAAAGAAGCTTCAGAGTTCAGATTAGAATTCCAGAGAATAGACTTGCCCTGGATCACATCAGTTTGGGAACACAGAAAGTATGCAGACCCCAGCCTGAGCTATGAAAGTTAATAGAAAGACAAAAGAGGGCAGAATCCTAAGTCCAAAGTTAAGGAATGGGCTTGAAGAATGAACAAACTAAAAAAGAATCCCACCAATTAGAACTGCTAGAATTTCTTTTTTTAAAGTTAAATGATTTTAAAAAACAAATGAAAACCATGGAAGAAAGAAATGAAACAACATTAACAGGTTTAAACAGGAGGTACAAAAACTTGCCCAAGAAAATAATTCCCGAAAAAGTATAATGACCAAATAGAAGCTAGAGACATCAAGAAATATTAAAAAAGATGAGGTATTCTCAAAGCAAAAATGATTGACCTGGAAAAGAGATCTAAGAGAGATAATTTAACAATCTGTGGACTAGGGGACAGAGCTAAGATAATGGAATGGTAGTGATGGGGGAATGACAAAAGGTTATACAGGGGCTCCAATCTATGATCACAGTGCCTGCTATTCAGTCTGGAAGGAATTCAGTAGGCCCAAGAAAACTTTGAAGTCAGGATTGTAAAAGTTTATTGTTACACTTTACAGAGAGCAAGAATTCTTAGGGAACCTGCAAACTTAAAGAGGTCATTAGGTATAGTTTTGTTTTTTGTTTTTTTTTTTCAAAGCAATTGGGTTTAAGTAACTTGCTCAAAGTTACACGGCCAGTCATTATTTATGTGTGGGTGCTCATTTTCTGAGGCCCAGAAAGACTCCAGGGTGGAACCCGGGGGCAGTGCTCTTATTCACTGTGCCACCTACCTGCCCCCACAGGTAAAGTTTTTAAGCAGTAAATCAGGTGTCAATTATGTTAACTAGGTGAGTAAGGGTGGGATTAGAGAGGAGTTAGGGAGTGGTCAGTGCTTAAAGGAACATGCACTTTTAATATCAACTGTGCAGGTATTGCCCATAATTCAGTGGGAAATGGGGGTAGGGGCTACTTGGAGGTGTGGTTTTAGGCCTGAAAGTCACTAAGTCAACTAGTGGTCAGGGCTGACTGAGAAGTGCCTGGTCTGCCACCCATCACTGTCATGTTTGACAAGATGGATGTTGGGAACCAAGGCTAACAGAGACTCAGTATGTGTATAATTGGCTAAGGGGTTAACCTATAGATAGTGCACTGAAGGATTCGTAGATGAAGCTGGCCATTATACTAAGGGGAGATAACATTTGCCTAAGCTAAAATGTTTATAGATGGTTTAGTGAAGGATTCATAGGTGTAGCTTGTTATTGCTCCAAGCAGAGATAAACAATTTATAAGTTGCTGCTGGGCAGAGTGCTGGCAGGGGGAAGGGACAGAGTTAATGTTCTGAGGCTGGGGAGGGGGAAATGTGATTTTACAGACTGGTTCTACAGATTGATTTTACAAACTGATATTACAGATATAGATCCCAAGCACCCCATCATTAGGAAGCAATGTGGTGAGATCCCATCCAGAAACTCCTCCAAAGAAATCTAGAAAATACAACAGACCAAATCCTAATAGGGAAATGTAGGAAAAAAATCATTCATTAGTCCAGCCCAACTTGAGTTTAAGGAGATAGACAAGGAGGGCTGTAGAACAACTTGAACGGGATAAGGTTAGAAGCACTCCAGCACCCAGGGGGAAGCTGTGTACTAGAGCAAGAGGTCAGTCTGTAAAGCCAAGTACTAGCTGCTTTCAAGAGGACTGCTGCTGTGGACAGCTTTCAAAACTCTCATTACATAATACAGTGAACTCTCTATTCAGTAACAAATTAAGGCAAAACATTCACAGAAAATCAAAGTACAGAATTCACAATGTTATGGTATAACAACTTATCACTAAAATGGCCACATGGTTTTCACCAAAGTGACCACATAGTTTTAAACAAAGATAACATTCATTTAGCAAGTCCTTCATTTCATAAGTCCTTAATTCAATCATCCTTAAGGAGCCTCCTTAATTGACACAAGTACAAAGGTAAAAGTCCTCCACCCCTAGTTCATACTGTCTTAATCTTTCCAATCAAAAAGTCCTCTTTCTTAATTGGAGAAGTCCTTAACTCAGTCATCTAAATACAAAGGTCAGAGTTTCCACCCCTAGGCCACAAGTCATGATTTTCTCAGTTTGCATTAAATACCCAAGGAGAGGTCTTCTCATCTTGACTCAAAGCAGGCTTTCAGCTTCCATGGTTCCTCTTCCATGGCTCCTGCCCTATTCTAACCAACTGCCACCTGGATTCAAAGGCAGACAGCTCTCAGTTCTTTGTCCAGCTTCTTATGCAGTTCCTGTTCCATTATCAAAGCTCACAGCGTCTAGTCCATCTCAAGTCCTCCACAGTTTCTGTTCCTGGGAAGACAAAGCTTAACAAAGCCACAATAACATTCATTCACAATTCACTTTCTGCCTATGAAATCAACATAGACCCAACAACAAGGTCCTTAGAATCAACACAAATCATCAGTATAGTCCCTGGACCTCTGAAATCATTAGCAAGACCTTCCTCCAGGATTTCTGTAAACAGACAACAAGAAAACCCTCTTTTAGGGCTTCTAAACCAGCAGCAAGGTCGCAGGGCTTGTGTAACAACAGCACTGTCCTCTATTAGCAGACAAATCTGACATGGTAACATCAAAACAGATAGGCACCAACACCACAGCCATGTGTAGCGGCAAGCACCCCAATATCCCCAGGGTGACTGCCAACACAGGTTCTTAGATCTGCTTTTCAAAAGGAAAGCAACTCAAAATGGGTTAACAAGCTTACTTTAATCAAACAAACATACATTACCTAGTTCAGGGGAAAAAGGTCAGCACCCAAACTTCAGAGTTACAGAACTTACAGATCAAACAGACAGGCTTCCAAACTGTCCTACCATTATATCAATACCAAATCACAGTTACCAGAGAGGGAAGCATCAACATCTGGGTTTTCAAAGCCGGGGGGCTCTCAACAACGGCTTCCCAGAGTCTCATCTGGTCAAATCACACAACACTTCTCAGAGTGAGCCCCAAAGCAAAGCCTCTCCTCAGGGCTTATATAGCCTTCTCTTGGCTCAGAGAATGTAACAACCTCCTTGACCCACTGCCCAATCACAAAGTATCAAGGTGTGGGCTTTCCTGAAAAACAAGCCTCCCACCACAGGCTCCAGGTGCACTTAAGCTAGGGGCAGGGAAGATCTTTAAATCTGCATTTCCATTACACCATGCCTCCTCCCAGTTCTACTCCTTTCTTCTCATTTCTCAGTTCTTCTTGATTCTCATTCTAGTCCTCAGTTCTCATTCTTTTTCTCAGTTCTTCTTAGTTCTCTTCTCTCTCTCCAGCAGTATCAGCCCAGCCTCCTGATGCTCGCTCCCAGAAGTTCTGGCCTCTCTCAGCTTGGGATTTTCCTTATATATGGTATTAGCTCCTCCCTGTTCTGCCCCTTCCTGCTACATCAACAAATCCACCCCCACTGGGGGATTCACAAGTTCTGGGTCTTAATACTTGACATAATCATGAACTTGGAATAAGGTGCTAAGTACCTGTTTGACTGAAAATACAAGGGGTAGGGATCTTCAAATTACCATTACCATTACAAGGTCACAGGGTCCACTAAACACAGGTGTGAATTTGTATTTTTGTCCCTCACTACCAAGCTCTGGGTCACACAGATTCAGGGCAGACCTAAATAGGGGTGTGGAAAGTAGGGAGAAAGAAATAAGAAAGCAGGAAGCTCAGAAGTCAGCAGTAGCAGCACGGGCTCTCACTTTCAGCAGTTAGCCCAGGCTGCAGCTGAGGAATAACCAAGACAAGACTACCAGACCAAAGAGGAATGTGTAGCTTTGTCACAAAGCTTTTCCATTGGCTAACAGGGGCTGAGGTTCAGCAATATTCTACTGATGCTCAGATCCAAACCCAAGTCAGGAATTAGCAGAGATGGGACCAAAGGACAGGTGAGTGGGATCAGATTTTCCTCTGGTTCAGCTCACTTTGAAAACACTAAAAGCTTACAGGTCTCACAGTCCGTCCCTTTAGTCTTAGAACAGTGTACAACACTCAATATACTAAGAAAGTAGCAATAGGACCAGCCCAGACCTTCCCTACAAAAGTGTGGCAGCAGAGTCTAACCCAAACATCAAGTCCAAAATCAAGAAGAAGCCTGTGGAAGAATAAGTTCTACCATAATTAGTTTTTACTGGTGGCAGGAACAATCAAGACAAAAATGCTGAAGAAAATGACTCTAAAACATCTATCTACAAGCAAAAGCCTCTACAAGCAAAAGATGGCAGAGCAACCAGAAATAACTATAAAACACATAGCAGTTCAACCTATCAATATCAAGATAAACTAGATCTGTGATTCATCACAACGGAATATTTCCCACCTCATGACAGAAAGATGATGGACTAATATTTAGAATAAGAAACATTTATGACATGGTGACAGAATAAAAAACATTTATGACATGGTCAATGTAAAATTTTGTTTTGCTTAACTATACTTATAAGATATAAGGGTTTTCTTTTCTTTTTTCCTTTCTTTCCAGTGAGTAGGGAGTAGATGAGAGGAAAATTTACAAGTTTTTTTTTTTTGCCTTTTGGTGGGCAATTGGGGTTAAGTAACTTGCCCAAGGTCACACGGCTAGGTTTTTGTTTGTGTGGGTTAAGTGTCTGAGGCTGGATCCGAACTCAGGTCCTTCTGACTCCAGGGCCAGCGCTCTATTCACTGCGCCACCTAGCCGCCCCTGCTTTGTAAATCTGAAAGGACTATTTAAATGTTAGTTACTAATAATACTAGAGTTTATCAAATAATTTTCTATTAAAAAACTTGCTAAAAAGTTTTTAAACTGAAAATCATGCCCTCTCCACTGTATTTATAAAAATTCAAGATTTTTAAATTCATTAAGGAACCATATTAAGACAAATTTAATTGAAAATAAAATAAATTTATAGATATAATGACACTAAATATTTTTTTGTGACTAAATGGCAAAATCCTCCTGCTTTCTTGCAGACAAATAATTCGATTTGGATGAAATTCTTAAGTGTCTCATAAGGAATCTGGTCAAACAGATAAGGAAAAAAGACTCCCCAAAATGGAGTAACATAAGCTTTACAGATGAAGAAAATGTTTGACCCACGCAAATTAGAGTTTACCGAATTTAATCAATTAATAAACGAGCATTTATTAAATGCCAACTATGAACCAAAACACTGAGCATATATAATGAATAGAGAGAATATACGATTTAGAAATATTTACACCCAAAATGCTTTACCTTGCACCATTGTTCCTTACTACTTCAACAATTTCTCCAACAAAATATCGATCCTTGACATAAATGAAGAGATCATCACAAATTTCATGCAGTCTTGAGCGATGGGTAAGGGTAGTCAAGTATAAAACTGGAATTACTAGTGGTTCTGGAAAACTTTGAAGATTCTGTCTTGCTTTTTTCTCTGATTCAAGGGCCTCCTGATAGGTGAGTCCAGGTTTGCCAGTCACAGCACAGCTCCACACAAGACTATTACATAGAATAGTTCGTTCAAAAAAATCACTGCAATTTAAAAAAAAGAAAGAAATTACCCAAAATTCCATGAACAGATTCATTTTAATAATATACACCATGCTACCTCTAAGGCAAAAGTATTTAGAGACAGATGAGTCTAAACTTGAACAATTCAGCTTCCCCCCACCCGGAATTTGCAGTTTATATCTACAATAAATCCAACTATTTATAATCAGAACTCAATCATATGTGCTATAACATTATAAATCACAAATTCAACAAAATTGAGATCTTCTAGGAGTCAACGAACCATAGCTAGAAAACTAGCCTTGGAGTTAACAAGTCAGAAAGAAATAAGTAAATAAGTATGTATAGAGCATCTGTTATATACTAGACACTGCCAGGAACTGGTACTAACTCCTTTCTCAAGGAGCTTACATTCTAACAGGAAGAAGACAATACAGAAAGAGAGTGATAACCAAAGAATGCAGTTTTGGTCTGAGGACTGTTCCTAAGTGGCAATTATCACATCCTCTCCAGGAGCAAAGATCTGATTTTACTACTATTATTGAGGGCAAGAAAATGAGGCTAGAGAGGCCAGGCACAGATCAAGGGTTAACTACCATATTGAGATGCCCAGGGTAAAATGACATCTGAAACATCATTAGTCACATGGGGGTTAGGTAAGTTTTCACTTACTCAATTCATTCACCAACCAGGACCAATCAGCCCCTAGTTATCAAGTTTCAAAACTGAGTGGACTAACACACCTATGGAAGAAAAAGAGGTCTGATCCAGGTATAACAAGAGGGACAGCTACAGAGTAAATATCAAGTCAGATCATCTATCAAGTCAAAGGTAGATACCAGAATGGATGAAATATGAAGCATGATGCCTGGGATCTGATAAGTAGTTTTTATTCCCTTATCAATCAGGACAGTTCAACCCAGGAAGACTTGAATTCAAGTCCTAACTTTGATACAAACTGGCTTTATAGGTACCTGGAGAAATCAATCACCACTCAGAACCCTTGAGGCAAGGCTCAAGGACTCCCAAGTTGCTGAGTAGCAGAGGCAGAGTTCCCAACACCAAAGAAATCCTAAGTCCAGCTCCAGAGACTTCACCTCCCATAAAGCCCCTACCTTCCCCTGCCAAAAGTCAAAATCTAAAATTAAAATCAACTTTGCTTCTTCTTCTATTCCAGAAGCTAAAAACACTTACATTATAAACTACTACAAATGCTGACAAAATACCCGTGTTCTCATTCTCCCCACTGTGCCAGTCACAGGACCACTCCACTAAAGACTGCCACATGGAACAGCTCACATTCCCCACAGGTGTGCTTCTATTTTCTCTATCTTCTTTGCCAAGGAAAGTTTCCTAATATAATCTCAAAGAGTTAAAATAATTTTTAATTCCTGGTAGCAAATGTGTACTGATTATCCCTAGGAATAGCAAATACATAGTGAACCAGAAAAGAAGGGGTGGGGAAGGGAGAAATAAGCACATAATCCATTCCAGGAACTATGCTAAGCACTTTAAAATAGGATCCTATCTGGTCCTCTCAATAGCCTAGTAAGTGCTTTTATGATCTAAATTTTATAGTTGAGGAAACTGAGGAAAACAGAAGTTTAAGTGACTTGTCACTGCTACTACTAAGTATCTGGGGCCATATTTGAATTTAGGATTTTAAGACTCTAGGTCCAGTGGGCAGCTAGGTGACACAGTGAATGGAGCACTGGCCCTGGAGTCCAAAGGACCCGAGTTCAAATATGGCCTCAGATGCTTGGCACACTTTACTAGCTGTGTGACCTTGGACAAGTCACTTAACCCCAAATGCCTTGCCTTCCCCCCTCCAAAAAAAAAAAAAAAAGGCTCAAGGTTTAACACTCTACCACCTAAAGGCCTAAAGTAATTCTTAGGAAATTCCAATGAGGCCAAATTTTGTGTATTGGGAAACTGGGGAGGGGGGAAGCTGCAGCCAATAGGAGAGAGAAAAAATATAAGTAAGTGACTGCTTGAAATCTGTATTAAAATGTAAATAAAAAGGAAAATACTATTTAATATAGGGCTAGATACAGCATTAAGAAAAATAAATTAAGGCTATAAGCACAGGCAAATAGGAAACAAAATTAGTGCATTTTGTTTATGATATGACATGATGGTTTACTTAGAGTACACAGAAGCAACTAAACATTTAAACAACTTCACGGTTGCAAGATACAAAATAAACTCAAATAAATGATTCTGTATATTACCAATCAAATGCAACAGAAAAAGAGAAATTTCATTTAAAATAACTAGAGAAGGTATAAAATAAAATAGTTGGAAATCTACCTGCTAAGACACAGAAAACTATGTGAATAGAACTACAAAACACTCTTTATGGAAAGATACACTTAAATAAAGAAATATTAATTGCTCATCGTTAGAGTGAACCAATGTAATTAAAATAACAATACTACTAAATTAGTTTACCTATGGAGTGCCAATCCGATATAACTATCAAAGGATTACTTTAAAGAGCTAGAAAAAGTAATACAGAAATTCATCTGGAGAAACAAAAGGTCAAGAATTTCAAAGTAAATAAATGAAGAAAGTACAGGGGGCCTTAGAAGTACCAGATCTCAAGATATACTATTATTACAAAGCAGTGCTCATTTAAATGATGTGGTACTGCTTAAGAAAGATTCTATCAGTATAACAGGCAAGGTATATAACATACAGAACAAAGAGGCACAATAGCCTAGCATTTGATAAACTCAAAGAAAACCCTTAAGTTACTAGGGCAAGAACTCATCACACCTGACACCAACTACTGGGAAAACTGGTCAGAAGTCTGGCAGAAACTAGAGATCAACAAGTTACACAGAACAGCAAAATAACCTCCAAATGGGAATGACATAGAAATCAATGGTGGCATGGTAAACAAATTAGAAGAAAAATCACTTTTCAGATAGGTCGGCCCATATCAATAATTCTGGGGAAGACAAAAAGGATAATAAAAAGGAACACATAAGATATTCCCAGATCACTTTCTCATAACTATAGCACTCCTCTCCAAGAGCTAGTACATGCTCTGAAGAAGAGACCTATGAATAAGAGGCTCACCTCCCACTTCATTTTGGGTAGGGCAAAAATAGTCACACAGGCTAGGATGCATAGATCGGCATTAGATACATAGATACATTGGCAGCCTCAGACGCTTACACACTTAGCTGTGTGACTCTGGGCAAGTCACAACACTAATTGCCCTCCAAAAAAGCAAAAAAACCCCCAAAAAACAGTAAGCAAAACTATCTGCTACAAATGAAAAAAAAAAAGATGTGGATTCAGTGGAATAGATTTGCTATGCAACATACAGAAGCAAACAGCAGCATAGTTTTCTATTCATCCAAAAACCCATCATGGGGGGTGGGGCGGTGCTCACTATTTGACAGAAACTCCTAGAAAAATAAAATTATACAGCAGTCTGGTGGAAATTAAGATTTGGATCAGTATTTCATACCATACACCAAGATAAGCTCCAGATGGATACATGACCTAGCTATAAAGGACCACATCATAAAAAGATTTGAGGAGGAAGGACAAAATTACCTTTCAATCTTTGGATGAGGGAAAAATTCATGACTAAAAAGTAGAGGGGATCACACAAGATTAAAAAGGAAAATTTTAATCCTATAAAGATTTTGCACAATGAACTAATTGTGGCTAAAATTAGGAGGGAAAAGTTCCCTGAAAGAGGTTTCATATACAAAATATAAGTAAACAATATAAATTTACTAAATTCTTCCAATAGGCAGTTTCAAAGGAAGAAATCCAAAATATCAACAACCACGTGAAAATGCTCTAAAACAGTATTACAAAAACACAAATTTAAACAAACTTGAGGCTCCATCTCACACTTACATTTCCTCTAGCAAAAATGTCAAAAGAGGAAAATAGCAAATGCTGGAGAAGCTACAAAGCAGACAGACACACTATGTGCATTGCCTAGCCATCCTCTAACTCAGTATACCACTACTAAAGAAGAACAGAATTTGTATGTACAAAAATATCCATAACTTCTATTCCTAGTAGTCAAAAACTGGAAACCAAGAGTCTGTCTTCCTATTGGGAAATGGCTAAATAAATTGTGGTATGTGAATATAATAGAATATTACTGTGCCATAAGAAATGACAAAATGTACAGTTTCAGAGAAACCTAAGATCTTTATGAAACTGATGCAGAGCAGAAGTGAGAACTAGAACACGTTACACGGTAACAACTACATTGCAGAACAAAGTAACTTTACAGGACTTCACAACTCTAATCAATGCAATAACCTATATCATGAATCCAAAAAACTGAAGATGAAAAGCAACACTTACCCATCTCCTGCCAGTGAGCTCATAAAAATTAAAAGGCAAGCAGCACACATTTTCAAGCGTGGGCAACGTGGGAATGTACTTGCTGAACCATGTTTTTTATTCACAATGGGGGGAAGGGCAATGAGAATATGTACTACTGCTCTTATTATATTATCTTTAACCTGAAACTTAGCCTTATTCTCAACTTATTTCTTCTGAAAACTGCCATGCTTCCAGTCATTCAGTTCACATGTGACTCTTCAATCTCCTTTCCTCATATACCCAATCAGTTACCAAATACTTTGTTTCTTCCTCCACATTTTTTGCTAGGTGGTGCTGACCTGAAGTCAGCAAGACCCAAGTACAAATCCAGGGCTCAGATACTTAAAAGTTGTGTGATCCTGAGCAAATCACTTCACCTCTGTTTATCTGTTTCCTCAACTGTAAAATGGGAATACTAATAGCCCCCACCTGCCAAGGCTGTTGTGAGGATCAAATGAGATGATATTGGTAAAGGCAGTATTTGTATGCACACAGCCAGCACTCTTTAACAAATACTTATTCCCTTCTTTCCTTCCTGGCATTTTATACTCACACAGCCATCACTTTAGTTCAGATCCAATTCATTACCTTTCTTCCCGACTATTTAAAATTGGTCTCACTGCCTAAGGTTCCTCTTCTCTAATCTATCCTCTATAGCTGCCAAAGCAATTTTCCTAAAAGCACAGGTCTGATTTTATAATTTCCCTATTCAAACTTCAGTGGCTCTCTATTCACAGTAAGATCAAACATTATTTCAATTTTATTTCATTATTGTTTAGTACAAGTTTTAAAACTCACATAATTATTTAACAGTAGACGCACACAATGTTTTTAAAAGTAAATATAAACATACTGGCAGGTACAAACTCACAAGCTTTTTACTGACAGGAATGAATGATCAAAAAAGTTTGCAGACCATGGATAACAGCACTACTAACTGTCAGGAAAGTTCTTCTAACAATATCTATTGGCTTCCCCAGTCATACACTCAGAATACATCAGAGGCAAGACTTGCACAGAAGTCTTCAATGCCCAGAACTACCACTTATTATTCCACGATCCTTCAGCCCCTAAATCTTTGTCTGCTATACTTGTGTATAGTCAAAGCTAGCCAAGAGGGAAGGAAAAACTATAAATATTAAAGTATAAAATAATTATTCAAGCATCTGAGTTTTTATAGTTGCTATTACACTAAATATTAAATCTGTATGCCTTAAATACAATGTGTGTCTAGGTGACACACATTGTCATGACCCACAAATGGCTGGGATTTTCCCCCTACAACATTAGATTAAAATTTTCATTTAAATAATATGAATGAGGAATTCTGCCACTTCCTTAATTTTTTCTCATATTAATACATTACTAGATTTTATATCCCCTTTATCTTCAATACTGGTGCTTTTTATAGGACTCCACCAGGGTTCAACTGGCTCAGATGTGCAGCTTTCCTCTAATGATTTTTAAACTTTTAGCTTTCAGAACCCCTTTTTAAAATTTAAAAACTACTGTGGACTCCCATTCAAAGAGTTTTATTTTAACATGTATTACATCTGTTGATATTTACCATAAATATTACTATGAAAATAATTCTGACTTCACAAACCATGCATTTCCTCATGGGTCCCTGGACCATACTTTGAGAACCACTGCTGGACTCTATCACAAATTTCAGAGTGAAATAATAAATGGTCACTTCTCAAAAAGGTTCATATCGTTCCCACCCCATCAACCAAGATTTGCTCCCATCAGATACAGAAGAAAATTCCCCCTTAAGTATCTCCCCACCACGTGCAAAATAAAAAAACATAATAGTAAAATTAATAAACTGTTAGCTACCCAGCTTTGGGCAGAAAAGGAGAGATCAGTACTGTATGTGCCTGAACCAAGCTGGTGATCTGTTCGCTAAACTATTTTCTATTTTTTGTCTAGTTAATCTGTAGTATATTCCAATCATGACATTACTCCAGTTTCTGCTTCTACTAATCTTTACCAAATTCTCTCTACTATGCATCCCAATCCTTCCCCAATTCTTGGATTTCTTCATTTGAGTATACAGTAAATACATAATGTGCTACCTGCCTTTTTTCCCCTCTTATTTTCTTTTTCAGAATCCATCATCCAGAACCATATTATAGTCATGTGTTTAATTCTAACAAGTTTCTGATAGCTAAGGTCAAATTTGCTACTTTACATTAGATTCCTAGATACCTTGCCTGTTATTTGTTTGTTTGTTGACCACTGCAGAGATATCTGAAGCCATGGGTTCTCTGAATCATCCTTTGATTTTATTTCCTGTGAATTTTGTGAGCATCATTAATGCTTTTCTTCCTCTTAGGGTGTGACTACTCTCTATGAATATCCTAGCTTGGTAGAGTTTTACCTAGGCTATATTTCCTCCTAGCTCTTCAATTTTTATATCCTTTTGATTAGATTCTTGAGACTGGTCCAAAAAAATACGGCACACACTAACCTCAATTCCTTTTTTCATTTAATTTTTCAACATACAAATTAGATGAGAAGTACAAATTGCAGAGAAGATGCCAGGACCAGCCTAAGTTGCCTTACCCGGAGCTCTCTGTATCAATGAAATCACAATTTCATTCACTATATGTATGATTATTTGTTACAAAAAATGTTTTTTAGGAAGAAGCAGGGGTTAGTGAAACTGTCACTGGAGGCAAAAGGGATACAAGTCTTTAAAAAAAAAAATGAAAGAATTTCAGAGTTGCCAGGAGCAGCAAGCTATCTAGTCACCAGGATTATCTATCATTAAATACAATGCCTTTTCCTTGGCTGACTAGATTTGTCACAGATTTTGACACAGCTGACCACTCTCTCCCCTTGTTTGGAAACTATTCAATTATGGTTCTTTTCCTACTCATGTGCCTTGACTGATCCTTCTCAATTTCCCGTACTGGGTCATGATTTATGTCCAACAAATACTTATGTGTGGGTATTCTCCAGGGCTCTGTCCTAGGCCCTCCCCCAAACTACTTCCTCTTCTCTCTTTAAGTTTCTTCATTTCATTAGTTCCTTTAGATTCAACTATCATATTTCTATGCAAATCTACGTATCTAGAATTAATTTCTCTTCTGACCTCCAGAACTGTAATCTTAAATTGAATATACCATAAAAATTTAAAACTCAGTAAATCCTAAACTTAAATACATCCAAATTATCTTCCCCCTACCTCACTCCTCCTCTTCCAAAAATTCCCTATTTTTGTTGAGGGCACCGCCAATCATTACACTCAAAAGTCTCTTTGATTTTTTTATTCTCACCTCACATATCTAAGCAATTGCCAAGTATTGTCAATCCTACTTCCATAACATCTCTCATACCCAACCTATCACCTTTCTCTCCTAGATTACTGCAAGAGCCTCCTAATGGGGAGCCCCTATCCAATTCTCTCCCTTTTCCATAGACAGAGAGATATTCCTAAAACATAGGCCTGATCATGTCACTCACTTGCTCAAGAAGCTTCAGTGGCTCCTTACCTGCCTCTATAATAAAAAATAAAGTCTTATTTTTTCTAATTTAATTTTTCTAATTAATTTTCTAATTTAATTCCCAATATGGGTTCAACCTATTTTTCAGATCCACACCACTCCATCCTCACATACTATACATTCCTGCCTAACTATACCATTTGTTCTCATGTCCAAGGTTCCACCTCCCATTGATGCTTCATCAAAGGAGAAGTCAGTCAGTCAATAAGCATTTATTAAGTACCTATTTTGTGCCAAGTAGGCAAGGCCCAAAAGGCCCTTCCCTCCTCATCTCTGCCTCTTAGAAACCCTAAACTCTCTCAGAGTCTCCCTGATTGAAAGTTAAGACTTGGGAATCTGAGTTCAAACTCTGCCTCAGATTCCAAATGTATTACCCAGAGGCAAGGCACAAAACTGTCACAGCACCAGTGCCCTCATTTACAAAATGAAAATAATAGCACCTATCTCACAGGATAGTTCCAAGAATTAAATAAGATAAAATAAGTGAAGTGATTTGAAAACCTTAGCCATATAAATCCTAGCTACTAACTCAAAGTTCAGCCTTAGGGGTAACCTCATAAAAGAGGCCAGTACCAATTAATTACTCCAAACTCATTTCTGCCTACCACCACCAAAAACAACACATACCCTTGGTAGTTATTTAATAATTTGTATCCTACCACTAGAAGACAAGAACCTTAAGGGCAAGCACTATTTTAAGTCCCCATCACCTAGCACATATTAGGTACTTTTACAAATTAATAGTTATTAAACTTGTACAGAATTCTCTCTACAACATCCCCCAACAAGTGGTTACCAAGCCTTCACTTGAAGATAACTGAGAAGTTTCCTACATAATGCAGGAAGATTGAATTAAATTGTTATCAATAAGAGAGGCTGTATCCTCTCCAATATAAAAATGATTCATTCAGATTGCTCTGAATATTGCCTTCTCAAGCATTCAGACCTTTCATCTAAACTTTACAATTCTCCTTCCCCCTTAAAAAGAAAGGTTATGGAAGGGGGCTAACCCAGTTAGTATGAACAAGGTTAAAGAGGGATACAATTAACCCATTTAAGAGAAGCAAGTATTTAAAAGCATCTATTTGCATACAATTAATGTTCAACAGGTTCAAGAGAGGAGTCTCCTAAATGTATTAAAGCAGGTCTAACAGGAATTAGCAATTATTTCAGCAGCATACACTTCAAAGACATTAAATAGAGGGTTGAACCAGATGATCTAAAAAAGTACCTCCCAATTTATGACAGCACTTGTAATTTTTTTTTTCATCTGTTTTAAGGAACTTACACATAGCTGCAATTTCTCCATGCCATTTCTCAAGATAAGTATGCTTTTTGAAAAACATGTAAAATCTTGATTAGTCTTTATGATGGAGTGGGTTCTGGCTACACAGTAAGTAAATACCAGGTCATGAGAGCATATGAAAAGATTCTCAGAGGCTACCTAGTCCAACTCTTATCATTTTGCAGGTTCAAGGAGGTTAAGTGATTTGCTGGAGGTGACGACAGTGGTGACAAAATGGGAATCAGAACCCCAGGTCCTCTAACTTCTAAACCTGTGTTCTTTCCACTGTACTACACTGCCACCAAATATAATGACATAGATATTTAAAATACCATTATATACAATTAGTCACTTTTTCCTCTTAGAGATAGAAAATGGACCTCTAATATCATTAGTAGGGAGTCTCTCTACCAATGCAGACCTGTACTTTCTCTGTAACTCAGTCTTGGAGAGTTGCCTGAGAGAGAAGTGACTTGCCCTTGCTTAAGAGGTCACACTACCATTATGCATCAGAGGCCAGACCTGGGTAGTCTTAATTTCTAGTATAGCTCTCTATCCATTAAGCCATAGCTGCCCCTCCCTTTCAAAAAAAGAAACCTTAATTCAGCTTTCAATAAATTCTAAAATCCCTTAATTATGTCAACAAGTCTCATTTCAATATAAACAAACCACTGAACCTAAGAGTGAAAATACAGTAAGTTTTCTTTTGAGAGTTCCTCCAAATATGTGCAAAAACTAGGATTATGTGGAACTTATTTTTGACAACTGTGTGCATTTGTAAAAACAAAACAGAACTTTTTCTTTAAGAAAAGCAAAAACAAGGTGAAGAGGCAGGGAAAAGTACTGAATTTGGAGTAAGATGAATTCAGGTTCACCTCTGTCCATGCACGACCATGAGCACAAGGCATTCTCTCAGGATTTCCTGACATCTGTCAAATGAGGGGGCGATCTTTCAGTAAGCGTCCCTAACCAATTTAAATTCTACAGATCATATTGGTATGAAAAAGCATTAAAAAAAATCTAGAGGTAGACTAGTAGTAGTTAGAACTAGGTTCAATCAAAAACAAAAATCAAAAATACTCATTAAATAACTACTTTGTGTCTTATGTTGTGTTAGCTCACAGATATACAAGCAAAAACAATTTAACAATTCCTCCTCACAAGGGGTTTATGTCTCAGTGGAGATTATAAGCCTGAGAGAGTGCATTCGTGGATGTGCTTAGTATCTCCTCCATTGGGACATAAACTTCTTATGCACAGAAATTAATTCTATGCAAATATCATATATATATATCGCATAAGTATAATAAAATATAATATAAATATATAAAAAATAAAATAAAATAAAATATAAATTGAATAAAAACAAATATATATTAAGTAAATATGTGGTAGTTTGGGAGAAAAGGCACTAGGCAAGTTGAAGGGGAGAGAGTATTAGGGAAAGGCTTCAAGCAGAAGGTAGTGACTGAGCTACATCTAAGAGAAAAAAGGAAGTCTTACAAGGCAGAGCTGAGGGAGTACATTATTCCATGCTTTGAGGATAGAAACAAGAGTGTTTAATGTGAGGAAGTGGGAGAAGGACAGTTTGGTTAAATCATCGAATCTAAGACAGTAAATGTCCAATGAGACCAGAAAAATATAAGTTGGGACCACATTGTCCCAACCTTAAAAATGAAACACAGGCCTTTATATTTGATCCTAAAGGCAATAGGAAGCCACTGGAGTTGATTGAGGAAAGTTAAATGGTCATATCTATGGTTAAAGAAAATTACTTTAGTAGTAAAATGTTCGAATAGATTAGAGTGGGCAGAAAATGAGGCTTGGAGGCCTAACTCTTCCTTTTAGAAAAAGCTCTGACACTATCTTCTGTCGGAGGCCTTTTCTGATTTTCCCCTAACCTCCAAACTAGTTTTTATATATTTGTATTTATTCACTTTATATTTATGCTTGATATATTTTTATAAATACCTGCTGCCCATTAGAACATAAATTCATTGCAAGCAGGGATTATTCTATTCTTTGCATTTGTTTTCCTAGAACAATGCCTGGCATATGGAAGGAACAGGACAAATAATTCCTGATTTACAGATAGGAGGTTGCATCAGTAATCTAGGTGAGAGGTGATAAAGGCCTGAATTGATAAAGGCTAGCTTTATACATGGAGAGAAATGGTGGGGTAAGAGAAATGATTTCTGAAGAAGAAATGTTGCAATATTTGGCAACTGATTTGATATACTGAGTGAGAGTGAATGAGAATAATGCCTAGGTTTCAAAAGTGGGAGACAGGAAAGTTGGTGGGTAGCCAGAAGAGCTTACTTCTGATACACACTGGCTCTTTGACTGGCATGTCACTTAAAACTCTTGGTATTCTAGGTAACCCTAAAAATTATAAATTGTCGAAAACATGCCCACCTACATAGAAAGAGGGAATTTGCACACCATTATCACCGGTCCCATCTCTATTTCTAGTTTAAAAAAACTTTTAAAAATTGTTTTTCATTTTAAGCTCACACACAAGAGATTTTAAATTAACATCCAACAAAATCTGTACAATACTCTACAGTGTAGAGTCTATACAAATATTAACTGATTATAGCTGTATCTGCCTAAATGCATACCAAGCATATGTCTCCAGATCCAGTATTTCTCTTAATTGTTCTAGCCTTTGATAACCAGAAAAAAACTAGTTCAAAAGAAATATGGCTTTGTGGGTTTTTTTTTAATGTTTAAGCAAGTTTTTAGAAATCAGCATCCTTGAACGATTCCATATTTTTACCTCAAAATGTACTCTTCTAAAAATAAAATCTCTTTTCATCTTACAAGAAAAAGTGGTATAAAAAGTCATAATATCTTATAAGAACAGTAAAGTATTCCCAAATACTGGACACATGTTTTTTAAAAAGCCTAACTTTAATCAAGATTAAGTCTGATACTTAATTTCATGCTATAAAAATGTCTTAATAATTTTGCAATATCCTTTGCAACAATTAAAAGAAAAGGAAATGGAAATGACATTTGCCTCGAAAGGGAAGAACATGATCTCGATTCAACCAGACACAAACAATTACAATTCAAAGACAGTCAAATTACCTAATTTAATTTCACTTAGGAGTTACCAGGCAAAAACCTATCTAATGAACAATAAATTCCTTTCGGAGCTCCTTCTTGTTAGTTTACACAAGCACACTTTTTTGAGGACGTACATATTTAATTTTCATTTTCCGTGGGTGTGAAAAACAAAAAACTTCCTTACCACAATAAATGCTCAAAGCAAAGAGGTAACCTGGGAACAATCTAATCCCAATATATTAGAATATCCTCAAGGGTATTCGTTCTCTTAACCCACTCCCACTTTCACAGCCCCTACTCAATAGTGTAGTGTCTTAGATAGATACCCTTTAGGAGGGGTGGACAAAGAAAAGCGGCTAGATTATTATCCATAACACACTCGAGGGGCTACAGTTTAAAGACTGGTCATTTGAATTTGTGCGGTAAATTTGGCGGTAGACTTAGTGAGGTTCTTATCAAAACAATAGCGGCTCCACAAGCGCCAATAGGTGGCAACTAGAATCAAATATAATTGCCCGGGGGGGGGGGAGCGGGAGAGTAATGGTTCTCACCCTCATTCATTCCTGCCTAGAAACCTACTCCAATTTATTCCTTAGCCCCAGTTCCTCCGGGCTGGGGGTGGGGGGAAGGAGGGAAACTTACCCAGGCCTACCTGGTTTCTGAAGCCTCCCCAGGGGGCAGCAGTTGGAGGTGGTTCGACCCCCAGAAGCCCAAACCGCGCGCACCAGCTGGCCGCAAGGACCTACAACTTTCACTTCCTTCCAGCCCCCGCCAAACGTAGGCACTAACGTCAAATCCCCAACTAAAGCATTCGAAGTAAGCGAGTTCCAGCCCCCGGGGGCGGGATTCCCTCGCCTGGGCCGGGAGACCAGGGAGAGGGGCAGCCCCGGCCGGCGGCCGGGATCCCGGAACTGCCGGCGTCCGGACAGCCCAGTTCGCGCCGGGCGTGGGAGTGGGTGCGCCTCGCTTAGTCGCCGGGCGCCGGCCCGGAGCTCCTCCCCGCCCCCAGCGCGCCCGGCCGGCGCTCGGCGTGGGATTCCCCCTCCTCCGCTCCTTTCATCCCTGCTCTTCCCCAAAGCTCGACTCCGGGCCAGGGCTGCCCCAGCCGGCTCGGGCAGAGTGAGCTGCGGAGGGGCCCGTCCCCTTCCCAACGCCCTCCAGAGCCCCGAGTCACTCGCCCAGCGGCGAGCCGAGACAAAAGGAGCGCTAAGAGCCGCGCCAGAAGTGTCCCGGGCTGCCCTCCCCCGCCCGGCACCCGGTCCCGGCTCTTACTCGTAGTGGCGGAAGATCTCGTTAGTAACTTTACAGTAGAAAACTTCCTCGTCGGGCCGCAGGTCCCCCGGCGGCTTCTGCCTCACAAACGGCTTTCGGTGCAGCAGCGGCATCTCCCCTCGCCCGCGTGCTGGCCCGGGCTCTCGGCCGCCCGCGCTCGTCCCACTTCCCTAACAAAATTGAAGGGGAAGGAAAAAAGCCGGTCAGGTTGGGGACGTCCGGCCCCCCGGGACAGGCGGCAGCAGAGGGCGTTGGCAAAACCGTGCGCCCCTTTTGTGTGACTGACGAGCTCCTTCTCCCAGCTGCTCTGACTCCAGCAGCTGCCCCCGAGAGTGAATCACTGAGTGAATGAGTGAGCGAGCCGTCCCTTCCGCGGCTCCTCCACTAGCCTCCCTCCCCCACCCCGGCGTCTCCTCCTCTTAAGTCTCCTCCTCCTTCCCCCCCTTCCTCCTCCTCCTCTCCCTCTTCCTCCTCCTCTTCTTCCCCTCCTCCCCCCTCCTCGCTCACAATGGGGCGCTGACGCTCAACCGCAGCCGGCGGTGTGGACACCCACCCCACCCCCAGCCCAGCCTAGCACACAAAGTGCTAAACAGAGGTAGGGTGGGTAGGGGGGAGCTGCGGATTCAGTTCCTCACGAGCTTGGTTTCTCTCCCCACTTGACCACCCCATCTGACACCAGGCCAACTCTGAGCTACACATTGTCTGACTCTTACCTGCAATAACGAAAAACGCCGCTTCTCTGCCTCCCACCACAAAGGGGAAAAGCGAGGTCTTCCTCGTTCTCTCCCCTTTCCCTCCCGCTCTGCCTCCTACTACTGAATATATTTATTTATAGAGATAGAGATAGAGTAAGTCCCACTGGCACTTGCCCAGCTCCTAGCTCCTAGGAAGTTTGTGTCTTGCTTTTTTATCTACTTTCGGCTCTAAAGGAGGAAGAACTCTGGGGAGGAGCTTGGCACTTCACTCTTCTACCTTTTTATTGGCTGCTCAGTGACTTTTATAATTTGTCACTGCTACAGGAAGAGATAGAAGAAAAAAAGAGAAGCCTGGGAGAGCTTCGTTATTAATGAATGGAGTCGTTCCTTGTGAAGTGTCAGAAGCATCCTCCATATTTGAGATTATGAGTCTAAAGATCTGGGGAAGACTTTGTTTTCATAAATATATGACTAACAAACTGAAATCTTCATACTCAAAAGTTTCGACCAAAGTGTTTATTATACATTGGGGAAAAGGGATCCAAAATACTTTTTTTTTAACTTTCATTATAAAAGATAGGAATATTTAAAAAAAGGGAAAAATTATTTGGCACTTTAAAGATTAGAATTCCTATTTTTAAAATTTACTTGTGGCAACATACACCTCTGGAAATAGGGAAAATTATTCCTCCACAAGAAGAAATTGCATCAAGATCATAACATCACAGATTTTAGGCCTGAAGGGGACTTTGAGGCCATCTGACCCAAACCCTCTTCTTTCAGAGATGAGAAAATTTAATCCCGGAGAAGCTAAGTGACATGTTCAAGATAACACAAGTAATAAACGGCAGAGCCAAATGAGCTTATATAATAAAATATTTTATCATGGGACAAAATAAATTGCTACACCCAAATTACTACATCCTTTAAGAACAGATTTTTTTTCCAAAATGTTTTTTTTTTATTATCCTGATCTTCAGGTCTGATCTGTTGCTACTATAAACGTTTAGTTCATACATAACAAAAAATGTAGCTGAAATAATTATTACAGGGTATGAACCCCTATTTGGAGGCATCTGAGGGACCCCTCCCCATGAAGAGAAGGCAAGAACTACTCAGGTTCCTAGTGAATTAAACTGTCTTCAAGGAGACTGACAACTAAGCCATCAGGTAGAAGGATTCTTCTTAAAGGACATGCCACTTTCACAGGTTTGATAAGGTGGGCATTTTCTTTTTGTTTTTAGTACTCCCCCTTCATTTTTCCTTGCTACCAAGCAACCCCACCCCCAAAAGCTGACTTAAGAAAAGCAGCACATGGCCATTGGCATGTGTATACCCAGGTTCCTATTTGCTTTCCACCTGAGCACAGGTCAGGTACTAGAGTTCCAAGAGACTTTACTTGCCCAGAGTATGGCAACACTGATATAGTAGTAGACAAGTAGTTGCACTCTTACATTGCCCAAGAGGAGACAGAACTTTAGAACTGACTTTCTCAGCCCTGGGGTTTGCCTAGGCTAATACCAAATTCAAATGTTCCCCTAAAGTAGTACTCTGGACCACCAGCCTCCTAAAGAAAGATTTCATCAACAGAATGCTTCTCAGAGAAGGATAATCGCCAACCTGGCTCCTACCAAGGAGGCCTGAATACTAGACATCCCCATGGGCAGACAAGTAGATACAGACCTTGTCACAATTCCCCAGTATGGCTCAGGTGCTTGGACAAAAGCAGGTCCAATGGGAATGATTGCTTGTAGGGGGACAGGATGAGAGGGTGGAGTCCTGTTGCCTATATTTGGGAAAAACTAAATTGTGCTTTACCATATTTGGAAATTTTCCAGTACTCCAGGTAGAGGCAATAAGCCAAGGAGAAAAACTAATTAGATTAGGCCCTCAGGATTGTACCCAGTCTGTGTAAACCCAGAGTCTTGGAAGACCCTAAGCTACAGAATTTCATCTGTATTTAGGATTCTTGGTCTCATTGTCAAGTATCCCAATAATATGATTAGCAAAAGCAGATATATAACTTTATATGTTAATTTTAAAAAATTTATCTATAGTTGGATTTTCTCTCATGTAAACTTAGCATTGTACTTTCATAGTACTTCAAGCTAATATATTATTCCCAGTTTTAAACTGTAATATTTCCTTGTGTTATACACACCATTTATTTCATTTAAATCTTTACCTATTAACTGAAAATATTAAATTAATACTTGATTAGCTCCTAAATATTATTTTGGCTCATTGTTAAGTCTAATAAATGGAAGTTTAAAAATGGTAATGAAACACTACTTTTGAACCAAAAAAAAATTGATTTATATTGATAGCACTCTTACATTGCCCAGATTGCTATTTGAATTTAGTCATTTTACAAAAGCCTATTGCTAAAAAATTCTTAATACTAATACACTTACATATATACATAACTTTATTCCTCCATTTTATCATCAGAATTGTTATGTTAGGTGTCAAGAGTTAATGTCTTTTTGTGTATTTGAATGGCTAGATTTTTGCTAATGAAAAGGCATCACTCTATTAAACTATACAACAGTTAAAGATAAGCCATTAACATGAAAGAAGCATTTTTGAAAAAATTCGTAATGCTATAAAAGAAACCATGAAAGTAAAAGTGAGAAGGGAGAAAACTGATAGTAGTATAAAAGGAAAAACAGAATTCTGTTTTATTTTTAAAAGTACCCTTAACATTAAAAGTTAAAAAGAAAAAAAGTTGGAGAAGGGGGCAATTAAGACTAGTTCTAGATAGAATCACCTCTATGTTTTAAATTCTTTTTTGGAGGGGGAAGACAAGGCAATTGGGGTTACATGAGTTACCCAAGGTCACACAGCTAGTAAGTAGCAAGTGTCTGAGTTCACATTTGAACTCAGGTTCCCCTGACTCCATGGCCTGTACTTTATTCATTATGCCACCTAGCTGCCCCCATATTTTAATTTTAAATGCACTAGAAGGCCCTCTGGTCCAAAAACATCTGACTAAAAGTATCCCTACCTGCCATGATGAAATAAAGCACCATGGTTAGTTATTCCATTTTGGCTAGGAAATGAAGGCCAGTTAAAATGGAAATATGTTAATTCAGTAAATTTCCTTGAAATCCTCTCATGCTACTATATGCTTCTGATTCTCCTACTACTCAGAATGTTTTCTTTTTCTCTCTTCACTGACCCCTCTTCACGTCCTGCCCCATAACTGGCAGACATTATAATAATTATTACCTTCTTATAATAATTATTATTACAGTAGCTTACATTTACATAAGGTTTGACAGTTTACAAAGTGCTTCCTTCACTAAAAGTCTATGAAGCAAGTAGTGAAAGTATGAAAAAGAAAACATTCAGGTTTAGAGCAGCTCCATGGCATCCTGCTTCAGCCATCTCAAGCCCTAATATCCTAATCCCTGCCCCTGTGCAAGTTAGGCTCGTTTTTCCTTAACAGGTATTGAGGTTGTAGTTGAAATTTGGGGGTGGAGGAACCCCCAAAGGCTCAGACTTCATCTCTTTCTTGATGCCAAAGTACAAAATAGCCACAAGGAGCTCCAGACATCTTTTTTTTTTTTTTTGCTTTTTGGAGGGCAATTGGGGGTAAGTGACTTGCCCCAAGGTCACACGGCTAATTTTTGTGTTAAATGTCTGACACCAGATCCAAACGCAGGCCTTCCTGCCTCCAGGGCCAGTGCTTTATTCACTGCACCTCTAGCCACCCCTCCAGACAGCTTTCTGTAATGCCTGAGATGGATGTAAAACAATGGGTCCCTCAAGCAAAGCAGCTTTCCTCAGATGAATCAGTCTGAGGTGTCCTCAGTCCCTTCTTTATTGAATGTGGTCCTCCTGATCGCTGACTAAACCTCCTTTTGTTAACTGTTTAATGATCTCCAGAAATCTCAGTTTGTTACAACATCAAACCCAAACTACCAGGGAACTCACCTGATTCAGACACAGGCCAGAACAATTGGCATAGACATGCAGAACTACAAAATCGTAAGCTCCTTTAAGCAAAAGATAAGTAATGAAGAGGAAAATAAGCCCAAGTTATCCTTCATGTTCTGAAGGTGTTTTTGGTGATGCCTCTAGATAGTAGTGACTGTGAGACACCTCTCCCAACTCATAGAAAATTAGAGAATAAAGTGCCTTCAGCCTTTCAGCCAGGAGAGCTTAATATGCATAGGCTCTATGTCCCTAAAAAACCTTGAACTTGCCTGGACAGTCTTCTAGATCCATTAGCTTTGTCCTTCCTGGGCCTTCCAACCTGTTAATTTAAATCTCTAACTTTTAGAAGATTTCCTTTTAACTCAGTTTATCTGACATTGGATGAGTTTGTTTTTTTTTTGGAGGATTGATGTATTGCCCATATTAGAAAAGAACAAATACAGAAGAACTTGCTTTTGCTTTGCTTTCCCTGGAACTGGATGACTTTGTATTGCTATTGGTCATAATCACCCAATTTCCTAGGAGGAAGTCTACTGAAAGAATCCTCCTCTCAGCTTTAAGTTACATTTGTATGTGAATGGGGAAAAAACAGTTGAGTATAGAATAGCTTTATAAAAATTATAGTATAGCTGAATAAGCTCTCAGCATTCATATAACTGGACAAAACCAGTCATTGAGGTGTTTGAAAGAATAATGCTTAATTCTCCCCAGAAGCCTATAGACATTTCTGGAATTATGAATAATGGACAAATTGCTCTCTCCTCTCTCTCTCTCTCTCTCTCTCTCTCTCTCTCTCTCTCTCTCTCTCTCTCTCTCTCTCTCTCCTCTCCCCCAAACCCAGTAAGGAACCCTGTAAAGTGCAGAGCTCAGACCCTAGATGCATTCTCTCACCCAGGAAGAAATGATTGCTGTTTGCATAGTACCATCCTTAGACCTGGACAAGGCCCTGTGGAGGATCCCATTCATTATAGGCTTTAAAAATTAAACATGCGGAATAAAACTAAATAATTATGAATGACCTGCACGAATAAATAAATATTACCGTTTTTATTTGGGATATGTTGTATGCCATATGAAGTGACTGAAACACTTAAATTAAGGCAGTCAGTCATGGGGCTGGACATGACTTAGGCCCCTAGGGAATGTGTCCCTTGGCAGGAGTGAGCTCAGCCCAAGGATCTCAGACAACTGGTACAATTTTTTTCTGCTATCCCCAGAACCCTTCCATGGCTACAAAGTGGCTCCCTTTCACAGGACGGTATGGAAGTGATGTTAGGTGGAATTTACAAAGTCTTCGAATGGTGGAGAAAAACAAAGGTAGATCTTTTCTCTCATAGCAGGATAAGGCAGGTAAGTGCAAGAATGGGTGGTCAAAGTCAAGCTGAGTGTCTCTTTTCTTCTCACCCCTAAAAGCTGTGGACCAAGTTTACTTTGGAAACATACAGACCACAGCATTTGTTGTTACATTTAACCTCTATGTAAATTCAAAGCACTTTACTCATATTATTTCAGTCCTCACAATTACCTCTGTGGTAGGAGCTATTATAAGAAAGCTTAAGTGAGTAGCCTAGGATCACTTGGAGCCAGGATTTCAGTTATGAGCAAAGCAAAATCATAGAAACACAAGAGAAGTGAGCTGTGCAAATCCACAGCTAGTTCCACCCTAAATGTTCTAACAGACCACATGTGCCTGATCTGTGGTAGTATAGAACTGAGCAGCCACAGCCAAACACACTGCACCATGACTCCTAAAAATGGAGGATGTATAGACAGCAACAAATGTCCTGCTCCCTCCACTATACTGCCTAGACTAGAGGTCTTAGTCACTTTGAACATAGTACATTTGTATTTGGAAACATATTTTCTCATTCTCTATTGCTTCAGAGGGAAGACTAGAAGTAATGGGTATAATCTACAAGGAGACAGATTTCAGCTGTTTCAGCTACTGTAAGCAACTAGGTTTAGAGCAGTCACCGTGTTCCATGTGTTACCATGGACTGGCAAGTCACTGAAATTCTCAGTCCCCTAAATCAATATATTCATTCAATCAATAAACATTTGTTAAGCACCAACTATGTGCCCGTTACTGTGCTTAAGCACTGGGGATACAAAAATACTAAAAGCACTAGGGATATAATAGACAATCTAAGCTATTCTGACAGTGCAACCCTGTTAGTAAAAAATTTTATTTATTTACAAATTACAGCAATGTGTTACTGTACTAATATGTTGCAGTATGAAAAGACAAAAATACAATAAAAAGGAAATAAAGGCAAAGAAGCCATTTTAGAATTTTTCAATAATATAAAACATTTTCACTAAAATACTCATTTAAAATTTTTTAAGTCTCAATATTAGTAATATATTCTTAATGTATTAAGCAATCTACTGCTTCAGATACCCTATATTCATAGAGTCTCTAGTACATCCTGAATTGAATTACCACTTTAAAATTTTGGATGCTTTACTTAAATTCTTAATAATTAATCTTAAAAATAAGCCACTACTTCTTCAAACTGACTTTCAAGTTATATATATATATATATATATACACTATATTTATATTGTATAACTCTGTGTGTGTGTGTGTTTAAAAGAAAGATACCAATGGGGTTAACAACAAGAAAATAGCAGTAGAGAAGCCATTAAGATACTTGGTTCCAAAAGTACATAAAGAAACAAATGAAACTCAAACAGAAGAGATGGTGGAGGAACAGGCCTGAAATATCATGGACTAAACCTCACAACACCTTGCCTACAAGCGAATCTTTGTCTTTTGTGGAACTAAATTACAGAATGAGAAGGCACATAAAAGGGGAGAAGGAAAGAAGAGGAAGGGGAATTGTAATCAAGTGGGTTAACATTAAAGGAAAAATGTCTCCAGTGGGTTCTCAAAAAGAAGAGGACTGAGAGGATTCTGGAAGATGGCAGAGTAGGTCAGAAAATTCCAAGCTCTCAAGATTCCTCCCCCCCACCAAAAAAAAAAAAAGAGTTAAAAGAGCACCTTAGGGCAAACGAAGTGTGGGTGGAGATAAATAAGAAGAGGGAAATAACTTAACTAGGGTCGTCCTCCTGGAACACTTTGAGAAGATCAGAAGAAAAATCCCAGGATAAGATTTGGTCACTGTGAGTGAACACCTCCAGGTGATGTTCTGTTTTAACAGCAAGCCTCTTAAACAACAAGAGGTAAGCCATGGAGCTAGCTGGTTTGAGACACTGCCTTGGCCCCAGCCACCAGAAACTTTATCCCTGGTATAGTGATGGGAGTTGGGCATTTGAGGCCAGGAAGATCGAGGTAACCTCTGCTAATCAGGAATGCTATTCCCAGCAGCAGGAATGAGAAGGAACCAGCACACACCCAGTGAATGCAGAAACATTGGGGCAGAAAGCCCCTGGCTGTGGGCATTTACAGGAGGCTAGAGGTTTCGCTTTGGTTTCAGGTTAGAGAGAACTGAAGATCCAGAGCAAGAAGCACCATTTCTCAAACCCCAAGGCTAGAAGTGACTACAGATAACTAAGCTATCACCACCAAAAAAAAAAAATGGTTAGGCAAAGGAGAAAGAATCCAACTATAGAAACCTATTACAGGAATAGATAGAGACGACAAGGCTTCATCTTCAGAGGAGGATATTGAAGTAAAGAAACCTCCAAAGAGTAACATCAAATGGTCACCTGCCCCAAAAGAATTTATAGATGACCTTAAAAAAGATTTTAAAAATCAAATAACAGAGATGGAGGAAAAACTAAAAAAGAAAAAATAATAATCCAAGAAAAACAAGAAGAGTATGAAAGGAAAGTCAACCAACTATAAAAGGAGATCCAGAATCTTAAGAAAATCAGAATTGGGCAAAGTGAAGCCAGTGAAATTATAAGAGATTAATAATGATTAAGCAAAATATGAATAATGAAAAAATAGAATAGAAAGTGAAACATAAGAAAAACAGATTTGGAGAATAGATCAAAAAGAGAAAATATAAAAATAACTGGACTAACTGAAAGTTACAATGAAAAACAGAATCTTGATACAATAATATAAGAAATAATTAAAGAAAATTGTCCTGAAGCATTAGCACAAGGCCAGAAAGTAGAAATAGAAAAAAAATCCATCTATCACCACGTAAAAGAGATCCTATGAGGAACACTCAGAGGAATATCATAGACAAATTCCAAAACCCCCAGCTCAAGAAAAAATATCAAAAGCATCAAGAGTAAAACAATGTAAATATGATGGTGCCATAATTAGAATTACACAAGACCTAGCAGCAGAAACATTAAAGGACTGCAGGTCTTGGAACACAACATATTGAAGAGGAAAAGAACTAGGGCTCTGGCCAAAAATATCATGTCCTTCAAAGTTAACTATCATCTTGAATAAAAAAAAAATGGACATTTGATAAACTCTCAGATTTTCAAGACTTTGTTGAAAAAAAAATCCTTAATAGATGATTTGACATACAAGAATTCAATATAAATATGAGGTACTTAACAAAGACTGATTATAAGGGAGCTATAAGGACAGACTTTACTTTTTTATATATGTGAAATAAAAATTTACGTCTAAAATTCTTATTAATAATTGGGTAGTTCATAAGAAAGGTTGGGGAAAATCTGGGCATGATATGAATTTAAAAAAGTAAAACCATTTAGGAACAGTTAAAAAGAGTGATTATTTTATAGAAATGAGGTGCAAGAGGAAGAACTGATACACAGGAATTAGATGGGGGAGGAAGGCTGGTAATTCTGGTAACCTACTTTCATTGTGAATGGGTGTAAGAGGGAACAAAACATATATATTTAAAAGAGTTTAGAAGTCTTCTAAATTCAGAAGAAATAAAATGGTAAGGGCATAGGGAGGAGGGAGAGGACAAGTGAGAAATCTTAAGGGGGGGTGAGAGAATAGGTTAAATGGGGTATAGAAGGGTGTTTAGATTTATGGGAATGGGAGGATGGGGAGGGATCCTTGGAGGTGGATAGGCAAGTCATAGGAGGGCAAGGTAGTGGGTGAAAATAAAGTAGAGGAAGCAGGAGGGATAGGAATCAAGATATATGCATATACATAAAAACAAATATCAGGAGTAGAATGGGTTTGGGAATGTATATGTCTATATATGTATGTATGTATATCTATAGCTATGGAGAAACATATGTAACCTTAATTCTAGCCTTCCATGGGGTAGGAGAGGGTATGTATATATTTATAGCTACAGAGAAACATATCTAAACTTTATTGTGGCCTTCTTAGTGGAAGGGAACAAAAAGAACAAAGTAAAAAATTGCACAGCAGAGAACAAAAGAAAACTCACAAGGAAGCAAAGATAGACAATTCTCAACACAGCGAGTATTATTTATCATATGGGCTTTCTTGAAATGAAAATGTATTGTTATATATTTTGAATCCTCTCTTATGAGGATTATGCATACTTCATGCTTTTATTATGCACATTGTGCACTGACATTCTCTTATTTCTTTCTAACTTTGTATTTAAGTTCCAATATTTATGTTTATGATATGTTTTTGTTTCTTTTTTCTATTCTCTGTGTTCTGGCGTTTGAGTCTAAAATAAAATTTTTGAAAAAAAAAAAGATATAGGGGAGACTAGGTGGTGCAGTGAATAGAGCACCATCCCTGGAGTCAGGAAGACCTGAGTTCAAATCCAGCCTCAGACACTTAACACTTACTAGCCATGTGACCTTGGGCAAGTCATTTAACCCCAATTGCCCTGCCCTCCCCCCTCAAAAACAACAACAACAACAAAAAAGATATACAAACGATTGAGAAGTATATGTAAAACTAATGGGCATTCCCCAATAGATAAGTGGTCAAAAGATAGTTTTCATTTAAAAAAATTAAAAAAGAATTACAAAGTATCCATAATCCCAGAAAAGAATGCTCCACATCACTAATAATAAGGGAAATGTAAATCAAATCAATCCTGAGGTTTCAACCTCCTGCCCTGCAAATTGGCAAAACTTTAAAAATATTCAATTGTGGGATGATAGGCCATTAATATTATCATTACTGATGGAGTTGTGATATGGTGCAATCATTTTGGAAAGCGATTTCACAGTAAATAAAATGACTAAAATGTCCTTACCCTTTTACCCAGAGGCTCCATTATTGGGCTTATACCCCAAGGAAGGCATTGAAAAGAACCAATTCCTCATACACACTAAAATATTTATATTAGTACTTTTTTGTGATAGCAAAAAATTAGAAACAAAATAGATGCCCATTGATTAGAGAACAGCTAAGCAAATTATGATACAGAAATGTGATGAAATATTAAATCTGTGCTGTAAAGAAATGATGAAAAAGATGAACACAGAAAAGCATGTCTACATGAAGTGATGCAGAATACAGAGCCAAGAAAAATATATATACAATGACCACAACAATGTAAATTAAAAAAACTATCACACAAATAATAAAAAATTAATATAGCAAAATTACAAAGATCAAGAATGACTCAAATGAAGAAATATGAAAGGACAACCCTCAATCCCGGAGGTGAGAGGTCCACAAGTATTACACATTGCATATATTTTCAGAATTTTTCCCTCTTTTTTCTGTCTTTAAAGAAAATTATTTGTTATATGAGATGACTGGTTGGGAAGGGGAGAAGGGACACTAGAAAAACCATGAAGATATAAAAAGGTAAAAAATAAATAAATAAAAATATATTTAAAAGAAAAAACAGAAAATGCAAACCCTAGGGCATCAGCAAGGATGGTTTCAGCAGAGTTGCAGTCTATAAAATAAACCCTTAAAATCAACATTTCCATATAATAATTTAAAAGTTGAAGAGGCAATAAAAGAAAGTGAAATCCCATTCCAAATAACTACAAAATGCATGAAATATTTGGGGATTAATGTACCAAATCCCACAAAATACAATTCAATTACAATGTGCTCCCTAAAAATATAAAGGACTTAACTATCTAAAGGAATAATCAATGTTCATGGCTAGAGTGTCACTATAGTAAAAAAGACAATACTATCAACATTAATTTACACTTTTAGCAAATTATAACAATCAAATTTTCAAAAGGGTACTATGTAAAACTCAATAAAATGGCAACAAAATTCATATGGAAAAAGAAAAGATAAAATATGAAAAGGGAAATAATAATGGGGATGCAGTGGGCATAAAACTTTCAGACCTCAAACTATATTATAAAATAGAAATCATCAAATCCATTTAGTATTGGTTAAAAAATGGAGAGGTAGATCAATGAAACAGACTAGACTAGGGAGAATGCAACTCAACAATAAAGTGTTCAATAAACTGGAAAACATCAAATCCTTAGGAAAAAATCCCCTATTTGATAAAAACATCTGGGGAAAACGGAAAGCAGTTTGGCAAAAATTAGGCTTAGGACAACACTTTATACCATAGTCCTAGGCAGCTAGGTAGTAAAGCTTATGGAGTATGTAATTTGGAGTCAGGCAGACCTGAGGTCAACTTCAGCCTCAGACATTTACTAGTTGTGTAACCCTAGACAAGTCACTTAACGTTAGTATTTGTTTCACTTTCCTCATCTATAAAATAAGGATAATAATAGCATCTACCTTGTATGGTTGTTGAGAGGAAAAAATTATTTTAATATATGTAAAATGATTTACAAATCTTAAAGCATTATATAAATGCTAATTATTATTATTCCACAATAATTCTAAATGGCTATATGACACTAATATTAAAGATTCTACCAAAAAATTAGAAGAGAAGTAGATTATACGCCTTTCACAGCTTTGAATAGAAAATATATTCTTAACTAAACAAGGGGGTAGATACAAATACAAAAGATAAATTAGTTAACCTTGATTACTGGAGACTGAAAAGCTTTTACACCAACAAAATTAATGCACCTAGGAAGACAAGGGAGGTGGAAGACTAGAGAAAATAATCTTTATAACAAAATTCTCTGATATAGGTTTGGTATCCAAGACATATAATCAATTAAAAGATCTGTTTTTACCAAAAGCCATTACCTAATGGTTAAGTTGTCAAATAATGTATACGTACAAGCAGTTCTCAAATGAAGAAATTACAAACTATTAACAACCATGTGAAAGAATGTTCCAAATCACTAACATGAGAAATGCACCTCAAAAAAACCCTGATGTTTTTTACCTCATATGCTGAAATTGGCAAAAATGACTAAAAATGGGAATAGTAAATGATGATGGGGTTGTGAGAAATAGGCACACTATGTGAAACTGAGTTAGAGATGGAAGACTGGAGGTCAGCAGAGAGGTTAAGGAAGAGGTAGATTTGAGAATCATCAGCATAGAGATGGTAATTAAATCTATGGTGGAGAGGTAGGCCAATCCAAAATGCTCTTGTTCTTTATAGTATTATTCCAATTCTGTTTTTTTTTTTCCTGAATTTGATACCATACAAAATGAGCATTTTTATATACAAAATGGAACAGAAAAAGAGGACTATATGTGAAACTGCAAATCTTTATTACTTACAGTTGGCTTAATAATATAGATTATAAATTTAATATATAACTTTCAAAGCTGTCTTGTTTGTGTTTTCTCCTGGCATTCCATCTTCTTCTGACCATTTAAAAAGTGATTTGATGATACTTTTTCTTTTATTCCAGTTGTGTTCTGATTAATACCAATGCTGGTTTAGATAAAGGTTTAATTGATCATAAAAGCTCACTTTCAATGCTTCATTATTATCATTTTTTTGCTTGTTGGAGGGCCATTGGGGAAAGTGACTTGCCCAAGGTCACATGGCTAGTTTTTGTGTTAAGTGTATGAGTCTGGATTTGAACTCAGGTCCTCCTGACTCTAGGGCCAGTGCTCTATTCACTGCGACACCTAGCTGCCTCCAGAATGCTTCATTATTTGTGAACAAGGAGTTAGAAAAGAAGGTGGAACAGAGTCTGGTACATAATTCAGAGAGAAAAAGAGATGAAGACCATGAATTCTCTCTATTTAATTGTTTCCAGGATACTACTGGTGGCTCAGGAGCTATGAGAATCTTACCAATCTTTTTAAAGTATAAATTTCCCAAAACTGAGTTTAAAAAAAAAAGCATGAATCAAGAATTTCCCCTTAAGCAACTTTCAAGGGAAAAGTAGTTTGTCTGGTGGGGACTGGGCTGCCATATTGAATCATGAGGCACTACTTTTTCCATGCAAAAGTACAGAGACATCCCAGTGGAGGTGGAAGACAGAGGGCACTGACTAAAGAGTATAACATATTCAGGGGAGAAGAAAAGTATAGGTGCTAGGCAAGACAGGTAACACCCACATTCCAAGGACAAGGGAGGCTACAGAAGAAGGGATATGAATACCTTCCTTCCTATAGTATTCCAGCACATGACAATTGCACCTTATATATGCAACCCCCAAAGACAAAGTATAAAGAGAAATTGGACTAGATGATTTCTATCTTCTCTTCCAGCGCTAAGTATACTATACTATTACTTAATATTAAGTATACTATAATTCTGCACATTTCCATTGTTTATCATAAATATCTAAAAATCCTTTATTTTCCCCAAATCATAGAATTACAGAGGTAGAAGAAACCTTAAAGATCATTGATCCAACCTCCCCTTTCAGGGGTTTTGTATTAGCCACTGGATCCCCCACCATCTGTGAACCCAGAGCTCCAGAGGCAGCATCAGTTTTCCCACAGGTTTTCCCGTCAACCTTCTATGCTTTCTTTGGCCTTTGTGGGTTGAGAAATCTGGAAACCACCACAGCTGCAGTGATTCAGTCCCCCAAGGCCTGCTCTAGTCCCATCTGCACTGCTGCAGCCCATGCTAGACTGTTCTCCACTCCCAGCTGGTTCAACAGACCCTTCCTGTTGACCCTCCAGGCTGTCTTGGGCTAGAGAGCTGCTTCACACTGTCATTTTGTGGGTTCTGTAGCTCTGGAATTTGTTTAGAGTCATTTTTTGCAGGTATTTGGAAGGGTTTGGAGGACAGTTCAATCAAATCCCTCCTCTTACTCCACCACCTTGGCTCTGCCCCCAACCTCCCCTTTTTCTAGTGAGATGCCTAAAGTCCAGAAAGGTAAAACCAACCACCATCCTAAGAGAGAGAAGATCAGTTAAATATATATAGTTGTCCATTATATATGATGCCATTACTAGTGTACTAATAATAGCTTTTCAACAAAATTTGTGTTTCTTTGTATGAAGTTATTCAGTATATTAAAATTTATGGGTGGCTAAAAGATGACCAATACCTCTTATCTTTTGCACACATAATATACTACTCTGAGTGATGGTGAGAGGAATACATGCATTCATGTGGAAATTGGGACACTTCTGAATATAGGAGGGGCTGCCCTCATGGCAATCCTAAATGTGAATCATAAAGTAACTCATGGCAATCCTAAATCCTAAATTCCCTTCTAAGTTGAGTCCAAACCATAAGGCAGCACTGAGTCTGGTAGCCTTTAGAATCCCAAGAGAAAAGTTAGATTCATGTAATGGCAAGCAAAAAAGTACTTTTAGCACCTTATTTCAGTTATTTAATTATTTAGCACCTTGTTTCAGTTCAAATTCCTTTTGAGCCTTGTGTATGATTATGTCAAGTCTTTATTAAGAAACAGAACTTGTGAAACCCACAGTGGGAAATACTTGCCAAAGATAGGAGCAGGAAAGACATAAGAAGTGGGCAGAACAGGGAGGAGCTAAAGACCATATATAAGGAGAAGCCCAAGCTGAGAAAGAGCAGAACTGAGAAGGGAACACTTGTGGTATCCTGGCACTCTGTTTGGCTCTTCTGTCTGTGTTGATAATACTTTGTACAGAAGCCCTGGGACCTGACTGGAAGCCCTGAAAGAGGATTTTCTTGCTGTCTGCTTACAGAAGTCCTGGAGGAGGTTTAAGATGTCCTAGGACTATACTGACAATTTGTGTTGAGTTCTCAGACTTTGTTTGTGGGTCTAAGTTAATTTCATAGGCAGATAATGAATTGATGATGGTGCTGGCAATGTGAATGAATGTTGTTTTGGCTCTGCTAAGCTTTGTGTTCCCAGAAACAGAAACTGTGAAGGACTTGAGGTGGACTGAACACCGTGAGCTTCAATATGGAACAGGAATTGGATGAGGAGCTGAGAGCAGCCTACATTTGAATCCAGGTGATAGTTGCATAAATTCAGGCAGGAGCTGGGACCATGGAAGAGGAACCATGGAATCTGAGAGCCAGCCTTGAATCAAGATGTAAAGACCTCTCCTTGGGTACTTAATGCTAACTGAGAAGATCATGATTTACTGTGGCCTAGGGGTGGGAGAACTTTGTATTCTGTACCTTGTACCCCTTAAGGATGATTGAGTTAAGGATGACTGGAAACTAATCTCCAATCAAGAAGAGAGGAGATTTTTTGACTGAGAGATTAAGACAATGTGACATAGGGGTGGAGAACTTTGACCTTAAGGAGGCTTGTGTAATGAGAATGTAAATTTAAGATCTTCCCTGCCCCTAGGCCCTTTGATAGGCTTAAGTGCACCTGGAACCTGTGTTGGAAGGCTTGTTTTTCAGGAGATACTTTGTGATCGGCAGTGGGTCAAGAGGGTTGTGACATTCTCTGAGCCAGGAGAAGGCTATATAAATCCTGATGGGAGGCTTTGTTTTGGGGCTCACTTTGAGAAGTGTTGTATGATTTGACCAGATGAGACTCTGGGCAGCCATTGAGAGCCCCCTGGCTTTGGAAACCTAGATGTTGATACCTCCCTCTTTGGTAACTGACTAGGTATAGATGGATGTAATGGTCAGACAGTTAGAGGCCTGTCTGCTTGAAATATTTCTCTGTAACTTCTGCTTGTAACCTATCTGTATACTCTGAAGTTAACGGTGCTGACTTTTTCCCCTGAACTAGATAAATGATGTTTGATTGATTAAAGCAAGATTGTTAATTCATTTTGGGTTGCTTTCCTTTAGAAAAGCAGATCTAAGAACCTGTGTTGGCAGCTACCCTGGGTATGCTGGGGTGCTTGCTACTATAGCTTGCTCATTAAGGATGACTGAGTTAAGGACTTACTGAATGATATCTTTTGTTTAAAACTATGTGGCCACTTTGGTGAAAACTATGTGACCACTTTAGTGATAAGTTATTATATCACTGTGAATGCTATACTTTGGTTTCTGTGAATGTTTTCCTTTACTTTACTGCTGAATAAATAGAGAGTTCACTATATTGTGTGATCAGAACCTTAAAGCTGTTCACAACAGCAGACCTCTAGAAAGCTGCTCGTGCTTGGCTTTACAATTCCATCAGAAAGGAAGAAGTACTGTTTATAGTCATTTCTGAGTTTCTGCAGGGCAGCTAGGTGGTATAGTGGTTAGAACACTGGATCTGGAGTCAGAAATATGTGAGTTCAATTCTGCTTCAGATACTTACTAGCTATGTGACTCTGGACAAGTCACTTAAATGCTGTTTGCCTCAGTTTTCTCAACTGTAAAATGGGAGTCATACTTGGCAAATGGGAGTATTTACTTCATAGCCTTGTTGTGAGATTGAAATGATAGATAGATTGAAATTGTAAAGCTCTTAGCACAGTACAGCCTGACACAAAGATAAATAAATAGCTTAATAAATAAATGCTTGCTCCCTTTCTCTTCTACCTTTTTATATTAATGGTCTCCTATGATTTCTTTGCATTTTCTGCATATTCTGAGGTCAAAATATTCTTACTTCATTGAGTATTTGTATTGAACCTGGGAGACCCTTTTGCACATATATGTGGAGATTTGTGTGTAAAGCCAAGCACAAGCAGCTCGTCAGGGGACTGTTACTGAGAATAGTTTTAAGATTCTGATCACATAGTATAGTGAACTCTCTATTTATTCAGCAGTTAACTAAAGCAAAACATTCCCAGAAACCAAAGTACAGCATTCACAGTGTTATAACACAACAACTTATCATTAAAGTGGCCACATAGTTTTAAACAAAAGATATCATCCAGTATGTCCTTAACTCAATCATCCTTAAGGGACATAAAGTACAAAGGTCTCCTACCCCTATGTCACATTGTCTTAATCTCTCAATCAGAAAGTCTTCTTTCTTCTTGACTGGAGACTACCTTTCAATCATCCTTAACTCAATTATCCTTAAGGGGTACAAGGTACAAAGTACAAAATTCTCCCACCCCTAGGTCACAGTAAATCATGATCTTGTCAGCCAGCACTAAGTACCCAAGGAAAGGTCTTTTCATCTTGGCTTAGGGCCAGTTCCCAAACTTCATGGTTCCTTTTCCATGGTCTCAGCTCTTGCCTGAATTCACTTGTCACCTGGATTCACAAGCAGGGAGCTCTCAGCTCCTGGTCCAGTTCCTTTCCATATTGAAGCTCACAGTGTCCAGTCCACCTCAAGTTCTTCACAGTTTCTGTTTCTGGGAAGACAAAGCTTAAAAGAGCCAAAACAACATTCATTCACATTGCCAGCACCATCATCAACTCACTATCTGCCTGTGAAATCAACACAGACTCACAAACAAAGTCTGAGAACTAAACATAAATCATTGGTATAATCCTATGACCTCTGAAACCCTCCTCCAGGACTTCTGTAAACAAACAAGAAAATCCTCTTTCAGGGCTTCCAGTAAGGTCCCAGGGCTTCTGTACAAAGTATTATAAACACAAATCAACACAGACAGAACAAACAGAGTGCTAGACAACAAAAGTTTTCCTCTTCTCAGCTCTGTTCATTCCCAGCTGTGCTCAAGCTTTTTATCTGTCATTAGCTCCTCACTGTTCTGTCCACTTCTTATGTCTTTCCTGCTCCTAACTTTGGCAAGTCTTTCCTACTGTGGGATTCACAGGTTCTGTTTCTTAACAAAGACTTGATATAATCAGGGCAAGGGTCAAAAACACTTGGACTGAAACAAGGTGCTAAATAAATAACTTAAACAAAATGCTTAAGTATTTATTTGCTTGCCATTACACAATGTCAGCCTTAATCACTTCTCACCTGGACAACTGTAGTAGACACCTAATTGGTCTTCCTGCTTCAAGTTTCTCCTTTTTCCAATCCATTCTTCACACTGCTACCAAACTTGTTTTCCGAAAATATAAATATGTCCTCCCTCCCAGTTAATAAACTTCAGTGGCTCCTTATTGCCTCCAGGCTCAAATTCTTCCATTTGGCATTTAAAAGCCCTTCCAAACCTGACCCCAATCTACACTTCCAGTTTTATTGCATATTTCTCACTCCTATCCTCAACCCATAAACAAGCTATAGGTCAGTCATACTGATCTGTTTGCTTGTCCTTATATATGGCACTCTATCTCCCATCTCCTTATCTTTCTACTAGCTGTCCCTGTCTGGAATGCTCTTCCCTATTGTCCTTCAAGGATCAGTTCAAGTACCACCTTCTATATAACCAGTTTCCTGACCTTTTCCCTGTTTCCTGCTGCTATTGCCTTTCCCTCAAAATTATCTTGTACATATTCTGTATATACCTTTACTTGTACACATTATTTCCCCAAAGTAGACTGTCAGCTCTTTGAGAGCAGAATATATAATGGCCTTTTAGTCAAGACTTGTTATGTTTGTAGGGCTTAGGGAGTAGGTAAGAATAGAGGAAGGTATGAGGGGGCATGAGAAGGCCTTTCCACAAACAGCTCCCTATGCACTGTTTTATTTTTTTTTAATAGGTACCATCCTATTTTCCAGTTTAGTAGTTACTGTAATGATTGGGATTCTAGTAAGAAAAATTGGGAACCTTTGAAAGGAATCATTTCTATCTAAAAGGAGATTAACTATAGATAATTTCTGTAGGAAATATGTATGTGTATGTGTGCGTGGGTGTGTGTATGTGTCTATGTGCGTGCAAGGGAGACAATGAAAAAGCAAGCTTCATTAATCTAAAAAATTGTTATACAAAATTAGTACATAATGCCAAAAGCATATAAACCAACCAAGGTGCCATTTATTTAAAAAAAAAAAAACTTTTATACTAATGTGAACAAACCAGTTTGGCTGGTGTAATGGGAATGGGAATTTGAAGATCTTTCCTACCTTTAATAGACCTAGGGGAGAGTTTGGAGACCTCCCCTGCTTTGAAAGTAAATCCTGCCCCCTAATAGGCTTAATGTAATCACATGGAGCCTGTGATGGAGGAAATTTGCTGAAGGGAAGCAGAGCCCACAGGAAGCTTCCCTGCTATGTAGATAAACTTTGCCCCCTGATAGGCTGAATGTAGTCACATGGAGCCTGTTGTGGGAGGAGTTTTGCTAAAGGAAAGCAGAGCCCACAGGAAGCTGGTGAGAGCTAGCCAGATGTTGGGGGAGGGAGAATATGCTCATTAAGAAGATAGAGAGGCTTGTGAGTAAATATTGATCTTGTATTTGTTTGTGGGAAGGCTAAAGGATGGCATGGCTCTCAGTGTTATTATGGCTTCTTAATATCTTTTGTTCTATGATGGAATTGACTTACTGGTTTTGGGATTCAGTTTTCTTGTGTCTAAATAAATCCTTCAGTTCTGTTCTCTACCTGGAGGGTCTGGTATATTTTGCAATTGAACACCATGTGATACTTATAGTCATGGTCTTTAGCATGATAGTGGGCACTACAAATATTGTATTGGCACTGTAGCTGGAAGGGAGAGTTCATCTACAGGAATAGTGAGATGAGACTGGAAAAATAGGTGAGGGATAGATTATGGAGGGTTTCGAACACCAAGCAAAGGAATTTGGGTTTTTATCATGTATATAGTGAAGAGCTTTGAGCAAGGAAGTAATAATCAAAAGACATTGTAGGAAGATTTATCTGGCAGTAGTATCCAATATAAATTGCCTGAGAGAAACTGGAGGCAGGAAAACCAGTTAAGGGTTTGTTTAGGCATGTGAGGTGAAGAGGGCCTGAACAAGAATAATATAAGTGAGAATGGAAAATAAGAAACTGATTAAATACAGAAAAAATTTTAAATGAAGAACTTGTTAACACTCTGAATATGAAGAAGCAAAGTAGGGCAAAGTTTTTTAAAAGGGAAATAGTGGTACCAGTAAAAGGAACAGAGATGTCAAAGGAAAGATGAGTAGTTCAATTTGAGGCATGCTAAAGTGTTTAAAGTATTTTACAGAATTTCTGAAATGCCCACCAATCAGTCAGTCAATAAAAATTTATTAAGCTCCTACTATGTGCCAGGCACTATGCTAAGTGCTGGAGACATCAAAAGAGGTAAAAGAGAGTTCCTGCCTTGGAAATATGAAACTGGACTTCAGGAAAGAATTCTCAAGTTGGAAAGATTGAGAAGTAATGAGCAGAGAAGTGATCACAGAAGCCATAAGAGCGGACAAGTACACAGTAAATACTAGTCAAATAAGCAGTATCTTTTTTTTTGGGGGGGGGGGGGCGGCAATTGGAGTTAAGTAACTTGCCCAAGGTCACATGGCTAGGTTTTTATTTGTGTGTGCATTAAGTGTCTGAGGCCGGATCCGAACTCAGGTCCTTCAGACTCCAGGGCCGACACTCTACTCACTGCACCACCTAGCCACCCCAGCAGTATCTTTTAATGCCCTCTTAATACCCTCCCAACTTTCCACTTACTATGTCTTTGCTACTATTTTATTTCCTCCCTGAATTATAAATTCATGGATCATCTTAGACTTCATTTCTGGAAAAGAACTCATAATCCATAATATTCAAAAATTATATTTTTATGTATTGTAGATAATTAAAGTACTGGTTTGGAATCTTGCTATGTATCACATTGTTGTATTCAGTAGTGTCCAAACTCTTTTGATTGCATATCTCCTTATATAATGCATTCATACAACAGTAAAATATTTACAAAACAAGTATTTTAAATGGGTAAGATGAAATGAATACTTTTTATTTAAAATTATTTTATTTTATTTTAATTTTTTGCTTTTTGGAGGGCAATTGGGGTTATGTAACTTGCCCAAGGTCACACGGCTAGGTTTTTGTTTGTATGTTAAGTGTCTGAGGCCGGATCTGAGCTCAGGTCCTTCTGACTCCAGGGCCAGTGCTCTACTCACTGCGCCACCTAGCCGCCCCTATTTTATTTCTTAATGATATAAAAAGCCTCACTGCTCTTAAGTGCAATGTTATTGAATATGCTTCATTATTTTTGAAAAATCTCTGTGGTTTCTGGGGGAGAGGATAAACTTACAAATCATAATTTTGATTAGTTATTCAGTTAATATGATCAATGTAGCTAGTCAAGCAGATGAACTGCATCTGTAAGGTCTTTTTAACTGAAAGATACATAGTATAACAATAAACTAAGGGGTTCATAACACCTATTATTCATTCTGTGTCCCTCACTCAGTCCCTCCCCAAATGAAAGGGATTAGGGGGAGATATAGAAGAGGAGCGCTGGGTACAGTCCAGTGATGAGCACTGAATATTCCTCCAGATATTTAACTAAGTGTTATTTTTGTTATTTAAGAAGCATTTTCTAATTGAATTTATACAAATATTAAGTGAGCTTTAAAAGAATGACTTCCAAACATGTTATATATTTTGTAGTTATTTTGAATAACTTCCCTTTCTATTATTGCTTCTTGGATTCTGCTGTTATATAGAAATGCTATTGATGATTTTTTTATTTATTTATTTTTAGTTTTCAACATTCACTTCCCTAAGTTTTAAATTTTCTCCCCCTCCCTCCCCAAAATGGCATGCAATCTGATATAGGCTCTACACATACATTCCTATTAAACACATTTTCACATTAGTCATGTTGTATAGAAGAATTATAATGAATGGGAGAAACCACAAGAAAGAAAAACAAAACAAAAGAAAACAGAAAATAGTCTGCTTCACTATGCATTCAGACTGTGTAGTTCTTTCTCTGGATGTGGACAGCATTCTCCATCATGAGTCTTTTGGAAAATTGTTTTAGGTCCTTAGTTTGCTGAGAAGGGCAAAGTCTACCAAAATCAGCCATTGCACACTATGGCTGTTAACTGTGCTCTCCTTATACTGTTTACTTCACTCAGCATCAGTTCATATAAGTCTTTCTAAGCTTTTCTGAAGTCCACCTGTTCATCATTTCTTATAGCACAATAGTATTATATTACATTCATATATTACAACTTGTTAGGCCCAACTGATAGATATCCCCACAATTTCCAGTTCTTGGTCACCACAAAAAGAGCTGCTATAAAAATTTTTGTACACGTGGGTTCTTTTGCCATTTTTATGATCTCTTTGGGATAGAGCCCTAGAAGTGGTATTGCTGGGTCAAAGGGTATACACATTTTTATGGCCCTATGGGCATAGTTCCAAATTGTTTTCCAGAATGGCTGGATCAATTCACAGCTTCACCAACAATGAATAGTGTTCCAACTTTCCCACATCTTCACCAACATTTATCATTTTTCTGTTTTGTCATGTTAGCCAATTTGATAGGTATGATGTGGTCCCTAAGTGTTGTTTTGATTTGCATTTTTCTAATCAATAGAGATTTAGAGCATTTTTTCATAGGATTATAGATATCTTAAAATTCTTCCTCTGAAAACTGCCTCTACATATCCTTTGACCATTTATCAACTGGAAAATGACTTGTATTTTTGTAAATTTGACTTAGTTCTCTATATATTTTAGAAATGAGGCCTTTATCAGACACTAGATGTAAAAATTCTTTCCCAGTTTTCTGCTTCCCTCTTAATCTTGGTTGCATTGACTTTGTGCAAAACCTTTTCAATTTAATGTAATCAAAATGATCTATTTTGCATTTCATAATGTTCTCTATCTCTTGTTTGGTCACAAATTCCTCCATTCTCCATAAATATGACAGATAAACTATTCCTTGCTCCCCGAATTTGTTTATAGTATCAGCCTTTATATCCAAAATTGGTATATGGTGTCAGACATTGGTTTTTACCCATTTTCTGCCATATTTTTCCAGTTTTTTTTTGCAGTTTTCCTAGCAGTTTTTGTCAAATAGTGAGTTCTTATCCCAGAAGCAGGGGTCTTTGGATTTATCAAACAGTAGATTGCTATAATCACTGACTTCTGTGTCTTGTGTACCTAACCTATTCCACTAATCTACTCCTCTATTTCTTACCAAGTAGTTTTGATGGCTGTTGCTTTATAATAAAATTTAAAATCTGGTACCCCAGGCCGCCTTCCCTAGCATTTCTTTTCATTAATTCCCTTGATATTCTGGAACTTCTGTTCTTCCAGATGAATTTTTATATTTTTTCTACCTCTAAAAATAATTTTTGGTAGTTTGATTGGTATGGCACTGAATAAGTAAATTAATTTAGGTATAATTGTCATTTTTATTATATTAGTTTGGCCTACCCATAAGCAACCGATGATGTTGATGATTTTCAAATAAACTGAGAAATAAGTTTTTAGCTATGGCTATTCAGGAAGCAAATAATTCTTAAGAAATACCAAAGCATGTTTCTGAGGAATATATTTAATATAATAAAAACATTATTACATTTCATTAACCTATATCTAAGTAATAAAAACTGTACATATATTGACTGACATCACATGATGGTTATATTTTGCTCATATGGCAAGATTTTTCTGAGGCATATAATATAGCAATTATATTCATTAAGTTTATATGTGAAGAATCTTAGACAATTCCTGAGGCAAAATATGTAGGTGTTAGCATGAGAAACCAGCAATTAAGTTTGATACATGGAAGACACATAACTTATAAGAACACAGTATATTTCAAAATGTCAGAATTAAGAAACACAGTCTCACTTTAAAAAATCTGTTGATATGTTTTGGGACTTTTTTTTTTGCATTTTTTGCAATGATTTTAATGAATTTAATTTGCTTGACTATACTTATATTATACAAAGATTATTTCTTTCCTTCCTTTTCTTCCCTTTCTTTGAAGCTTCTCTTCCTTCTTTTTTTCTGTCTTTTTCTCATTTGTCTCTCTGTCTCCACATTGTATCTACTCGTGATCTTATCTAATTTTTTTTTTTACAAATGCTTTATTAACTTCTGGTTTACATCATTCATTTCCACCAGATTTTTATTTACAATTTTTCCCCATTTTGCCCCTATCCACCACCCCAGAATAGCAGTCCCACAAGATATCCCCTCATCCAATCTGTTGTCTCCCATATCTTCTCCCATACCCCCTTCAACTTTGCCATTAGGGCAAGGTGAATCTCTGTGCCCCTTGATTTCTCATAAAGTCATTAGCTTCCATTTGCTCCAGTCTAACTCTGAAGGAATGAATCTCCTCAGTGAGCTTTTGAGATTCTTTTTCCATCTGGCAAATTTGGCTTTTTGAGGCATTCTTCTCCTCATTGGCCTTTTGAGCCTCCTTTGCCATTGGAGTTATTCTATTTTTTAAGGTGTTATTTTCCTCAGTCAGGCTGTTGACCCTCATTTCATACTTTTCCTGCATCCTTCTCATTTCTCTTCCCAATTTTTACTCAACTTTTCTTATTTGGTTTTTAAAATCCTTCTTAAGGTCCTCTATAGCCTGTAATCCACTCATATTTTCCTTTGGGATTTTTGGAGCAGGATTTCTGACCTCACAATCCTCCTCCTGTTCCATGATTTGATCCTCTTTGCCCCCAAAATAGGAGTCTAACGTTGAATTTTTCTGTTTATTTTTTTCCTTTGCCTAGGCATGTTGCCACTTAATTACTTGACTTTTGGGCTTGTTGTCACAGTAGGACTCTGCCACCAGACAGCGGAGCTTCTGTCCCAAACACTGGGGTCTTCATAATTTCCAGAGGTATTAGTTGGGTGGCCTCTGTAAAGCCTCCACATGCTCTGGCAAGTTGGATACCCAACCCAGACCTCCCCACCAGACCACAATCCAGATCTAAGCAGGTTAAAGCAAGAGTGATTAACCCACAGACTGATTGCTGTATCTCCCTACAGTTCGCAGACCAGGAGCTGAAGCTGCCACTGAAGCTGCAAAATTGCTTCTGTGCCATGGCTCCTCAGCTGCTTCTTGCCCCCAGGGGAAGAAGCTAGCGCATTCCCCAAATACTGGTCCCAAAGTCCATAGGGCACTAACCTCTCACTTTGTCCTAGGCATATCCGTGTTGATAATTCTGGAATCGCCACAGCTGCTAGTGTTCTGGGGTCCCTCCAGCCTGCTGCTGGCCCGGCCGCCCTGGGGCTAAAACCGAGGCTCATGCAGGTCTGGGCTCGGTTCCCAGAGCATTGCGCTTGGCTCCCAGAGCATTGCGCTCAGCTCCCAGAGTGTTGTGCTATGCTGCGCTGGCTGCTCCCTTCAGGGTTGCTGGGCTTTCCTCAGCAGGAGGTTAGATTCTCTGTGTCGTTCTGTGGGTGCTGGAGCTCCAGAAGTTGTTCAGAGTTCCCCTTTTACATTGTTTGGAAGTGGTGTTGGGGAGAACACCTTGGAAGTGTTCTTTCCACTCCACCATCTTGGCTCCTCCCTGTTTTGGGATTTTCTAGCAAGAGAAGACTATTACAACTAAACATTGTAAAGGAAAAAAAATGATGGAATGTAAAACCATGTTCTGAGCTCTAAATCAGGCAAGATATATAAATTAATTCATTCTCATAACTAAGTTTTACAAAATCTTCACAAACTTTTTTACTTATTTTTATGAAATCATAATAAAATTATAGGCTCTTTCAAACAGACCTTTGCCATATAAAGATATTATATGTTAAAATGAAGCAAATTTATTCCTAATTTAAAAAAATATTTAAATATAATTTACATTTAAATTTAAAATATAACACACACAACAACCCTTAAGAATAAAAGAAATAGTAATAATGGATCACATCAATGCTATCACACCCAACAAATAGCTGAATTAGAGTTATATCCTGAGATTTCCCTTATTCCTCATGAATCTGCCATTAATTGATTAATTAATTGAACCTTTCTCGAACCTGTTTGCATTTTTAGTTTATATTGTTCTTTATGGCAACAAATTCAAGACATTTACCCACCCCTTTGTGGTTGTACATATTAGGAGTTCTGTGTGTTATTTACATGTCACTGTCTTTGCTTTTTTTTTTTTTTTGGAGGGCAATTGGGGTTAAGTAACTTGAGACTTGAAGGAAGCCAGGGAAACTTAGAGGCAGAGGTGAGGAGGGCGCATTCCTGGCATGGGAGACAGCAAGTGAAAAGTCACAGTCAGGAGATGGAGTGTCACATGTGAGGAACAACAAATAAGCCAATGTCACTATATCATAGAATGTGAGTGAGGGAGTAAAGTATAAGATTATTATGAATTAATTCATAATTATGAATTATTAATTAAGAATGGTCTAGGTTTTGAGGGCCTTTAAATTCCAAACAAAGTACTTCATATTTGGTCCTGGAGGTAATAAGGACCCCATAGTGTTTATTAAGAAGGGGGATTACATGAGCAGACATGTATTTGAGGAGAATCACTCTGGCAGATCAGCTGAGGATAAATTGTAGTGAAGAGAAGCTTGAGGTAGGAAGATCAATTGTAGTAGTCCAGGTAAGAGGTGATGAGGTCTTGTACTAGGCTATGTCAGTAGAGAGACAGGGGCCATCTACAATGAAGTAATATCAATACTAGTGTGCACCAAATGAAAGAGCATTCAGATTCTTAAAGAAGTTAAGTGAATCAAAGGAAGAAATAGACAGCAAAACTATGCTAGTGGGGAACCTCAACTATCCCCTCTCAGAATAGATTAGATAAACAAGACAAAGTAACCCAAAGACCCCAGCCTCTGGGATAAGAATTCACTATCTGACAAAAACTGCTGGGATAACTGAAAAACAACAGGGCACAAACTAGATATAAACCAATCTCTCACCTCATATACTAAGATAAGGTCAAAATGGGTATATGATTTAGACATAAAGGGTGACTCCATGAGCAAACTAGATGAATAGTCAACCTGTCAGATCTACAGGGAAGGGAAGAATTCATGACCAAACAACAGAGAAAGTGCAATATAAAATATGAAATAGATAATTTTGATTATATTAAATTTTAAAGCTTTTGCACAAGCAAAAACAATACAAACAAGATTAGAAGGAAAGCAGAAATCTGGGAAACAATCTTTACTACAAGTGTCTTTGATAAAGGCCTCATTTCTCAAATAGAGAACTGAATCAAATTTATAAAAAATGCAAGCCATTCCCCAAGTGAAAAATGGTAAAATGATACGAACAGGCAGGTTTCAGATGAAGAAACCAAAGCTATGAACAGGCATATGAAGAAATGTTCTAAATCACTTCTGATTAGAGAAATGCAAATTAAAACAACTCTGAAGTATCACTTCACACATATCTATCTGATTGGCTAATATGAAAATGATAAGTGTTGGAGAGGATGTGGGAATGGCTGAACATATTGTGGTATATGCTTCTGACAGAATACTATTGTGCTATAAGAAATAATGGGCTAGGTGCTCTCAGAAAAACTTGGAAAGACCAGATGCAAAGTGAAATGAGTAGAACCAGGAGAAAATTGTATACAGTAACAGCAATATTTAAAGAAGATCAACTGTGAATGACAGAGCTATTCTTGGCAATACAATGATCCAAGACAACTATGAAGGACTTATGATGAAAAATGTATCCCTCCCCAGAGAAAGAACTGGAGTTCACAGATTGAAGCATGCTTCTTTTTCATTTAATTTAATTTAATTTAATTTTTTTAAAGCAATTGGGGTTAAGTAACTTGCTCAAGGTTACACGGCCAGTCATTATTTATGTGTGGGTGCTCATTTTCTGAGGCTGGATCCGATCCCAGGTCGTCCCAACTCTGGGGCTGGCGCTCTTACTCACTGTGCTACCTAGCCACCCCTAAGTATGCTTTTTTAAAAAAACTTTCTTTATTTTTCTTCATTTTTTTTTTATTTTGGTCTATGTTTTCTTTTATAATATGACCAATATGGAAATATGTTTTGCGCGACTACATATATATAATCTATATCAAATTGCTTTCTTTCTCAATGGGGGGATGGGCGGGAAGGGAGAGAGAGAATTGGAACTTAATTTGAAAAAATGAATGTCCAAAATTGTTTATATATGTAATTGGGGGAAAATAAAATAATAAATAAAATTTTTTTAAAAAGTAAGTACCCGGCACAAAATTATAAATGTGAGAAGGGGGCCTACTGCTGACTTCAAGTACAACTATTTCTCTTTTGTTGATGAAAGAATTATATCACTGGAGTCATCACATGATGTATCTGGCAGCAGTTAATATCAGTAGTTGCTAAGATATGATAAAAATAATTTTTAAAAGACTGTCATTTGAATAATTGGAGCAATGAATGATTTCTTTTAATTTTTCTTTGTTTTTGTTTACTATAACTTATGTTTTGAATAACTGACTTATTTACAACTAGATATATGTGATGGGAAGAGACTGAGAGATACAGACAGATAAGAGTTTTCATTTCCTTCTCTAAGATACTTAGGATATGAAATAGACTGACCCATTTCAGGGCCTATACAATGATATAAGGGGCCCAGGTCCTTAAGAGACCCAAATGAACAATGGTTTTTCTTGGGGGAAAGAGAAAGAGATGTCTCCAAGGCTCTTATGGTATATAATCCTACAATTCTTTTCAACACCTCTAGTATCATTAGAGTGAAAAGGTGGAGAAAGGTTTTGTAGGTTTATCACCTCATTTGTTACCTCATTCCTGGACTATTACAATAGCCTTCAGGTTAGTCTCTCTACCTCAGGCCTTTCCCCAGGCTGTCAAACTCATCTTCCCAAAGCACAGGTTTGATCATGCCACACAGCCTTATACAATAAACTCCAGTGTCTTCCTTTCATCTCCAAGATCAAATATAAAATCCCCAGCTTGTCTTTCAAAGCCCTGTCTTCCTCCTACCTTTCTAGTCTTCTTGCCCTGTGATCCAGTGACAACCCTTAGTCTCCCAACTCTAGACATTTTCACTAACTGTTCCCATGCCTATAACGCTCTCCCTCCTCTTCTCCTCCTCCTTTACCTGCTTCTTTCAAATCCTGGATAAAGTTCTACCTTTTATAGGAAGCTTCTCCAAATCTCTCTTAATTCCAATGTCTTTCCTCTGTTGATTGAGGTGTATTGGGGTGTTCAGGGAAGATTACTACCTCTGGTGTGAGGGTTACTAAGCCCATTTCAGGGCTGCTTTCCACCTTTGATGTCCACCCAAGTCACCCAACTCCCCCCTGTGGCTCCAAGAAGCTGCAGCATATTCAGCAACCACAGCCCAGTAAAAACATCTTGGCAGACCAGTTAATGTGGCTGAAGGTAATTAACTAGAATGAAGGCTGAGGTCTCAAATATATTATTGAGCTGGGGGGGTGGTGCCTACCCCCAAGAACATGAAAACTTTCTCCAGCAGAATAGGTGGGTGAGAATAATTTGTTCCAACAGTCATAAAAGTGGCTAAAGTAGGTAGACATCAAAGATACCAAGGTTATCCACTGCACCCCATGTCATAACCACTCATCTTGAATTCTGTCTTGTCCCTAGACTTCAATGACACTGGAAGAGAGAGTGAGACTGATGATTTCATTTAACTCTGCCTCACTCAAATTCAATTTATAGGGAGTAAAGAAACATCAACCATACCATTTAACAAAGTCCTGTGGTGAAAGTCAAATAATGCAGCAGCAGGTGCAGAAACATTGGGAGCTATAGTAGAACCTGGCATACAGGTAGCCCAGGCCGGAGGGTCTTACTGGATGGAAGCAGCACTGGGTTTAGGCAGTCCCATGGGTGTCCAACCAATCTTTTTGAAGGACTGTACTGCTCACTTCCTAACATGAGGAAAGGGCTAGAAAAGGTGCTCTAAAAACTGTCTAATCTATGGTCTGCTTACCATAGCAGATGGGGATTCTACACTGTGGTTGAAACACAAAAAAAACACAAACATTTTTGTGAAGATTCCACTCACCATTGGTATATATGGAATATGTTTATACTATGGACAATACAAAATCCATTAGACCTGAAAATGAACATCTCTTGTTGCAAGAGAACTCAGCATTTATTACATCCAAATAGTAGCCATGAGTGAAACAAGGCTGGCAAATGAAGACCAGTTTATTGAATTCAGGGCTAGGATATACATTTTTTTAAAATGCTTGCAGTGATAGGGAGCACCATGAAGCTGGCATAGCTTTGCAATCAAAACTAATCTAATCAACAAGTTTGTATGCCTACCAAAAGGAGTGAACAACAGACTCATGACAATGCAATTGCTACTTGCAGGAAAGCGACATGCCACCATCATCAGTGTGTATGCTCCCACCACGATGAACCCTGATAAGGTCAAAGAAAAATTTTATGAAGACCTGGAGATTCTCATTATCAATGTGCCAAAAGAGGACAAGCTTAAAATTTTATAATTCTGGGTGCCTTTGATGTAAGAGTAGGTACAGACTATCAGACATAGCAGAGAAGAACAGAGTCAGAAACAGCAACAGCAGCAGTCACTACTGAAGACTTATACATCTCATGACCAACACTGTCGTCTTCCATTTATCTAAATGCAATAAAACTTCATGGATGCGCCCTCATAGCAAACAATGGCATTTAATAGACTATATCATTGTAAGAAGAAGAACAGACAGAATGTGACAGTGACAAAGGCAATGTGTGGTGCAAAGTGCTGGACTAATCATAGACTTATGCTCTCCAAGCTAAATGTTTACATTCAACAATGGTGCTACATTTGGTGATGACGATGGGAAGATTTGCTTTATGCAAAACAGTTTCTAGCCCTGACAGAAAATCATTTAATTTGAAAAGGCTATAATCCAAGACTAAAGTGGAAAGAAGTTGACTTTTTGTTTACAGATGATGCATTCAATGCATCCTCTGACACTGATGTGAATTTTGGCCTAACAACACCAAGAAAAAAGAGGTTCTCCACCAGCCAGTACTACACCATCCATGCATGGAACCAGCAAATGGAGAAATTTTGATTGCTGTGGATAAGTTTACTTATCTTGGCAGTATGCATTTCAGAAATGTCCACACAGATGATGAGGTTGATATGCACGTTGCCAAAGCTAGCTCAGAATTTAAGAAGCTCCAAACAGAAGTGTGGGATAAAAGAGGTATTAGACTGTGTGACAAACTGGACAGGTCTAGAGAGCAGTTGCGCTGACTTTGTTGTTGTATGCCTATGAAACCTGAACAGTATACCAGCACCATGTCAAGAAACTGAATTGCCTTAGAAAGATTCTTAAGATCATCTGACTAGATAAGGTAGCAGACACTGAGTTTCCTTCTTGAGTTGAACTCCCAAGCATTTAAACTCTGCTAACAGAGAGGACAACTCCAATGGACTAGCCACATTATTCAAATGCCAAAAGTACATTTCCCTAAAAGATGATTTTATGAAGAACTCACACAAAGCAAGTACTTACTTGGAGGTCAGAAGAAGCAATATAAGGACACTTCCAAAGTCTTTCTAAAGAACTCTGGAATTGATTGTATGATATGGGAGACACTGGCAAAGGACTGCCCAGAATGGCACGCCCAGATCAAAAAAGGTATTGTGTTCTATGAGCAAAGCAGAATAACAGTAGCTCAAAAGAAACACAAGATGTACAAATTTGGACATCTCCACTCCAAATATTCATATATACTCTGTGCCTAATCCGTGGGCAGAGTTCATGTCGGGCAGGCACAGTTCATATCAGTCACAGCTGGACACCTTACACATTGACCCTGACATAGTGATGTCATTTTATTTCTGTTCAAGCACAAAGGACAGCAACCAACCATTTATTCTGTATGTAGTTTATTTGTACAAAGCTGTTTGCATGATGTCACTCTCAGCAGACTGGGAACTCCTTGATATTAGAGATGTTTTTGTTTGTTCTACCTTTCCTTGATCCCCGACGTTTTTAGCACAGTGTCAGGCCCATAGTAGGTGCTTAACAAATGCTTCTTTCCATTCCCTAGTAAATACTTGTGGACTGACTAACTTCAGGCTACTCTTTTATGATATCTGGTCTGCTTCTAGACTGCCTTTGATTTGATGCAAAACAGTAAGCAAATGCCAGTTGCAAAATACCATATTAGGTATTAGGAATATAAATGGTAAACAAAGATCTACATAAAATAATCTCCTGTACTATGGAGTTTTTATCTGAGTATTATGGTAGGTTAAATGGATATACAAATATTTTAACTAGAAGAAGAGTACTGCAGTGGATAGAGTCAGGACACGAGGGATATCTGTATTTAGATTCTGCCTCCAATACATACTAAAGTAATATGTGAAATACTTGGGATCAAGCAATAATTTTTATGTGATTTCATTTTATGATATCTTCTACTGACACTAGGTTGACTCAGAATGTCTAACCTTAACCAGATGAAACTGGATTGATTTGGTTTCCACATCTTTAGTTCTCTGTCAATTAAGTGCTGGATATATTTCAATACCCTCTTATATTTTTAATTCTGTGGTTTTAGGAATTGATATTACTCCAAGGAAACATATAAAAGTTGCTGCTCTTAAAGATAATTGTTGTAGATATTGCAACAGATGTGATAGTGAAGTCAAGTGTCAAGTACCATTCAATCCCAGAGTGAAACAGGATTAGCTGCACTGAACATAAAAGCAAAGTATAGCTGAAAATGGAAAACATCATTAAGAACTAACAAACTATTACTGTGAAACAGTTTACTTAGTTCTTATAAAACAAGCAAAGACTTTCAGAGAGCCCTAGAAGCTAGAAGGATTTTCACTGATTCTCTTGTGGTACAACATACATTTATTGAAACTGGAAGAATTACAAGAAGAGTAGCAAAAAAACCCACAAAAAAAAAAAACAAAACCAAAAACAGCTCTGCCTACAGAGAAAAAAAAAACACTTGTCAGGAGCAAGACAATATAAAGTTTGGAATACCAAAGATTGAGAATGTAATTATTGGGGGGTGGACTCAAGATGGCGGAGTAGAAACAGCTCTTCCTTGCAGCTCCAATTCCCACAATTTCCAAATTCATGTAAAAGGGGCCTCTAAACAACCTCTGGAGCTCCAGAACCCACAACATGACACAGAGAAACTGACCTCCCGCTGAGGACAGCCCAGCAGCCAGGCAGGGAATGGCCAGCACAGCACTCTGGGAGCCAAGGCCAGGCCCCTCTGAGAATGTAATTGTTAACTGATGAAACTAACTTTAATATGAGACTAACAAAAACCACTGTCCAAGTGAGTCAGGAGACTTGCATATCTTAATCAGACAGCAAAACATCCACCCCAAAAAGAATTTTAGGGATTTTTTACTTCTAGTAGGCTGTAATGAGAATGGGAATTTGAAGATCTTCCTTAACCCTTAATAGACCTAGGGGGGAGTTTGAAGACCTCCCCTGCTTTGAAAGTAAACTCTGCCCCCTAATAGGCTGAATGTAATCACATGGAGCCTGTGATGGAGGGAATTTGTTGAAGGGTACAGCAGAGCCACAGGAAGCTTCCCTGCTGTGAAGATAAACTCTGCCCCCTAATAGGCTGAATGTAGTCACATGGAGCCTGTGGTGGGAGGAGTTTGCTGAAGGGAAGAAGAGCCCTCAGGAAGCTGCTCAGAGCTAGCCAGATGGGTGGGCGAGAGAGAACACAGGCAAGGAGTCAGATAAGCTCATGGGTAAATATTGATCTTGTATTGGTTTATGGGAAGGCTAAAGGATGGCATGGCTCTCAGTGTTATTATGGCTTCTGAATCTTTGGTACTATGATGGAATTGGCTTACTGGTTTTGGGATTCAGTTTTCTAGTGTCTAAATAAATTCTTTAGTTTTATCCTCTATCTGGAGAATCTGGTGTATTTTGTGATCAAACATCATGTGATACTTATAGTCACGGTCTTTATCATTATAGTGGGTGCTATAAATATTACATTGGCACTACATAGGCCAGTATACTGAAAACAGAATTACAGAGTTGGAAGAGACAACATGGACCAGCCAGTCTAAGAAGAATTCCAACTACTATGATTCCAGGTGGTCATACTTTGCTTAAAAACTCCAGGTAGGAAGAACCTACTACCCTATCATCCCCATTCAAGCAACTCGTTCCACTTTGAGATAGCTCTAATGGCTAAGAAGTACCTACTGACATCAAATCTAAATTTGCTTCTCCACAGTTTTTTGGCTGCCTCTCCTAGTCTTCCTTCTGGGGCCAAATAGAACAATTCTAATCCCTCTTCTACATGACAGTCATTCAAGTGCACAAAAACATCTTTCCTATCTCCAAAGTGTTCTCTCCAAGCTAAGAATCTCCACTTCTTTCCCCCAAATCTCACATGGCATAGACCCCAGGCCGTCACTATCCTGGTTAACCTCCTCTATTTTACAAGATAATTATAAAGAAACTTGAAATCATTTAGAGACTTCCTACTTCTTAAGCAAGACTGAAATAAATGTAGATTTTCTTATTTTAACACTAAAGTAACAAAAATGTAGTGTTGTAAAGCCCTGAACTAGGAGTTATGATACAATTTCTAGTCCCAGATTTGCCACTTCTGTAAGAGGAAGAACTAGAGAGAGATAAGTAAAAGAGATCTCTTCCTTTCTGCTCTTCAGACTTCTAGCTTTTGGAGAGAAGACATACCATTCCAACCTCTCTTTAGGTCTTTGAAGGGAGAGAGAGACTCTCACACAAAGTGATATGTAGAAGAGCTGTCAATCCCTATTATGTCCCTATTCCCAACTTGCTACACTAGAGACTTCAGGGAATTTTCCCTGGGGTGATACCTGAGATACTTGGATATATAGCTTAGTACAGTTCTTAGTACAGTTCTATACTTGGATATATAGCTTAGTACAGTTCTTCACCATTAAATGACAAAGATCAGGAATGTATCTTGTACCTAAACACTAACCCCAGAGTAACCATATTTAAGGGAGCATATTCTAGACCTGTTATCCCCCTCCCACCTCAGAAGATCAGAGTAGTCAGTCTCTTGTCATAGCCTCTTGCTTCTCCTCCTGTCAGGAATCAATTACCCTTGGCAAAAGGTAGGGGAAGGAGAATCTAATGATCTATTCTTGCCTTCCTTTGAACTAGAGAACCACGTGGTCATACATACAGAAACAACATAAGCAAAATTAAAAAAAAAAAGAAAAACCTAGTGCCCCAAACACATCATTCCACTATATAATTTTCTTTTTCTTTCAATAAAACATGTATATTTCAGAAAATTAGTAGTAGCTATGTGACCAGTGGGATAATACAATCTATTTTATTTTTTATTTTTTAAATTTATTTTTAGTTTTCAACATTCATTTCCCAAAGATTTTGAGTGATAGATTTTCTTCCCATCTCTCCACTACCCTCTACCCCAAGATGGCAAGCATACTGAATAGCCCTTCCCAAAATCTGCCTTCTATTAACCACCCCCCCTTACTTTCTTGTGGGGCAAGATGGAATTCTATGCCCCATTACCTGTATGTCTTATTTCCTGGTTTCATGTAAAAAACAATTGTTTTTACAACTTTGAGTTTCAAATCCTCTGCCTTCTCCCTTCCTCATCCACCCCCACTGACAAGACATGCAATTCAATATAGATTATATATGTATAGTAATGCAAAACATTTCCACAGTGGTCATATTGTAAAAGACTAACTATATTTCTGTCCATCTTATCCTGTCCCCCATTTATTCTATTTTCTCCTTTGATCCTGTCCCTTTTGAAAAGTGTTTGCTTCTAACTACCCTCTCCCCCAACTTGTCCTTCCTTCTATCATCCCTCCTCTTATCCCCTTTGCCCTACTTTCCTGTAGGGTAAGATACCCAATTGGATATGTATTTATTCACTCCTTAAGCCAAATCCAATGTGAGTAAGGTTGACTCTTTCCCTTTCATCTTCCTGCTCTTCCCCTCCATTGTAACAGTCTTCTCTTGCCTCCTATATTTGAGATAATCCATCTCATTCCATCTGTCCCCCCTCCTTCTCCCAATATATTCCTCTCTGATCTCTTTATTTTATAATTTCTAGATATCATCCCTTCACATTCAACTCACCCTGTGCTCTCTGTCTATGTATACATGTACAAACATACACACACATACATATATATATATATATACATATATACATATATATATATAATATATACATATACACACACACATACATATACAATCCCTTCAACTGTCCTCATACTGAGAAAAGTCTTTCCATGTAGGAATGTAAATAGCTCAAATTTAATAAGTTCCTTATGATTTCTCTTTCCTACTTACCTTTTCATGCTTCTCTTGCTTCTTATATTTAAAAGTCAAATTTTCTGTGGAGCTCTAGTTTTTTCTCATCAAGAATGCTTGAAAGTCCTCTATTTCATAGAATTTCTATATTTTCCCCTGAAGTATTATACTCAGTTTTGCTGGGTGATTCTTGGTTTTAATCCTAGTTACTTTGACCCCTGGAATATCATATTCCAAGCCCTTTGATCCCTTAATATAGAAGCTGCTAGATCTTGGGTTATCCTGATCATGTTTCCACAATACTCAAACTGTTTTTTCCTGACAGCTTGTAGTATTTTCTTCTTGACCTGGGAACTCTAAAACTTGACTATAATATTCTGAGGTGTTTTCTTTTTGGTATCTTTTTCAAGAGGTAATCAGTGGATTCTTTCCATTTCTATTCTGTCCTCTGGTTATAGAATAACAGGGCAATGTTCCTTGAGAATTTCTTGAAAGATGATGTCTAGGCTTTATTTTAGGTCAGTGGTTTTTCCAATGAGATATTTCACATTGCCTTCTATTTTTTCATTCATTTGAATTTGTTTTATAGCATCTTGATTTCTCATAAAGTCATTAGTTTTCATTTGCTCCAATCTAATTTTGAAGAAATTATTTTCTTCAGTGAGATCTTGAAATTCCTTTTCCATGTGGCCAATACTACTTTTTAAGGCATTCTCCTCATTGGCTTTTTGGACCTCTTTTGCCATTTGAGTTAGTCTATTTTTAAGGTATTATTTTTTTCAGTCAGGCTGTTGACTCATTTTTCATGATTTTCTTGCATCATTGTCATTTCTCTTCCCAAAGAATGGAGAGTGCTGTGTCCCAAATTTCTGAGGTTTTGTGCAGCTTTTGTCAGAGCTTTTTCTAGGCACTTGCCTAAGAACTGTGTAGATGACTGCCTTTCCACAGGCTCAATAAGCTCTGCTACATTAGTGCTCCTCACCCCAGGACCACCACCCAAGACTTCGACCTAGATCCAAGCAAGGCAAAGTAAGAGAATCCTGCCTTATCACCACCAGAGAGATTCCTGCAGATACCCTTTGGGCGGCCACTTGATCCCCCTATGATCTGTAGGCCTGAAGCCAGAAGCAGCTGCAATGGCAGCAGCTGCCGCCATTGTCACCATCACTGCCCCAAAGGCAGGGGTTAGATCTCTCACCCAGTTCAACAGAGTTCCCCACTGACCTTTTATTTTCTCTTTGTCGTTTATGGGTTGAGAAGTCTGGAAACTGCCACAGTTGCCAATCATTCACTCTCCTGAAGTCTGCTCCAGCCAGTCTCTGTCACAGGGCTGGGACAACATTCTACTCCCAGCTTGGTGCAATAGACCCTTCCTGTTGGCCTGGCAGGCTGACTTCAGTGGAAGATTTGTTTCTCTCTGTCACTTTGTGGTTTCTGTAGTACTAAAATTTGTTTAGAGTCATTTTTTACAGTTATTGAAGTTGGTTGGAGCAGGAGCTCAAGCAAGGTCCTGCTTTTACTCGGCCATTTTGGCTCCACCCCTGGGATAATACAATCATAGGGTTAATACCTATTGTTTAACATTTTGACTTTCATATGAGAATAATAGGATTACAGATCTACCACTAGAAGGGACCTCAGAGACCACCTAGACCCAAACTCTCATTTTATAGATAAGGAAGCTGATGCCCAAAGACATTAAGTGACTTCCTTAAAGTTATACAGTGGTAGAGTTATTTGAGCCCAGGTCTTCTGACCTTAGAACTACTGATGTTTCTACTTTAGTATACTAATCCAGCATAAATAAAACATGTATTATGAATTATTCCCTCCCAAGTACCATCCTTCTGCAACCCCATATGGGGCTGAGACCCACAGTTTAAGAAGTGCTGAAGAGATTGTGAGAGGAAAAAGTTTAAGAAGCCCTATTCTGTACTACCACCCCCCACACAGTCTGTGCTAAATCAACTGCTAACAAATCCATTTACCATTGTGACATATTTGTGACACTGGCTTAAGTTTTGTTGTTCACAGAAAGACTTTCAGCATTGGTACCAGTGCCAGATTAAGACTGATAGTGAGAGTGACAGATATTTCATCTTTTAATGACAGACTGTATTTACTTTTTAAGAACCAGATTGGCCACAAGTCGATTAATTCTTTGGTCACTAGAAACCACAAAAACAAAGAAAGATACAAAATGATTCTCATTCCTGTGTTTTTCTCATCTCCAATAATATTGACACTTTTCCATTTGCAGTGACAGTGTCAGAAAAAGAAATGGAGGAGGTCAAGTCACAAAATTTTATTTATTGCATAAATTTTTATTAGCGTTGACTAAAAAGTAGATACAACACTGGAGGAAATTAATGGTATTCATATTGCTATGCCCTCACTACAAAAGAAAACAGAAGACACTACTGAGGTAGAACTAAATGGAAGAATAGGTCACTGGTTTTCTTTGAAGAAGCAAATTAAATAGGCATGACTAGATTTATCATTCCCTCAAAGGAATTAAGAAAGATCATTCCATGGAAAATTTAGTCATGTTCCCTCTTACTGCTCATGATGAGGATAAGCAAAAAGATAATTATGAAGATAATCCCAGCTTATCTTTTGCAGAAAATGAAGTATAAGAGTTTCATGAAGAATTTGACACCCCACACAAAAAAGTGAAGGATCTAATAAGATTTTCCAATCTAAGTCAATCTATACACTGATATCTGATGACTGTAAAGTAAAAGGTTATGTGGGGGAAGGCATAAAAAATGTTGGAAAATATAGCTTAAGATTAAGAAATGGTGGAGCCAAGATGGCAGAACGGAAGCAGTAACTTTTCTAAGTTCCTCTGTGAATCCCATAACTAAACTTTAAGAAGTGAATCTGGGGGCAGCTAGGTGGCGCAGTGAGTAGAGTGTCGGCCCTGGAGTAAGAAAGACCTGAGTTCGGATCTGGCCTTAGATACTTAACATACACACAAACAAAAACAAAAAAAAAGAAAGAAAAACCTAGCCATGTGACCTTGGGCAAATTACTTAACCCCAACTGCCCTCCAAAAAGCAAAAAAAAAAAAAGTGAATCTGAGCAGATTTTGGAGTGTCAGAATCCACTGGGAGACAGAGCATGGCAGAATCTAGCCCAGGAGCATGCCCACATGGGTTCAGGGAGAGGGAGCACAGTGCCTACAGGGGCTGCAGCAGCTTGGACTAGAGAACAGACTAAAGAAGAGAGAGAAGGAGCCCCAGCCAGCAGACTCATCCACCCCAAGGGTGATTCACAGCCATCTCACCAGCGTCTCACCCAAGAGGATCCCTCGGAGCTTGGTAAGAGAAAGCTCAGGGCCAGAAGCAGAGACAGAATCTTGTCCTAGGGCTATCAGTCCACAGCCTGGAAGTTTAAAAATCACCTGCCTGATTTTCCAGGGGGGCCAGGATGGCAAAGTAAACTCTAGCTGCTCTGATATCCCCTCCCTGACCAAGAAAATCCAGAGATAAAGGTCCCACCCAGAGTAAAATTCTGAAATAGCAGAAGTAGCCTCAGGCTTAGGAGTCACAGAGAAAGGGTTTAACTGAGGCAGTAAGGAGTCTGAAGAGAAGAGGGGGAAGGGTCCCAACAAGCCCCACCTCACCTGACCACCAAAACCCTGCCTGAACTGTTGCCCAAGGGCATAGAGCTAGAAATCTGAAGTGGCCAGATCACCCCTCCCCCACAGATTACTCTGTGAGCCTCAGGGTAACTCAGGGGAAACACAGAATCCTGGCCTTGGCCTCAATCTAGATACCCAAAGGCTACAGCACAAAAAGCCAACAACTAGGCACCTAGTTCCCAGCCTGAGAAGCTGGGGTCAGAGCCCTCTGTACTCCAGGAGCAGAAATACACTTTAAAGGACAGGAAACAGGCAATTACAATGGTTCCGAAACAACTTGCAAAGGCAAGACCAAAGACAATAGAATCCTATTGTCCTTCTGACTGAGAAGAATCACTTTAAGGAAACACTATGGACTCTGTATCCACACCTGAGACCACAGATGGAAATATGAACTGGTCTCAAGCCCAGAAAGTATTCTTGGAGGAGCTCAAGAAAGATTTTTAAGCCAGATTAGAGAGGTAGAAGATATATTTAAATCCACAGTGACCAAATTGGAAAAAAGTCTCACTGAAGAAAACAAATCCTTAAAAAGTAAAATTAGTGAACCAATTGGAGAAAATACCTCCCTAAAAAAGGACCTTCAAAAACTAACCGAAGAAAATAATTCACTAAAGATTAGAATCAGTCAAATTGAAGCTCAGGACTCTATGATGCACCAAGAGTCAATCAAACAAACATGAAGATTAAAAAATTGGAAGAAAGTGTAAAATATCTCACTGGAAAAACAAATGACCTGGAGAACAGATACAGGAAATATAACTTAAGAATTATTGGTCTACCAGAAAGTCATGATGAAAAAAGCAGCCTGGACAACATCCTCCAAGAGACTGTCAAAGAAAACTGTCTTGAAGTCCTAGAATCAGAAGGTAAAATAGTTATTAAAAGAATTCATTGGTCTCCTCCTGAAAGAGATCCCAAATTGAAAACTCCAAGAAATATAGTAGCCAAATTCCAGAATTACAATATTAAGGAGAAAATATTGCAAGCAGCCAAAAAGAAACAATTCAAATATCATGGAACTACAGCCAGGATCACACAGGACCTAGCAGCTTCCACCTTAAAAGATCAGAGGGATTGGAATTTGATATTTCCTAGGGCAAAAGAGCTAGGGCTGCCACCAAGGATTAACTACCTGGCAAAACTGAGCATAAACTTTCAGGCAAGGAGATGGTCATTTAATGAAATAAGGGACTTGCAGACTTTCCTGATGAAAAAACCAGAGCTCAATGGAAAATTTGATCTCCAATTACAAGACCAGTTCATATTTCCATCTGTGGTCTCAGGTATGAGTATAGAGTCCATGTTGTCCTCTGTATTTGTTTTTTTTTTTTAACAAATGCTTTATTAACTTCTGTTTTACATCATTCATTTCTGTCAGATTTTGAGTTACAATTATTTTTTACCCCTGTTTTTCCCCTACCCACCCTCCCAGAATAGCAGTCCCACAAGATATCGCTTCCTCCAATCTGCTCTCTCCCATATCTTCTCCCATACCCCCTTTGACTTTTACATTAGAGCAAGGTGAATCTCTGTGTCCCAATGCCTGCACATCTTATCTCCCAATTACAACTAAAAGAGTATTAATAATAGTATTTATATATATTTGAAACATTTAATTTTAAGACCTCGAATTTCAGATCCATTCCCTTCCTCCCTTGTCACCCATTACCTCTGGGAAGATAAGTAATTCAGTATATGTTGTACATGTCTAGCTATGCAAAACATTACCATAGTAGATATATTGTACAAGGCTGCTTATAATTCCCTCCCACTCATCCCACCCCCCACCTGGTCCATTCCCTACTTGATCCTGTCCCTCTTCTATAGTGGGTACTTCCAACCTCCCCTCCTCCCAAGGATGCCCTCCCCTCCATCATCCCTCCTCTCATCCCCCTTCCCCCTATTCTGCTGCAGGTTGAGATATCCCATTTAGTATATATATTGATAATTCTGGAATCGCCACAGCTGCTGGTGTTCTGGGGTCCCTCCAGCTGGCTGCTGGCCCTGCTGCCCTGGGGCTAAAACCGCAACTCAGGCGGACCTGTGCTTAGCTCCCCGCGCACTGCGCTGCCGGCTCCCAGGTTGCTGTGCTGGTCCTTCCTGCAGGGCTGCTGGGCTCTCCTCAGCAGGAGGTTAGCTTCTCTGTGTTGTTCTGTGGGTGCTGGGGCTCCAGAAGTTGTTCAGAGTCCCCTTTTACATAGTTTGGAAGTGATCTGGGGGGAGAGTGGCTTGGACGTGCTTTTTCTACTCCGCCATCTTGGCTCCACCCTGTATTTGGTTGTTCTTGATCACTATAATAAGCCTTAATTGATTTTTTTTGCCTTCCCCTTCTTTTCAGCTTAATTCCTTCACATTGTAATTTCCTATTTCCTAATTTTTCAGCCTGGGAGCTGAGGTCCTGGTTGTTGACTTTGTGTGCCGTAGCCTCTGGGTATCTAGATTGAGGCCAAGGCCAGGAGTATCTGGTAATCTTTGGAGGAGGGGTGGTCTGGCCACTTCAAATTTCTGTCTTTATGCCTCTGGGCTATAGCTCAGGCATGCTTTTGCTGGTCAGGTGAGGTGGGGCTTTTTTGGACCCCTCCCCCTCTTCTCTTCAGATTCTTTGCTGCCTCAGTTACACCCCTTTTTCATTGACTCCCAAGCCTGAGGCTATTTCAACTATCTCAGGATTTTCCTCTGGGTGGTTCACTTATCTCCAGGGTTTCTAGGTCAGAGAAGGGGAATCAGCCACAGTTTACTTTGTCATCCTGGCCCCTGGAAAAATAGGCAGGTGATTTCTAAACTTCTAGGCTGGGGGCTGACAGCCCCAGGATAAGCTGCTGTCTCTGCAGGGTGCCCTGAGCCCTCTCTTATCCGGCTCCAATGGATCCTCCTGTCACGTGGTGAGATACTGGTGAGATGGCTGCAAATCACCTTTTGGGTGGGTGAGTCAGCTGGCTGGGGCTCCTTCTCTCTCTGCTATATTCTGCTCTGTAGTCCAAGATGCTGCAGCTCCCATGTGCTCTATGCTCCCCCTGCCTGGACCTATGTGGGCACCTTCCTGTCTCCCAGTGGATTCTGACACTCCAAAATCTGCTCAGGTTCACTTTCCAAAGTTCAGTGATGGGATTCACAGAGGAGCTTAGAAAAGTTACTGCTTTCATTCCACCATCTTGGCTCCCTCCCCCCCCGCCGAATTCTTGGTTTTAGTTCCAAGCTAGAGGGGAAGAAGGATCTGAGGCAAGAGGCACCATCCCCCAAACCCCAGGACTAGAGGTGATTAAAGAATCCACCCACAAAAAGTTACTCTGGGAATAGAGAACACCAGGGTTCATCTTCAGAGGTAAATACTGAAGCAAAAAAAGGCACTCCTATTCCAAAGATAGTCTATCTGCCCCAAAAGAATTCTTTTTTTTTTTTTTTTAAGGAAATTGGGGTTAAGTAACTTGCTCAAGGTTACACGGCTAGTCATTATTTATGTGTGGGTGCTCATTTTGTGAGGCCAGATTCGATCCTGGGTCATCCCAACTCTGAGGCCGGCACTCTTACTCACTGTGCCACCTAGCTGCCCCACCAAAAAGAATTCTGAGAAGAACTTAAAAAAAGACTTTAAAAATCAGATGAGAAAGACTGAGGAAATTTTTTTTTTTTAAAATAAGAAAAATCCAAATAAAACAAGGAGATTATGAAAACAAAGTAAACCATTTAAAAAAGATGATCTGGAATCATATAGAAGAAAATGACTCATTGAAAATAAGAAATGGGCAAGGGGAACCTCCAAGTTATAAAAGACCAAGAAATAATCAAACAAAATTAGAAAAAAAATGGCGAATGTGAAACATCTTATTAAAAAAAAATAACTGATCTGGAGAACTGATTAAGAAGAGTAACCATAAGAATAACTGGACTCCCTGAAAGCTATGATCAAAAACAGGATTTTGATACAGCAATACAAGAAATAATTTTTAAAAATTGTCCTGAAGCATAAGAACAAGAGGGGAAAGAAGAAATAGAAAAAAAAAATCACCAATCATCACCTGAAAGAGATTCTGTGAGGAAAACCTATGGGAATATAATAGTCAAATTTAACAGTCAAATTCTTAAACCCCCAGTTCATGGATGAAATATTACAAGCAATAAGGAAAAACCAATTTAAATACAGTGATTCATAATTAGAATCATGCAAGACCTAGCAGTGGCTACACTAAAAAGACTACAGGTCTTGGAACAATATATATTGAAGAAAAGAAAAGAAAACTGGCTCCTCTCTCTTGCGTGACCCCAACTCTTGGAGCAGTCTCTTTCTCAGCTAGTCTCTTTTTCTTCCCACTAGTTACCACTCTCTAGTCACCACCCTTGGCCCACATCCCACAGAAGGAGCTTTATCAGCTTGCTTGGAATGTAACAGCCCAATTCCAATAGGAATATTTATTAAGTTCATGGTTTTAACCTACAGTGGGAAAAAAAAGACCAGATTAATATAGTTTGTTCTTTTTCTTCTTTGGGAAAATTCAGAAAATATAATATAATAATCTTTTTGAAAGATTCTGAGCCACCAGTCAGAAGAGGACAGAGGATAAGAGAAAGAGTCTATCTTCCCTGATGATCAAATAGAACAGCTGTTCTCCGACTCTTTTTCTTTCTTTTTATCCCAGACCTGACACTGTTCTTCCTTCTTTAGCAAATCTCTAATCATTAATAAAGCACAACATCAAAGCAACTATGATTACTCAAATCTTTTGAACTTTTAAACAACATAAAATTTTTCAAATCAATCTTTCCCTCCAGAAATTTTCCATTTATGTGAGTTTTCTAAAAGGAGAGAGTTCAGTACAATCATACTTGCCTTTTGACTCCATTCCAGGAAAGTACCTTCTGTCCGTAGTGGATGGAGGTAACTACCTGGAGCCATAGATGCTGCCTTTTTCTTATCCCTCTCCATCTTGACCACTCCCTCTCTGCATCACTCAAACTGTTTAGTATTCTCCTTTAACTCACCAAACTTAAAGCAAAACCCACACTTTGCCTTGATGCACTAGTGCTCTGTTCAAACCTCTCTGGCACAGGGGGAAGCTGTCTAATTCTGTGTGCTCATGGACATCCTTTCTCTAAGGAGAATCTCTCTGAGGAAAAAATAAAACCCACTGAAACACACAGTCTCTCTTTCTTCACAGATCACATATAATTGAAGGACTGTTCCCTTATTTTGAACTGGCATAATGCCAACAGTGATAGGACTGGCTAATAAGCCCAATCCTTATAAACATATATAGAATGCCTAACTGAATCAATTCCCATGTGAACATCCAAGCATGCATAAACATTCTGTAACTGGTTCTGATATGCTAAACTACATGATGAATGAGAGCCTCTTTTATTGGCTGTGCATAGTAAGAACTAGAGTTATCCTCAAAAGACACTATTCAAGCTTGTCTCTAGGGAACAAAGATTGCTGGCCCCTTCTCCATAGGAGTTGCTTCCCCAGATGATGGCTATGGAGTCTGGGCTGGAAGCAGGTCCAGTGGTTTGGGGGTCAGTGCTATCCCCAAAGGTTTTGGGTTCATGTTCCCGGATTGTACCCATTGGAGTCTGAAGGGCAATGGTGGTCAAGGTGGAGATGGTGATTTGACTTGCTTGAAACATACTGCTTCCTGTTTCTCCCTCAGGGTGCTTTGTTGATATATTCTTGTCTAGAGGCATTCCAGTGAGAGACAGTTCTATAAGGGGAGAGGTTTCAGACCCTCTACATCTGAGGTTCTCCCAACATGTGGACCATGAATGAAGGCCTATTTTTTTTGCCTGAAAATTTGTTCTTTCATCTTAGATAAACAGATTTGAAGCTACAACATTGTAAGTTTTTAAAAGACAAAAAGAATGAGCCAAGCTGAGAGTGGAGCCATGCCAGAATGAATATGGTCTAGTTTTGAGAACCTGAGGAGCAAGATAGAATGAGCTTTGGGACAGAGCCTAGTAGTAGTAGCTGAGACAAGGATTCATCCAGCAATGATGCCACATTGTAGCAGCAAGCACCCCAATATCCCCAGGGTGACTGCCAACACAGGTTCCTAGATCTGCTTTTGTAAAGGAAAGCAACTCAAAATCAGTTAACAAGCTTACTTTAATCAAACAAACATATATTACCTAGTTCAGGGGAAAAAGGTCAACACCCCGAACTTCAGAGTTACAGAACTTACAGATCAAACAGACAGGCTTCCAAACTGTCCAACCATTATATCAATACCAAATCACAGTTACCAGAGAGGGAAGCATCAACATCTGGGTTTTCAAAGCCAGGGGGCTTTCAAAAACGGCTTCCCAGAGTCAAATCACACAACACTTCTCAAAGTGAGCCCCAAAGCAAAGCCTCTCATCAGGAATTATATAGTCTTCTCCTGACTCAGAGAATGTGACCACCCTCTTGACCCACCGCCCAATTACACAGCATCAAGGTGTGGTGGTCATTCCTGAAAACCAAGCCTCCTACCACAGGCTCCATGTGACCACATTCAGCCTATTAGGAGGCAGAGTATATTTTCAAATCAAAGAAGGTTTTCAGAGTCTCTTAAGCCAATCAAAGGGCCTAGGGGCAGGGAAGATCTTCAAATCTGCATTTCCATTACATTCAGCCCCAAGATCTTTCATGCCCATAGCATACACAATTTACATTTGAATTAGCACTAAAACATCTCTTAGGTCACATTTTCCAGGTACATAAGAAAATCACAATATAATCTCAAAGTACAATAGTCCAAGTCTTCCACTCATGGGGCAAATTTTAACTCAGTCTCTTATCAGTAAAATTAAAAAACAGTCACTCTTAAGTTAACTCAATCAGTCATATCAGTTTTCAAAGTACATGGCCAAAGTCTTCCACTCATGGGACAAAGTCTTGATTAACTCAATTAGTCTCTTATCAGTAACAAAGTCACTTATTTGGTAAAGTCTTACTAAGTATTCCCATAGCATAGACAATTTTACGTTTCAATTAGTACTAACTAGTCATATTTTCAAGGTACATCTAAAGTTACCAAAGTGGCCACTGGGCCTTAAACACAAAATACAAAACATTATCACATCAAGTCACAAAATACAAAGGATTATCACATAAAGTTTTCTTGGGAGGAGGGGGGTGTCCTTCCCATAACACTGCTCCAGCCCCTGCTTCCAAGTCCAGAGAGGGAGCTGGGCAACAAAACCAAAAGTGGGGTCCTTGGCGTCCATGGCACTTCACCCCAACCATCATAGTCACAAGTCCATCCTCCCTCTGGGTCCCAAACTGTGGGATGCAGCAAGGAAACACATTCAGTGCCCCTGCTTTGCCTCACAGTCCTTATCTTGTCCTGTGGCTGAATTCCAAACTCTTGGGTTCCTTCTCCTCTAGCAGAAGGCAGTGGCTCCAGGCTTCTCCACAGGTCTCCCAAGCAGGCAGCTCACCATTCCTGCTCTCAGGTCAGAGAAGTCAGCATGCAGGCCGTTTTTCTCTCCTGATCCATAGCTCCACAGAATCACAGCTACCACAACTGGAAAACAAACAATTATCCCAGCCCCCATACTTTGCTTTTACTCAGAAGATCCCATCCATCGTCACCATTTTGTAGCAGCAAGCACCCCAATGTCCCCAGGGTGACTGCCAACACAGGTTCCTAGATCTGCTTTTGTAAAGGAAAGCAACTCAAAATCAGTTAACAAGCTTACTTTAATCAAACAAACATATATATTACCTAGTTCAGAGGAAAAAGGTCAGCACCCCGAACTTCAGAGTTACAGAACTTACAGATCAAACAGACAGGCTTCCAAACTGTCCAACCATTATATCAATACCAGAGAGGGAAGCATCAACATCTGGGTTTTCAAAGCCGGGGAACTCTCAACAACGGCTTCTCAGAGTCTCATCTGGTCAAATCACACAACACTTCTCAAAGTGAGCCCCAAAGCAAAGCCTCAAATCAGGGTTTATATAGTCTTCTCCTGGCTCAGAGAATGTAACCACCCTCTTGACCCACTGCCCAATCACACAGCATCAAGGTGTGGTCATTCCTGAAAACCAAGCCTCCTACCACAGGCTCCATGTGACCACATTCAGCCTGTTAGGAGGCAGAGTATATTTTCAAATCAAGAAAGGTTTTCAGAGTCTCTTAAGCCAATCAAAGTCTCTTAAGCCAACCAAAGGGCCTAGGGGCAGGGAAGATCTTCAAATCTGCATTTCCATTACACACATTTAAATGTAAACTTGTGGGATCAAAGCTAAATTGAAGCTTGGTTAAATATGAAACCACTCTTTTCAGAGAACAAAGTAGTATAAGAAAGAGTACACCCCAAGGTGTTGGGAGTAAATATTTATGCTTCTCTTCTAATTATAGAGTTGAGATAAATATCTTTTTATTTGAAAGATAATTGATTTCAATTGCTAAATGGAATTGGAGTGCTACCAACTATCAGTTGAATGGAGGAAATACACTTTGAATGGGGGCTCAAACTTATAGAATTAGAGCAAGACTCAACCCTTAAAGTATACCCCTAGAATGCTAATAGGAAGAGGTATCCAGCCTTGTCTGGAATAATGAGGGTAGAAGAGTTGTCTCCATATAACAACCACAAGATTTCATTCTGGTCAACAGAACTTCATATCCCAGTTTGCATTTTATCATGTCACAGAGGTAACCTAGGTTACCTGTGTATTCAAATATGTGTTAATAAAATTTAAAATAAAATTATTTATTTAAAAAACCAAATTTCTGAATCTACCTGAGAACTAATTCAAGTTTCTCATTAACTTAACCCCCCCCCTCCCCACTAGATTCATGTCCTGCTCTGACCCCATCCCCCTAACCATCCTCTAAAATGCCAGTAGCAACAGCTAGCCTGATCCTGACTCCCTTATCTCATATTTGTAGTTAAGATAGCAACATGAATTTTATAAAGGAGCCTGGCTCTCCCACACACACCCCAGCAAAAGAAAGTCAAAGAATAAACTCACCCAGCTAATCATGAACTGCACAAAAATACATTTAAAACCCAGGGAAAATTTACATCAGGAAATTAGTACTTAAGTCTGTAACTATTAAAAATTATCTATGTCAGGCAAAATATATGTAAACAGAAGAAAACACTACAATATATACATTGACTTAAACTTGAAAAAATCATTAATCTTTGTCATAGCAATATTGCTATTGTGCATATCCCCAGAGAGGTCAAAGATAGATGGAAAGAATCTATATGTACAAAAATATCTGTAGGAGCATTTTTGATCGAAGCAAAGAACTGGAAGCAAAGAGGATGTCCATCAAATTATAAATGAACTAAGGAAGGCGAAGCCAAGATGGTGAGTAGCAGGAAGCAGTATAGTCAAGCTCCCCTCCAGAAAAGTCACCTAAACAGACCTAGAAAATGTGCCAGATCAAATTCTGATGGAGAAAAACAAAAAGTCATAGCTAGTTGTTTCCCAAGCCAAAGACAACACAGGGAGATAGAGAGATCTGTGGGATGGAGTTAGGTCAGGTTATGCTCTGAAGCTCTCTAGCACTCAGAGAAAGACTGTGCACTACAGAAAGAGGAGGTCACATGGGGCACTCTAAGAACCATACCAGGGCACTGCGATAGGGAGAGGTAGCTTTGTCTCCCACCACCCAGTTCTGGGTCACAGATCAAGGGTACACTGAGAAAGGAGACCTGCACCCAGAGGCAGAGTTCCCTGGAAGGAAATCTCTGGGCTGTGTATGAAGAAAGATGGAAGTTCAGAAGACAGCAACAGAAGAGGTGTGACTCATACCAGGCTCAGAGCAAGGTCTCTTCAAACATCTAGCTGAACCCACAAAAGAATAACCAAGGCAAGTATCCCAAGGGATGCCTACAGTTATGCCCTTCTGAACCAACAGAGTTTTTCTATCTAGCTGATAGGGGCTGAATTTGGCAGCAATCTACTCTTTCACAGACCCAAACCCAGGTCAGAAACCTGCAGAACTCAAGACTATGGAGGGGGCAATCAAACTTTCTTTGATCAGATCACTTTGGGAAGTCTGAAAGTTTTTCCCTGATATCACCTGTGGCTCCAAAAAGCTATAGCATTCACAGAAGCCCTAACCCAGGAAAACCATCTTGACAGAAGGGCCAAACCACGTTGAGGGTAATGGAAAGTCTCAAACCCACTGGTGAGTTAGAGGTATGTTTATCCCAAGCATATGATGACTGCTCCCAGCAGAATAGGTGGATAAGAACTGTAGGGGGTCGATGTTGAAGATTAACTCTGAGGGGTCTGCCATGAGCTCGAATCCAGGCCAAGGACCCTATTGATCCATATCTCAGAAGGGTGACTCACCCCCAGCCCCCCTGCTAATCTTCCCTCTGTTCAAGGGAGGCTCAGAATATTCTGCCCATTCCTGGAACCATGGGTGCTTGAGCATAATAGATAAAGTAGTGATGCATGAGATAAGAAAGCAGGGTAGCATACCACGGGAGTAGCCTCCAGTAAAGTTGCAAGTTAGGTACCTCATGTAGCAAAGTACATGAAGTTTCCCAGGAGAAAGTATGATGTAATTGCTTCAGCTACAGTATATAAACCCTAACCCTAGATGCTCATTTGATATTTGCTTAGCATGTAACAAATGTATCAATGCAATCTCCTCCTGGTCCATGAATATTCATTCTGTGTTCTCCTGTTTTGGTTGGTGCTGTGAAGGTGCAGTTATCAGAGAACAATTTGTTCCAACAGCCATGAAGGCAGTTGAAGCAGGTGCTATGGAACAAGAGATTGGTCAGACATCAAAGATGTCAAGGTCATCCATGTATCCTGGGCCATCACCAGCCATTTTGACTTTTGACTTGGCACTGGACTTTTATGGCTCTGGGAGAAAGAGGTTAACAACTTTGTGCAACTCTGTCTCACTTAAAGCCAATTCAAATGCAAGTAAAGACATCTCCCTATAATGTCACTGTTCTTCAAAAATAAATTATAAATAACAACAAAGTCCCAAGCCTTTCCCTGATATCCTGAAATAATAAAACACTCAGTACCCTGTTTAGCAATAAGACTAGCCCAAACTTGTTTCCTTAGAAGTGTTGCAGAGCCCAACCCTAACATTCAGTCAGGAAGTAGGCTAAAAGGAGAGAAAGAAAAAGAGAAGGAGGAGATAACTACGAAAAGAACTATTATAGTGTCACAAACCTGGAAGTTTTATCTAAAAGTGATGCTTCATAGGAAAACACAGCTGGGACACAGACTCAACTAAAATTCCTAGAAGACATGATGTAAAATTTATGAAAAGAGTTAAAACTGCTTTTATAAATGGAATGAGAGTCCTTGAGGAAAAAACTGGAGAAAAAATGAGAGCTATGGAAGAAAGATTTAGAATGGGAATTAACATAATTGACATAGGAGGTACAAAACCTCTCCTAAGCAACAAACTCCTTGAAAATTAAAATGACAATTAGAAGAGATAAATAGAAGGCAATGACTGCATAAGACAAGAAGAAAGGTTAAAAAAAAAGTCTGAAGGCTGTAAAAAAATAGAAGAAAATATATCTCAAGCAAAAATAATTAACAGATCAAGGAGAAAAATTTTAAGAATCATTAAACTATCTGAACCTTGTGACCAAAAAAAGAGACTAGACATCATATTTCAAGAAACCATAAAAGAAAACTGATCAGATCTCTCAGAACCAGAGGGCAAAGCAGAAACAAAAAGATTCCATAGGTTACCTCCTGAAAGAAACCCCAAAATGAGTACTTCTAGAAACAGTATAGCCAAAATCCAGAGCTTCCAGGCCAAAGAAAATATATGGCAAGTAGCCAGAAAGAAAGAATTTAAGAACCAAGTAACCACGGTCAGGATCATAGTAAAAAAAATAATGTTGGGTTTTATTATTTATTTCTATGTAAATCCATCCATTTCATTAGACCCCAATCTCTGCAGGTCAGACAGTTTCTAAAGGTCATAACTGAGTACGGTAATTATTCCCAGCCCCTAAGGCATCTCTGCCTGGGCAGGGACCCTTGCTTTTGTTCACCCCACAGTCAGCTTGAGCTAACATCCACCCCACCAGGTAGGGGGATGACTCCTGTGTCCTTGCCTCTCCTAATAAAAATCTGGGGTGACTTAGTCTAAAAAAGGGGAGACCAAGACAGTAAAAACCTAGCTAAGATGACTTGTTTTTCTAACCAAGATTGCTTGAAGCAGTTACTCTCATAGAGCAACTGGCATTCCTTGGGTGTCTGAGAGTGGTGTGATCAGCCACATCCAAAAACTAGCCCCCTTTTACTAGCTGCAGATTGATCCTGAAGATTAGTACTGCACCATAACAATGAAATAATAGCAAGGAGCTGAAAACTATTAACCCAGCTCCTCACTAAAATGTCTACATTTTAAATGCCTTACATTTGCCAAGAGAAGTCCAAATGAGGTATTGTCAGGTCAATCAAAAGTTGGATATACCTATGTAATAAAAAACAGTCAGCCATTGTTCAAGGTCTTGGGCACAAATGGAGGCTAGCCATAAGAATACTTTGTTACCAGGTTTTGTGCCCATGCTAATAAAGGATATCTCACTTGGATAATTACCTCAGTCTTCTCTTTGTTAAATTCTGGCTACTATGACACATCATTTAACAGTCACCACTACAAAGCAGAGCTTTGCTGTTCAGTTGTTTTTCAGTCAAGTACAACTCTTTGTGACCTCATTTCAGGGATAACAATCATGATCTCAGACAAAACAAAAGCAAAAACCAATCTAATTAAAAAAAGACTAAAAGGTACCATAGATGATAAAGTAATATCAATACTAAAGATATATGCACCAAATGTTACAGCATCCAAATTTCTAAAGTTAAATGAATTACGGTAGGAAATAGACAGTTAAACTATACTAGTGGGAGACCTTAGCCTCCTCCTCTCAGAATTAGATAAAGCTAACTACAAAATAAACAAGAAAGAAGTTAAGGAGGAGAATAGAATTTTAGAAAAGTGAGACCTCTAGAGAAAACTGAAGGGGGATAGAAAGGAATATGTCTTTTTCTCAGCAGTAAATGGCACCTACATAAAAACTGACCATGCGTCAGGGAATAAAAACCTCATAATAAATGCAGAAAGACAAAGATATTAAATCCATTCTTTTAAGATCATGATGCAATAAAGGGCCATGGAAAGATAGATTAAAAATTAACTGGAAACTAAAGAAGGACTGGCGAAAAAATAAGTCATAGAAGCAATCAATAGTTTCATCAAAGAGAATGACAATAATGAGAATATAATAAAATTGATGTGATGTGGCCAAAACTGTACTTAATAGAAATTATTTATCTCTAAGTGCTTTACATCAGTAGAGAAAGAGCATATCGATGAATTGCACATGCAACTAAAAAAGCTAGGGGAAAAAAACAAATTTAAAATTCTTAATTAAACACCAAATTAGAAATTCTGAAAATCAAAGGAGAGATTGATAAAACTGAAAGTAAGGAAACTATTGAACTAATAAATAAAGCTGGTTTTGTGAAAAAAGAAATAAAACAGATAAGCCTTTAGTTAATTTGATTTAAAAAAAGAAAGAAAACCAAATTACCAGAATCAAAAATGAAAAGGATGAATTCCGCACTAAGGAAGAGGAAATTAAAGCAATAATTAGAGGTATTTTGACCAATTTTATGCCAATAAATCTGAGAATCTAAATGAAATGATGAATATTTGCAAAACCATTAATTACCCAGCTTCACAAAAGAGGAAATAAAATACTTAACCCCATCTTTAGAGAAAGAAATTGAACAAGCCATCAATGAACTCTAAGAAAAATCTCCAGGGCAACATGGATTTACAAGTGAATTCTACCAACATTTAAAGAACAATTAATTCCTATGTGGAAAAATAGGCAAAGAAAGAGTCCTACTGAATTCCTTTAATGATACAAATATTATACTGATACCTAAACCAGAAAGAGCCAAAACAGAGAAAGAAAATTAGAGATCAATTTCCCTAATGAATATTGATGCAAAAATTTTTTCCCTTTTTTTCCCCAAAATTTTATTTTAGACTCAAATGCCAGAACACAAATAGAGAATTAAAAAAAGAAACAAAAACATACCATAAACTTATATATTGGAACTTAAATACAAAGTTAGAAAGAAATAGAGGCATGTCATGTGCATAGCAGAACATGAGAAGATTCAAAATATGTAACAATAAATTTTCATTTCAAGAAAGCCTGTACTTTAAATAATACTCTTGTTGAGAACTGTCCATCTTTTCTTTGCTTCCTTGTGAATTTTCTTTTGTTCTCTGATGTGCATTTTTTTTACTTTGTTCTTTTTTCCCCCCTTTCCCTTACCCCCCCAAAAGGCCACAATAAAGTTTAAATGTTTCTCCATAGCTATAGATTTATACATACATATATGTATATACATGCATATATAGACATATACATTCCCAAATCTAATCTACTTCTGATCTTTGTTTTTATCCATTTGCAGATCTCTTATTTCCTATCCCTTCTGCTTCCTCTACTTTATTTTTACCTACAACCTTTCCCTCCTATGACTTGTCTACCCCCCTCCAAGGCTCCCTTCCATATTCTCCTTTTCCCTTAAATCTAAACACCCTTCGATGCCCTTATTTACCTATTCTCTCACCCTCCCCTCTAAAGATCCCTCCCTTGTCCTCTCCTCCCACCCTATGCCCAATTGTATTTCTTCCAAATTTAGAAAACTTCTATACTCTTCTAAATATATATGTATTGTTTCCTCTTACACCCATTCCCAATGAAAGTAGGTTACCAGAACTACCAGCCCTCTTCTCCCATCTAATTCCTATGTACCAATTCTTCCTCTTGCACCTAATTTGTATAAAATAACTACCCTTTTTAACTGTTCCTAAATGGTTTTACTTTTTAAATTCATATCATGCTCAGGTTCTTCCCAATCTTTCTTATGAATTACCCAATTATTAATAATAATTTTAGACATAAATTTTACATTTTACATACATAAAAAGTAAACAACCTGTCCTTATGGATGCCTTACAATCAATGAGTATTTGTTGTGTACTTTATATTTATATTGGTTCTTGTATGTCGAATTGTCTAATAAGTTCAGGGTTTTTTTTAAACAAAGTCTTGAAACTCTGAAAGTTAACCAAATGTCCATTTTTGTTGTTGTTGCTCAAGATAATAGTTAACTTTGCAGGGTTATGATATTTTTGGCTAGAACCCCAGTCCTTTTGCTCTTTGATAAGTTGTGTCCCAAGACCTGCAGTCCTTTAATGTTTCTGCTGCTAGATCTTGTGTAATTCTAATTGTGGCACCATCATATTTAAATTGTTTTAATTTTGATGCTTTTAATAATTTTTCCTTGAGCTGGAGATTTCAGAATTTGACTATGATATTCCTACGAATTTTCCTCATAGGATCTCTTTTAAGTGGTGATTGATGGATTTTTTTCTATTTCTACTTTCTCCCCCTTGTTCTAAAGCTTCCAGACAATTTTATTTAATAATTTCTTGTATTGGTGAGGCTAAGTGGCACAGTGAATAGAGCACTGGCCCTAGAGTCAGGAGGACCTGAGTTCAAATCTGGCCTCAGACACTTTAACACTTACTAGTCGTATGACCTTGGGCAAGTCACTTAACCCCAAATGCCCTGCCCTCCAAAAAGAAAAAAAAAAACAAAAAAAATTTCTTGTATTATAGTATCAAGATTCTTTTTTTGATCATAACTTTCAGTTAGTCCAATTATTTATATATGTTCTCTTCTTGATCTATTCTCCAAATCTGTTGTTTTTCTTATAAGATGTTTTACTTTCTCTTCTATTTTCTTATTGTTCATATTTTGTTTAATCATTTCCTGATCTCTTATAATTTCACTGGCTTCACTTTGCCCAATTCTAATTTTCAAGGTGTCATTTTCTTCCTTAAGATTCTGGATTTCTTTTTCTAATTAGGTGATTTTCCTTTCATACCCTTCCTGCTTTTCTTGGATTATTCTTATTTTCTTTTTTAGTTTTTTGTCTATCTCTGTCATTTGATTTTTAAAGTCTTTTTTTAAGGTCATCTATAAATTCTTTTTGGGCAGGTACCATTTAATGTTACTCTTTGGGGGTTTCTTCACTTCAGTTTCCTCCTCTGAAGATGAAACTTGGTCATCTCTATTCCCATAATAGGTTTCTATAGTTCGAGTCTTTTTCCTTTGCCTGTGCATTTTTTTTTGGTGTGGTGATAGCTTAGTTATTTGTAGTCACCTCTAACCCTGGAGTATGGGGAATGGTGCCTCTTGCCCTAGATCTTCAGTTCTTCCCTTTAACATGAAACCAAATCCAAATCTCAGGCCTCCTGTAAGTGCCCACAGCCAGGGGCTTTCTGCCCTACTGCTTCTGCTGGTTTCTTCTCGCCCCCAAAGCTTTTTGCAGCATAGCTGGGTCTGGTGTTGGTCAGCAGAGGTTACCTTGATTTTCCTGGGCTCAAACACCCAACTCTCATCACTATACCAGGGGTAAAGGTTCTGGTGCCTGGGGCCAAGGAAAGGTCTCAATCTAACTAACCCCAGGGCTTTCTGCTTGTTGTTTAAGAAGCTAGCCACTTGCTGTTAAAATGGAACACTCTTCACAGGGACCAAACCTCGTCCTGGGATTTTTCTTCTGAACTTCTCAAATTGTCCAGGAGGACCTTGGTTATGCCCCTGTTCTTATTTATCTCCACCTAGACTTTGTTTGCTCTGAGGTGCTATTTTTACTCTTTCATGGGGGAAGATCTTGAGAGCTTGGAATTTTCTGATCTACTTTGCCTTCTTCCAAGATTCCTCTCCCCATGCAAAATTTTTAAGATAAAATAGCAAATGCTAGCAATTTATCCCCAGCATAATACGTTATGACCAGGCGGGATTTATACCAGGAAGATAGGACTTGTTCAAAATCAGGAAAACTATCAGCACAACTGACCACATCAGTAACAAAATCAACAGAAATTATATGATTATCGCAATAGATGCTTGAAAAGCTTTTGATAAAATACATTACCCATTCCTATTAAAAACACTAGAGAACATGGGAATAAATGGAGCTTTACTTAAAACCATGAGCAAACATTCTCTGTAATGGAGATAAGCCAAATGCCTTCCCCATAAGGTAAGCAGTGAAATAAGGATGCCCATTATCACTACTATTATTCAATATTGTATTAGAAATGTTAGCTTTTCTTCTGTACAAACAAAGCCAATATAACTAAGATCAAGAGGGAGGTGGGAAATTGGGAAAGAATTTTTACAACCTATGTCTCTGATAAAGGACTCATTTCTAAAATATACAGAGAATTGAGTCAAATCTATAAGAATACAAGTCATTCCCCAATTGATAAATGGTCAAAGGATATGAACAGGCAGTTTTCAGAGAAAGAAATTAAAGGTATCTATAAGCATATGAAGAAATGCTCTAAATCATATTGATTAGAGAAATGCAAATCAAAACAACTCTGGGGTACCACATCTCTCCAGTCAGATTGGCTAAGATGACAAAACAGGAAAATGACAAATGCTGGAGAGGACGTGGGCAAATTGGAACACTAATGCAATTGCTGGTGGAGTTGTGAACTTATCCAACCCTTCTGGAGAGCAATCTGGAATTATGCCCAAATGGCTATAAATAATTTCATACCCTTTGATCCAGCAATACCACTTCTAGGGTTATATACCAAAGAGATCATATAAGAGTGAGGAAGACCCATATGTACAAAAATATTTATAGCAGCTCTTTTCATGGTTTCAAAGAATTGGAAATTAAAGGGGTGCCCATCAATTGGGGAATGGCTAAACAAGTTGTGGTATATGCATGTAATGGAATATTATTGTGTTATAAGAAACGAAGGGGAGACGGTTTTCATATTTACCTGGAGAGGCTTATAGAAACTGATGCTGAGTGAGAAGAGTAGAACCAGGAGAAATTTGTATACAATCACAGACACAACATATTTGTGATGACCAACTATGACAGACTGGACTCTTCTCAGCAATGCAGTGATATAAGTCAATCCCAAAAGACTCATGAAGGAGAGAAATGCCTATATCCAGAGAAATAACTAGAAAGAACTGAGCTTGAATCCTGATGGAAGGAAACTAATTGATCTTTTTCTTTTCATTGTTGGGTTTTATTTCTTCTTTACCATTTTTCATCCCATCTAGTACAATACACCTTTGTAACTTGACTAATGCTGTCGTGGGGGGAGGGAGGGAAGGGAAATTTGAAACTCAAGGAACTATGGAATTGAATCTTGTAAACTAAAAGTAAACAAATAAATTTAAAAAAAGAGAAATGTTAGCTTTTTTGTGTGGTGGCAAAGAATTGGAAATCGAGGGTATGCCCATCAGTTGTGGAATGGCTAACCAAGTTCTGGTATATGAATGTAATGGAATACTCTTGTGCTATAAGAAATGAAGAAGACTTCAGAAAAACCTGGAAAGACTTGAATGAACTGATGCTGAGTTAAGTGAGAAGAACCAAGAGGAGATCGTACACAATAATAGCCACAGTGTGCAATGACTGACTTTGACAGAATTATCTCTTCTTAGTAATGCAAGGATCCATGACAGCTTCAAAGGATTCCCGATGGAAAATGCTGTCCATATCCAGAAAAAGAACTGTGGAGTCTGAATGCAGACTGAAGTGTGTTATTTCCTCTCTTTTTTTCTTTTCTCATTTGTTTCTTCTATCACCTGGTTTCTCCCACTGGTTCTAACTCTTTACATGACTAATGTGAAAATTGGTTTGATATGAATATCTACATAGAGCCTCTATCAAATTACAATCTGTCTTGGGGTAGAGGGAGGGGAGAGATGGGCAGAAAATTTGAAACTCAAAATCTTATGGAACAAAATGTTGAAAACTAAAAATAAATAAACAAATAAATAAAATAAAACAAAAATTCATCATAAAATAGAAATGTTAGCTTTAGAAATGAGAAGAAAAAAATAAATCGTAGGAATCTGAATAGAATAGGCAATGTCAAAATAAAACTATCACTCTTTGCAGATGATAGGATGGAATACTTAAAGAATCCTAGAGATTCAACTAAAAAACTACTTGAGGTAATTAACAGCAAAGTCACAGTATATAAAATAAATCCACATAAATCATCAGCATTTCTATATACCAGCAAAGCCCAGTAGCATGAGACAGAAATATTCTATTTAAAATAACTATAGACAATATAAAATATTTGGGAGTATACCTGCAAAGACAAACCAAGGAAATGTTTGAACATGATTACAAAACACTTCACACAAATAAAGTCGGATCTAAACAAATGGAAAAATACAAATTGCTCATGAGAAGGCCAAGCTAATATAATAAAAATGAGAGTTCTGTCTAAATTAATTTGCTCATTCAGTGCCATACCAATCAAATTACCAAAAATTTATTTTATAGAGCTGGAACAAATAATAACAGAATTCATCTGGAAGAACAAATGTCAATTAATGAAAAAAAATGTAAAGGAAGGCAGCCAAGCCATACTAGATCTAACAATATATTATAAAGTAGCAATCATCAAAACTATTCAGTACTGGCTAAGAAATAAAGTGGTAGATCAGAAGAATGGGTACACAAGACACAGAAGTAAGTGACTCCAGTAATCTATTCTGGCTTTTGGCATAAGAACTTACTATTTGACAAAAACTGCTGGGAAAAATGGAAAATAATGTAGCAGAAGTTAGGCATTGCCAACATCTCACATCATATACCAACATAAAGTCAAAATGAGTATATAATTTAGACATAAAGTGTGATACCATAAGCAAATCAGAAGAGTGAGGAAGTGATAGAGTGATACCTGTCAGATCTATGGGGAAGGGAAGAATTTATGATTAAACAAGAGACAGAAAATATTATGAAATGCAAAACAGATAATTTTGATTACATTAAATTAAAAGGGTTTTTCACAAAAAAACAATGTAACAAATTAGAAGGAAAGCAGAAAGCGGAGAAATATTTTTTTTTTTTGAGGGCAGTTGGGGTTAAGTAACTTGCCCAAGAGTCACACGGCTAGGTTTTTGTTTGTGTGTGTTAAGTGTCTGCGGCCGGATCTGAACTCAGGTCCTTCTGACTCCAGGGCCAGCGCTCTACTCACTGTGCCACCTAGCTGCCCCGAAATAATTTTTACAACAAGTGTTTCTGATAAAGGCCTCATTTCTCAAAACTATTGAGAACCAAGTCAAATTTATGAGAATTAAAGTCATTCCCCAATCGATAAATGGTCAAAGCATATGAACAGGCAGTTTTTAGATGAAGAAATTAAAAGTATCTATAGTTATATAAAAATGCTCTAAATCACTATTGATTAGAGAAATGTAAGTGAAAACAACTCTGCGTTATTACCTCACACCTCTCAGATTGGTTAACATAACAGAAAAAGAAAATGATAAAATGTTGGAGACGATGTGGGAAAATCAGGACAATTATGCACTGGTGGAGTTGTTAACTGATGTAATAATTCTGGAGAACAATTTGGAACTATGGCCAAAGGGCAAACAAACTATGCATACCCTTTGATACAGAAATACCACTATTATTAGGTTTGTATCCCAAAGAGATCATAAAAAATGGGAAAGGACCTACCTGTACAAAAATATTTATAGCAGCTCTTTTTGTGGGAGCAAAAAAATGGAAATTTAGGGAATGCTCATCAACTATGGAATGGATAAACACGCTGTGGTAAAGGAATGTAATGGAATACTATTGTGCTATAAGCACAATATAATTGAGCAGATGGATTTCAGAAAACCTGGAACGACTTACATGAACTGATGCTGAGTGAAATGAGCAGAACAGAAGAACGTTGTACACAGCGACAGCAACATTATGCAAGGATCACCTATATAGACAGCTCTTCTCAGAAATACAATGATACAAGACAATTCTAAAAGACTCATGATGGAAAATGCTTTCCACATCCAGAGAAAGAACGATGAAATCTGAACACACACTGAAGCTTACTATTTTCACCTTTTTCTTCTTTTTTTGTGTTTTTTTCTTTTATTTTGTTTCTTCTTTCACAATATGGCTAATGTTTGACATGATTGCATGTGTATAGCTTAAAAAGGGCGAGGAGAGGGGAGGGAGAAAATTTGGAACTCAAAATCTTATAAAAATGAATGTTGAAAAATATCTTTACATATAAAAATAAAATTATTTTATTTTAAAATTATAAAAATAAAAGAGAAACATATAAAGGTATATATAAATGGACAATGATAAGGGATTAAACAAGGATAATAATATAATAATATTAACAATATTATAAGTAAAATATATATAATATTTACAAATATGGAGAGATGATACATGTGTCCTCTTAGAACTTTGTCATCATCAGGGGTCATACAGGGAGTCCAATCAGATGAGGCTGGGGAGTAGTTCTGCTATGTGTTGATCATCTTAAGAAAAGAATGGAAAAAGAGAGGAAGAAGAATATACTGAGAAGTGGAGAAGTGAAAGTAAGGTTAGGAAAAATTATCTCATAAAATTAAGGTACACAAATAGACGTGGAGGGGGTATGTGGAACTGCTGATAATTTAACATCACTTTCATGTGAATTAACTTAGAAAAAGGAAGACTACACCTATGCACACTCAGAAATAGGAGGGTAAGGGAAGAATGGAAGAAGGGAGATTTAAGGGATAGCACATTAAGGGAGGGAGCAGTCTTAAGCAAAATAAACTCTAAGAATGTACAGAAATATTTATCTCTCTTTTTGAGGAACAAAGAATGGTAATCTGAGGAGGTACCTATAAATTAGGGAATGGATGAAGTTATGTCACATAAATTTGATAGAATACTATTATCCTCTAAGAAGTGATGAAGAAGATGGCTTCAGAAGAAACCTGGGAAGATTTGATTGCAAAGTGAAATGAACAGAACAGGGAGAACAATTTATGTAACGACAACAATGTGGTAAAGTCAAACAACTCTGACATTTAGGAACTCTCATCAGCAATAATGGTCAACCACCATTCTAGAAGTTTAATGCTGAAACATGCCACTCACCTCTTGATAGAGAGATGAAGAATTTAAAGAATACAGAATGAGACACAAGTTTTTGAACATGGCCAATGTAGAAATTTGTTTTGATTGTTTTTATATGCTTGAAATAGTTTTATTTCTTTTTATAGTTCTCAATGGGGGAGCAGCTGGGTGGAGAAATCTGGATGGGAGGGCAAGAAGGTGGATTTTTGTTGATTGAAAAAAATAAAAATATAATTTGAAATAAATAAGTTACCTATCCTTCTCACGGAGAAATAATGGACTCAAGGAGCATAACAGGCACATTTTTTAACTTGACCAATGTGGGAATTTATTTTCCTTGGTAATTCTTATTTGTTTCAAGAGTTTTGTATTAATTTTTTCCAGTGGGGTGAAGGAGGTGGGAAGGCATAAAAATGTTTGAAAATTGAAAATATTTTTTTAAGGAAAGGGAATATAATATTATATAATAATAAATTATGAAAGGGATAAATTCAGGGAAACCTGGGGATTCTTACATCAACTGATGCAGAATGAAGTAATTAGAACCAACAGAAATACTTATACAGTGACCACATTACCATCAATGAAAACATCTTTGAAAGACTAAGAACTTTACTCAATGCAATGACCAATCAAAACCCCCAGAAGACTCATGATGAAGCATGTTTCCCAGCTTTCCAGTTCTTAGTGGAAGAAGAAAGAATAGAAGGAAGCGGCAAGAAGAAGAGGAAGAGAAAAAAAGATAACAACAAAATATTTTTTAAAGATATAAATAAGAGAAAAGGAAATTCAGAGGGAAATACAAATAAACAGGTAGTGTTTTTGTAGATAGATATAGATATACAACAAATATGTAGATATATTTATCTATAGACAGATATATGATAATAGATATTGAAGTGCTGATGTGTTAATACCTAGTGATCCTTTTGTGAAGTATGAGCACTCATAAGTAAGAAACCTCATCTGGACCAGCAAAAATTTGATACACCTTTGCAGGACTTTAAATAGCTAAGCCCTGAAAAAATTCCAGGGACTTATGGGGGTACATTCCAGAATCTGTCTATGGAGAAGCCTCCTAAAAGGGAGAGAAAAGGAGGGAATTTTTCTTTCTTAACCCCACATCATCTATAATTCAGAACCTCTTAAAAATGTGGATTGTGACACCACATGGGGTCAAATAACTGAATGTGGGGATTGAGAAAAATCTGACAATAGTAAAAGGTTTCTGAACATGCAATTACCAAAAATTAATTCAAAATCAAACACATTAAGAATCAATCTCAGGTGTTCCTGGCAGTGCTTGCCCATGTTACATCATAACACCTCTCCTTTGATCATATCATCTTAGAAGAACTGAATATTTACAGGCACGTAGAATTAGCTTTAACAACTGCTGCATAAAACCCCAGAAATTTAGGACAGAGCACTCTCCACTCTAGAAGCATAGTCCTACCTTGGCAAAGAGCTCAAAAGTCTAGTAATTGGCTGGGAAAATGAGCAAACAAAGGAAAAATCAGACTATACAATCTTTCTTAGGTGACAAAGAACAAATCATTCAATCAGAAGAAGACAACAAAGTCAAAACTCCTGCATCAAAAGCTCCCAAGAAAAATATGAATTGGTGACAGGCTATGGAGGAGCTCAAAAAGGAATTTGAAAATCAAGTAAAAGAAGTAGAAAAAAATTGGGAAAAGAAATGAAAGAGAAAATCATGCTACAGGAGGCCCCCAAAATACTGAAGAAAATGACACATTAAAAATAGACTAACTCAAATGGCAAAAGAGGTAGAAAAAGCCAATGAGGGGAGGAATGCCTTAAAAAGCAGATTTGGACAAATGGAAAAGGAGGTTCAAAAGCTCACTGAACTAAATAATTCCGTTAAAATTAGAATGGAACAAATGGAAGCTAATGACTTCATGAGAAATCAAGGTAGTATTAAACAGATGCAAACAAATGAATAAAGAGAAGACAAAGAAATATCTCCTTGGAAAAACAATTGAATTGGAAAATAGATTCGGAAGAGATAATTTTAAAATTACTGGACTATGTGAAAGCCATGATCAAAATAAGAGCCTCGACATTGTCTTTCAAGAAATTACCACAGAAAAGTGCCTTGATATCTAGAACTACAAGGTAAAAAAGAAGCAGAAAGAATACAATAAATTCTTGAAAAAATTTAAGTGTAGCCCAAAGTTTGCAATGCAGATAGATGAAACAACTGATATTTCTAACATGAGGACTTATTGTTTTGTCACCCTACAGAAAGGCACACAATAGGGGAAGATAAATATCTTAAAGTCGATGAATTTTTCACAAATGAAGGCTTACAGCAAAAAAATTGCATTGGCATCGGTACAGACAGTGCTGGAGCAATGATGGGCAAAATTGTTGGATTTATAACAAAAGTTAAAGCTGGTAGTAATGAACATATCACTTTTATTCACTGCATGATCCACTGGGAGGGACTCATAGCCAGAAAAATATCAACAAGAGTTGGATGCTATGTTTTGCAATACTATCAAAACCACTAACTTGATTAAAAGCCATGCCCTTAACAGTCATTTGTTTTCTTTTCTTTTTTTCCAAATGCTTTATTAACTTCTAGTTTACATCATTCATTTCCATTGGATTTTGAGTTACAATTTTTTCCCCATTTTTCCTCTACCCACCACCTCAGAATAACAGTCATACAGGATATCCCTTCGGCCAATCTGCACTCTCCCATCTCTTCTCCCCTACCCCCTTCAACTTTTCCAGTAGGGTGAGGTGAATCTCCCAGCCCCATTGCCGGCACATCTTATCTACCAATTATATGCAGAATAGTATTAATCATAGTATTTATGTATTTTTTAAATTGATTTTAAAAGGATTGATTTTAAAAGGAAGAAAAGCAACTCAGTACATGTGTAGCTATGCAAAACATTACCATAGTAGATACATTGTAAAAGAGTGACTATATTTCCCTCCCTCCCAGTCCACCTTCCACCTGGTCCACTCCCCACCTTGATCCTGTCCCTTTTCAAAAGTTGGTGCTTCCAACTTCCCTCCCCCAAGCCCGCAATCCTTCCCCCATCCTCCTCCCCGCCATGCTCCTATAGGGTGGGACACCCTATTTAGTATGCATGTCATTCTCTCCCTGATCAAAATTCAATAAGAATAAGGTTTTGCCTTTTTGCCTTCCTGTTCCTCCCCTCCCCTGCAACCACCTTCCCCTGCCTCCTCTACATCAGACAGTTCACCCCATTGTCTCTCCCCATTCCCCCTCACCACATTACTCTCTCACCTCAACCTCACCTTTTAAGTATCATCCCTTCCTATTAAATTCGACCTGAGCCCTCTATCTATGTATACCTGAAAACATATATACAAACATTCACATATGTATTCATATGTCCATAAACCCTTCTTCAACTATTTTCATGCTGAGAAAAGTTTCATCAGTTACAGTTATTGTTTTTCCCTGTAGGAATGTAAATAATGCAACTTTGATAAGTTCATAGTGATTTCTTTTCCCTGTTTACCTTCTCAAGCATCTCTTGCTTCTTGTATCTGAATGTCAAATTTTCAATTCAACTCTGTTTTTTTCCTCAAGAATGCTTGAAAGTCCTCTATTCCACTAAATGACCATATATTCCCCTGAAACATCATACTCAGTTTTGCTGGGTAGATGATTCTTGGTTTTAATCCCAGCTCCTCTGCCCTCTGGAATATCATATTCCATGCTCCTCAAACCCTCAGTGTAGAAGCTGCCAGATCCTGTGTTATCCTGATTGTGTTTCCAAAATATTGAAATTGTTTCTTCCTGGCTGCTTGTAATATTCTCTCCTTGATCTGGAAATTCTGGAACCTGGCTACAATATTCCTAGGAGTTTTCTTTTTGGGATCTTTTTCAGGAGGTGATCTATGGATTCTTTCAACCTCTATTTTGCTTTCTTGTTCTAAAAAAGAAGGGCGGTTTTCACTGAGAATTTCTTGAAGGATGATTTCTAGATTCTTTCCTTGATCATGATTTTCAGGTAGTCCAATAATTTTTTATTATCTCTCTTGGATCTATTTTCCAGGTCAGTGGTTTTTCCCATGAGATATTTCACATTGCCTTCTATTCTTTCATTTGTTTGGATCTGTTTAACAGCATCTTGATTTCTCATTAAGTCACTAGCTTACATTTGCCCCAGTCTAACTTTGAAGGAATGATTCTCCTCAGTAAGCTTTTGAGATTCTTTTTCCATCTGGCAAATTCATTTTTAAGGCATTCTTCTCTTCACTGCCTTTTTGAGCCTCTTTTGCCATTTGAGTTAGTCTATTTTTTAAGGTGTTATTTTCCTCAGTCAGGCTGTTGACTATCATTTCATACTTTTCTTGCATCTTTCTCATTTGCCTTCCCAATTTTCCCTACTTCTCTTATCTGCTTCTTAAGGTGCTCTATGGCCTGTAGCCAGCTCATGTTTTCATTTGGGGCTATTGGTGCAGGAGTTCTGACCTCACAGACCTCTTCCTGTTCCATGCTTTGATCCTTTTTGCCCCCAAAATAGGAGTCTAATGTTGCATTTTTCTGTTTATTTTGTTTCCTTTGCCTAGGCATGTTGCTACACAATTACTTGACTTTTGGGCTTGTTGCCACAGTAGGACTTTGCCACCAGCCAGGGGAACTTCTGTTCCAAAAGTTGAGGATTTCTCAGCTGCTGGAGGTATTAGTTGGGTGGTGTCTGTGAAGCCTCCACATGCTCTGGCAAGCTGGTCACACACCACAAGGCCTTCACCCCAGACCACAATCCAGATCCAAGAAGGTTAAAGCAAGAGCGCTTACCCCCCAGACTAATTGCCAGATCCCCCTACAGTTCACAGGCCAAGAGCTGAAGCTGCAATGCAGCAATGTGGTGCAATCTTTGCCGGCTCCTCAGAAGCTTTTTGGCCCCAGGGGAAGAAGCTGACACATTCTCCCAACCAGTCTCATAGGGCATTGACCTCTCACTTTGTCCTAGGCATCTATGTGTTGATAATTCTGGAAATGCCACAGCTGATGGTGTTCTGGTGTCCCTTCAGTGGGCTGCTCATCTGCCCACCCTCGGGCTAAAACTGTGACTCATGAGGTCCTGGGCTTGGCTCCCAGAGCACTGTGCTGCTGTTCCCTGCCAGGCTGCAGGACTGTCTTCAGTGGGAAGTTAGCTTCTCTGTGTCATTTTGTGGGTTCTGGGCTCCAGAGGTCGTTCATAGTTCCCCTTTTACATAATTTTGAAGTGGTGTGGGCTGGAGCTCCATGGAAGTGCTGTTTCTACACCGCCATCTTGACTCCGCTCCTAGTCATTTGTTTCAAACTTTTGGAAAGACTTACTTTGATTACAGAAGCTTATTACTATATGTAGAGATAAGGCAGCTCTCAAAAGGGCAAAGTTTAGAGAGACTATTGAAATTGAAAGATGAAGTTACGTGAAATATAAAAAAATATGTTTCTACACAGCTGAAGAAAAGTGGGTCTTCTTGACATAGCCACTTCTTGAAAATACAGTTTGAAGTAGGGGGCTTTTTGTAGCAAAACCTCTTAGTGTTTAGGGGGCCTTTTTACAGTTAAGAGGATTTTACAGCAATACCTCTTAGTGGTTAATATGGGGGCTTTGTGCCAAGGATAAAGGGACTTTTTGCAGAAAGAATTCTTAGAATAGGGGGGAACCTAGTTTTGACTGGGTCTGTGATTAAGACAGGCTAAGAAGGTCAGTCAAAATCTAAGCAGGGATTCTTACCTGCATCATGAATATTATCCCCTCTCCCCCTGGGGGGTTAAAGCTCACTTTAATGCACATGCAAGAAACTGTAGAACATATATAGAGGGGAGGGTACATGAAGTAGATGTGCCAGGAAGTTATACACCTCAAAGTATTCAGCCAATGAGGAAATGAGGAAGGTACTTTACATTTTGGGGATGGGATTTAAACTGTGAAACTTTGGCCTTTGGTGTGTGTTGCAAAATAGGTGGCACACCCTTTTTCTTGTAAGAATTTGCAGAATAAATGAGCTTGCGTCATCTGCTTCAGGAGTCTTTGTTTTTCCTTTGGAATTTTTATCAATAACAACTTGGGGCCTCTGTTTGGGTTCAGAAAAACAACAGAGGAAGGAAAACAACCACCACCGAAGAACGGAGAGGCATGTCCCACCTCATTAGGTGGCTTTATGGATTGCTGGTGAGTGTTCTCCCCTCTAACTGTCCAGACCCAAGACTTCACTTTTGGAGCAAGGTAGTGTGATGTAGCTGGGGAAAGTAGAGGAAGAATCACAGTTACTATGTAAGTCTGTGCACAGGGGAAGGTAAGAAAGTTTGGACTTCAAATTTATGTAAAAGGGGACTCTGAACAAATTTGGACCTACAGAACCCACAAAATGATACAAAGAAGCTAATCTCCCACTGAGAAAAGCCTGGCAGCCCAGCCGGAATCGACCAGTGCAGCGCTCTGGGAGCCAACCCCAGCCCTGCATGAGCCAGAGGTTTTAGCCCCAGGGTGGATCTGACCAACAGCCAGCTGGAAGGACTTCAGAACACTAGCAGCTGTAGCCATTTCCAGAATTATTAACACATAGATGCTAAAGATAAAGTGAGAGTTCAGTGCAGTATGGATTTTGGGACCCACTAGTTTTAAGTGCATCAGCCGCTTCCCCCTGGGGTGAGAAGCTGCTGAGGAGCTGTAGCATAACTGTGCCACTTTGCAGCTTCAGCTCCTGGCCTGCAGACTATAAGGGGGGCCAGGCAACCAGTCTGGGGGGTAATCGCTCTTGCTTTAACCTGCTTGGATCTGGATTGTGGTCTAGGCTGCAGGCCTTGTGACCAACTTGCTAGAACATGTGGAGGCTTCAGAGAGGGCACCCAACTAATACCTCCAATACCACCAGCAGCTGAGAAAACCCCAGTGTTTGGGACAGAAGTTCCCCTGTCTGGTGGCAGAGTCCTATTGTGGCAAAAAACCCAACAGTCAAGTAATTGATTGGCAACTTGGCCAGGCGAAGGAATCAAAACAAACAGAAGAATCCAACATTAGACTCCTATTTTGGGGACAAAAAGGATCAAAGCACGCAACAGGAGTAAGACAGTCAACTCAGAAATCCTGCACCAAAAACTTCAAAGGAAAATATGAGCTGGTCACAGGCCATAGAGGACCTTAAGAAGCAGATAAGAGAAGTGGAGGATAAATTGGGAAGAGAAACAAGAACGATGCAAGAAAATTATGAAATGAGAGACAACAACCTGACTGAAGAAAATAACAACTTAAAAATAGACTAACTCAAATGGCAAAAGAGGCTCAAAAAGGCAATGAAGAGAAGAATGGTTAAAAAGCCAAATTTGCCAGATGGAAAAAGAATCTCAAAAGCTTACTGAGGAGAATCATTCCTTCAGAATTAGACTGGAGCAAATGGAAACTAGTGACTTTATGAAAAATCAAGATGCTGTTAAACAGATCCCAACAAATGAAAGAATAGAAGGCAAGGTGAAGTATCTCATTGGGAAAAACCACTGACCTGGAAAATAGATCCAGGAGAGATAATCTAAAAATTACTGGACTACCTGAAAACCATGATCAAAGAAAGAATCTAGAAATCATCCTTCAAGAAATTCTCAATGAAAACTGCCCTTTTATTTTAGAACAAGAAAGCAAAATAGAGGTTGAAAGAATCCACAGATCACCTCCTGAAAAAGATCCCAAAAAGAAAACTCCTAGGAATATTATAGCCAGGTTCCAGAATTCCCAGCTCAAGGAGAAAATATTACAAGCAGCCAGGGAGAAACAATTTGAACATTGTGGAAACATAATCAGGATAACACAGAATCAGGCAGATTCTACCCTGAGGGATTGAAAGGCCTGGAATATGATATTCTGGAGGTCAAAGGAACTGGGATTAAAACCAAGAATCATCTACCCAGCAAAACTGAGTATCATGTTTCAGGGGGAAATTTGGTCATTCAGTGGAATAGAGCACTTTCAAGTATTCTTAAAGAAAAAACCAGTTGAATAGAAAATTTGACATTCAGATGCAAGAAACAAGAAAAGCATGAAAAAGCAAAGAGGGAAAAGAAATCATAAGGAACTTATCAAAGTTGAACTATTTACATTCCTCCATGGAAAAACGATAATTGTAACTGATGAAACTTTTCTCACTATGAAAATAGTTCAAGGGAATAGAAGCTGTATGAATACATATGTGAATGTTTTTATATATGTTGACAGGTATACTTAGAGGGCACAGGACCAATTTAATAGGAAGGGATGTTATTTAAAAGGTGAAATTAAGAGGTGAGAGAGGAATACAATGAGAGGACATGGGGAGAGACAAAATGGGGGTAAACTATCTCATTTAAAAGAGGCAAGAGAAAATGATTACAATTGAGTTGAAGACCAGGAAGGCAAAAGGGAATGAGTCAAACTTATCCTCATTGAATTTGGCCTAGGGAGGGAATGACATACACACTAAATAGGATATCTCACTCTACAGGAGAGTAGGGGGAAAGGGGATGAGAGGGGTGATTATGGAAAGGATTGCAGGCTGGGGGGGAGGGAAGTTGGAAGCAACCACTTTTGAAAAGGGACAGGATGAAAGTAGAGAATAGAACAAGTGGGAGGTGGGATAGGAGGGAGGGAACTATAACCAGTCTTTTATAATATATCTACTATGGTGATGTTTGGCATTAGCTACACATGTACAACCTATATTGAATTGCTTATCTCTCCAGTAAGGGTGGGTGGGTGACAAGGGAGGAAGGGAATGAATCTGGAATTCAAAATTTTAAAACCAAATGTTTAAATAGTATATACATACATACATAAATACATACATACATACATACATACATACATACATACATACATATATACTATTAATACTACATGTAATTGGGAAATAAGATATACAGGCACTGGGGCATAGAGATCCACCATGTCCTACTGGAAAAGTTGAAGGGGATAAGGGGGGAAGATATCAGAGAGAGCAGATGGAAGTAGGGGATATCCTGTGGGACCACTATTTTAGGGATGTGGGTAGGGGAAAAATGGGGAGGAAATTTGTAACTCAAAATCTGTGAATGAATGATGTAAACAAGAAGTTAATAAAACAAATGAAGGGTTGAAAAAAAAACAAAGATTGGACTTCTGAATATTGGCTTGTTAGTAGGGGCATTTTGCCTAATGGAAATATAAGTAGGGCTGGTGCTTATAGGTAGGCAAAATGGTGAATAAGGTAAGTAAGACACTGGAACAGGGGACCCCCTGGTAGCATTCCAACAAACAGTCCCTTAGGGAGAATGCTGGGAAACTGGAATGAAAGTACATGTATGAAAGAACAAGAATAAAAAACAGATGATAAAGTTTTGTTGTGTTATTTGGCCAAAGGAGAGCATCATGCCTCCAATAGTATTCTTGGATTTGTCAAGCATTAAATATGTATATGACTGAGAAGTATCCCTTCAGGCAAGAGGAGAGTGATCATATCTCTTGTTGGAAGGGGCAGGTCCTGAGATCTTGTAATGACAAAGCAAAGTAGTTAACTTCTTGTTTCAGCTACTTAATTATTTAGCACCTTGTTTCAGTTCAAGTTTTTTTAAGCCTTGTCCATGATTATATCAAGTCTTTGTTAAGAAATAGAATTTGTGAACCCCTGTTGCTAATGTAACAGGAAGGGGCAGAACAGGGAGGAGCTTAATGACCACATGTAAGAAGAAGCCCAGGCTGGCAGAGAACTGAACTGAGAGAGTGGTGGTGGAGGATTTTGAGAAGGGAATGTTTGTGGTGGCAGCACTCATTTGTCTTTTCTGTCTGTGTTGATTTTTGTTTGTGATGTGTGTTGGTTGAGTTCTCAGACCCTGTTGGTGGGTCTGTGTTGATTTTGCAGGCAGACAGTGAATTGATGCTGGTGCCAGCAATGTGAATGAATGTTATTGTGACTCTTTTAAGCTTTGTCTTCCCAGAAATAGAAACTGTGAGGGACTTGAGGTGGAATAGACATTGTGAGCTTCAATATGGAACGGAAACTGGACAAGGAACTGGATAAGGGACTAGACAAGGAGCTGAGCGCTGCCTGCCTTTGAATCCAGGTGACAGTTGGGTAGATTCAGGCAGGAGCTTGGACCATGGAAGAGGAACCATGGAAGCTGAGAGCCAGCTTCAAGGCAAGATGAAAAGACCTCTTCTTGGTTACCTAATGCTGGCTGAGAAGATTATGATTTACTGTAACCTAGGGGTGGAGAACTTTGACCTTTTTACTTTGTGTCCCTTAAGGAGGCCTGCTCCTTTTTTGTTGTTGTTTTTGGGGTTTTTTTGTGGGTTTTTTGCTTTTTGGAGGGGGGAAAGCAGGGCAATTGGGGTTAAGTAACTTGTCCAAGGTTACATGGCTACTGTTAAGTGTCTGAGGTCAAATTTGAACTCAGGCTTTCCTGACTCCAGGGCCTGTACTCTATTCACTGTACCACCTAGATGTCCCCAGGAGGCCTGCCCCTTAAGGATGATTGAGTTAAGGACTTACTGAATGATCATACTTTCTGTCCCTTAAGGAGGCATGCTCCTTAAGGATGTCTGAGTTAGGGAATCAATGAATGATACCTTTTGATTAAAACTATGTGGCCACTTTGTGAAAACTATGTGGCCACCTTAGTGATAACCTGTTATGTCATAACATTGTGAATGCTGTAGTACTTTGGTTTCTGTCAATGTTTTGTCTTAGTTTATTACTGAATTAAATAGAGTTCATTATACTATGAAATCAGAATCTTGTAGCTGTTCACAGCAGCAGTCCTCTGAAAGGCTGCTCTTGCTTGGCTTTACATATCTAGAAGGGTCTCTGGGAAGGATATCCTTTTGAAATTGGCTAGAAGTTAGAGTAAATAACAACTCTGAGGTTTTAATTTCTGACTGGCCTGAATTCTAATTCTAATTTGGTTTGTCTCTTACAAAGCAATTGTCTCTGTGTGTATTTGTGAAATGTTTCATATTTTGTGGTGCAAGTGAACATCTGTGTGAAATCTGGCACCGTGTAAGGTTTAAAATGCAACCAGAAAAACTTCTAGGAGGCTGAAACTCTCAGAGGTTGAAGGGTGGAGCTGACAGCTTTCAAAACTGATAGAGAATCTGAAGTCAAGCAGCCCAGAGGAAACTGAGGTGGAAGGGGAAAAAAAAGCTGAGGGGTTTGAAATCAAGTTTAATTAGGTCCTAAAAGCTAAGGTTTGTACTATGTGTTCAAACTTAAATATAGGGAACTGTCTTTGCAAAAATAAGGGGGTTTCAGTCATTTAAAAAGTGATCACTTTAGGATTTCACTGGTCTGTTTGAAGTACATTATAAAAGCTGTTTGAAGAGGGTGAAGGAGAATGCAGCCCTCTTGAAATATAATCAACTCAGTAAAATTTCTTAAAAGTGCAGAAAAGCAGGAAAAATTAGGTTATGTTTTTTAATTATTTGAAATGTAAAGGAAAATGGAAGCAGTCTGAGTTCAAAAGATAAGGAAAGAAATGTAGAAAGTAGGAAAGAAAAAGGAACAGTTTGGAGAAAATTGAGGGTGGGTAATAGAGAAATTATGTACTCTCAACCACTCACTTACCCAGCCCATGGTTGTTCTGGTCATCCTTGTGCCAGCTTCAGATGGTTTGAGCATGTTAAGAGGATATGAGTAAAATTGATTTTGTTTTAAGTAGAAGGGATTGAAAATAAAAATTTGCAGTCTAATCAGAAAACCAATAGACAAAATTATGGAAAGTTAGAAGGAATTATATCCATCCATCCATAGATGTGTGGGAGGGTTTTTCCCAGGAAAATGTGAACGTTCAGTCAAATGTGAAGTGAATAAATGAATAAAATGAATATCTCTTTTTAAAAGTCCAGGAGTATTGGACTTAAAAATATTGGTTTGGTTTTCAAGTTTAAATATGGTATTGTTACAGTTCTAAATTTTGCTTTTTTTTGGAGGGCAACTGGGGTTAAGTCACTTGCTCAAGGTCACCGGGCTAGTTTCTGTGTTAAGTGTCTGAGGCCATAAATTTTCTTTTATTGTTTAATTTGGTAAACAATGTTTTTGTTCAGAGTCCCCTTTTACATAGTTTGGGGGGAATCTGGGGGCAGAGTGGCTTGGATGAGCTGTTTCTACTCTGCCATCTTGGCTCTGCCCCGGTAAACAATGTTTTTGGAAAAGCAATTTCTCTTATGATCTAAATGTTATTAGATTAAGAATTGTATTATGTGATTGTTAACTAAGCTATTTTGAGCTATTATTTAAATCAAGTATTGTAAACTCTCTTCTTGTAATTTTTGTCAATTATTTGCAATAAGTTTTTGTGCCCAGAGAATTTAGGAACTTTGTGGTATTTTGGAATTAATATCAGGATAAGTTGTGGGTTGTTTTTGAGAAAGGGAAATGCTTTTTTGAAAAAAATCTTTTGTATGATTTTTAGGAAACCTCACAAAAATTTCCATTTGCAACCTAGTTTGTTTTAGATCTGCTGTGAATTTTCTGAAGCTTCTAGGTGAGACCCCACCAGTGGGGGGAGTTATGCTTATACAAAGTTTTCTGTGGTATTTCAAGATAAGAGGAGGAGACTAACCCTTCCCCCACTTCCTCTCCCTTAGTCAAGAAAGTAAGAAGAGAGAGCTTTACCTTCCCCCACCTGGTGGAAGGAAGGGGACAGGATTTAAGGATAAGGATTTAATGTTCCAAGTCTGAGGAAATGAGAGGATGGTGGAAGGCAACAATAGGGAAGGCAGGAAGGGGGACGGTTTAAGAATAAGTAGTATGTCTACTAGACATCCAGTTCGAGCAACTGGGTATGTAAGAATGGAAATCAGAAGAGAGACTGGGGAAGGAAAGATAGGTTTGAGAATAATCAACATAGATATAAGTTAAGTAGGAAGTTCCACAGAAGGTAGCAGGGGAGAGGCCACAGACAGAGAAGCCTGCCAGTCAGCATCCATACTTGGGGCAGGACAATCTATCCTTTTATCGATAATTTTTTATATGAACTCTAAAAGCACTTGATGTCACCTGAAGCAGTATTGTTTGTGTTATTTTTGTATAATTATATGAAAGATTAAATCCCTGGAGCAGAACATTCTTTTTAAATGTTATGGGAATAATTAAAGGGAAAAGAAGTTCGTGAAACAAAGGTACAAGCACAATGTTGAAATGTTATCCCATAGACGAAGGCTGAGAGACACTTAAGTTACTATAATAAAGTGTGTATGTCTGTATGAAATAAGGTCCTTAAATGTCTCAAAGAATGTAAGAATAATTGGGTATTGGTACAACTGATTAAAGATCTATGTTATTTTATTAGTTACTGAAACTAAATCAGAAACATCTTCAGTTTGGGGAAAAGAATATTTTAGCACATTTTTCAGAAAAGCATACCGTGTGAGCTGTGGTACCCAAAGACTTAAAGGGTTTTAGGGGTAAAGATGGGAGGTTGTAGGATACCATTCAGATACAGTGAAAGGTGTTGAGAAGAGGAGACCAGGGGAAAAATGTTTGGGAAAAGTGGACTTGAACAGTAAGAGGAAAAGAGGTCCCTGAAAAAAATGGAGCAAAGCAGTAAGAGAAATTGAAGTGGAGTAGGGTCTAGGTTTAGATAAATAAAGGTGAAATCTGGTTATGAAAGACAGAAGAAAAGAACCTTTTAGGTGTTAGAGAAAACACTGGACAAGAGGTTATGGAGGAATGGACACCATCTATGTTAAAATAAGAATGGTTTATGGTCTATCCTGTAAATGCTTTAAAAAAAGCATAACAAGACCAGAAGTTGGAATTGTTTTATGACTTGATTTGTACTATGTTAAGATTGATTGTTCAATGTATTTATGTATGTATTGGACTCTTATTAATTCCTTAGTGGAATCTCATTTTCCCGATGAGGGAATGAATAATGTAAAGTATAAAAACTGGGTTTTAATTTCTTTTCTTTTCTTTTCTTTTTAAGCAACTGGGGTTAAGTAACTTGCTCAAGGTTACACGGCCAGTCATTATTTATGTGTGTGTACTCATTTTCTGAGGCTGGACCGATCCCGGGTCATCCCGACTCCAGGGCTGGCACTCTTACTCACTGAGCCACCTAGCCACCCCTGGGTTTTAATTTCTTTCTTTCTTTTTTTCTCTTGTTCAAGCAAAACTTTTATTGCTGTTAAATCATTTCATTGGTGTCACTTCTCCATGACACTGTCTGGCATTTTCTTGGCAAAGATACTAGAGTGGTTTGCCATTTCCTTTTCCAGCTCATTTTACAGTGTTAAGTGACTTGCCCAGGATCACACAGTTACTAAGCGTCTGAGGCCAGATTTGAACTCATGAAGATGAGTCCTTCCAATTCCAAGTCCAGTGCTCTAGAATCTTTACCCATAAAGGCATAAGACTATGTGTGTGGGAGCACATCCATTTAAGGAGTGTTCCCAGGTCAGTTGTCTCTTTATCCTTCAAGATCACTTCAGTCCTGGAACTCACACATCATTGATAAACCTCTCTGAATCTAGGGCCCCTCTGATTGGAGGAGATTGGTGGAGAGGTGGGTTTTAATTTCTTAACATGATAATTGGCCAGGGTTCCAATTCTGGTTTTATAAGAATAGAGACATAAGAGTTAGTCATTTAAAATTGCATTAAGATCAATTTTGCAAGAGAATGCATACAAGAAAGAGGAATTCTGCAATAAGATGACAAGAAGATGCTCTATTGAAAAACTCTTGAACAACTCTAGACCAGAAAACTGCGTCATATGATGTTCCCCCACCAGACAACTCTATGAGACAAGACTTCTGAGTCTTAAATGAACAATTTATTGTTTATCTTTTAATTTTGGATCTCTGTATCTATACTTACTAAGGGGACTGCCTCTTTTGGTTTGTCGATGCATCAATCAACCTCTCCCTCTTTCCCGTATGCCTACTTAAAGGGGAAATGGATGAGGGGAAAAATTCATATGCATATGAGAAAGGAGTAATGAAGTAACAGAATTAGAAGAAAGGCCAATCTCCAAGGAAGAAAGAGAATGTCTGGAGATATTAAATAGTTTTGAGGAACAAGTCGGATATTAGTAAATTAGAAATATGTGGAAACATAAACTGTTGGAAATAAGAAAGAAGGGAAACTGAAATAAAAAAAAAAATTATGTTTCCACACAGGTGAGGAAAGTGTGTTTTCTTAACCTAGCCGCTTTTTGCAAAAACAATTCTAGTTAGGGGGCTTTTTGTAGCAACACCTCTTAGCATTTAATAGGGGGGCTTTTGCCAAAAATAAAGGGGCTTTCTGCAGAAAAAAAATTCCTAGAATAGGGGGAAAACTAGTCTTGACTAGTTCTGTGGTTAAGAGAGGCTAAGTAGGTCAGTCAGACTCTAAGCATGCATGCTTAACTGCTTTATGAATATTATACCCTCCTCCCCCTGGGAGGAGCTAAGGCTCATTTTAATGCACATGCAAGAAATTGTGGAACATATTTGGAAGAAGGGGGGAAGATGAAGTAGATGTGCTAGGAAGTTGTACTGTAATGGCATGCAAAGAAATACTTAGCACCTTGCTTCAGTTCAAATTTCTTTTGAGCCTTGCCCATGATTATATCAAGTCTTCTTTAAGAAACAGAACTCACAAAACCCACAAGTCTTTGGACTAGCCAAACACAGGAACAGGAAGGACATAAGAAGTGGGTAGAACAGGGAGGAGCTAATGACCATATATAAGGAGAAGCACAAGCTGGGAAAGAGCAGAAATGAGAAGGGAACACTTGTGGTGGTGGCACTCTGTCTGTTCTGTCTGTGTTGATTTGTGTTTGTAATACTTTGTACAGAAGCCCTTGGACCTTACTAGAAGCCCTGAAAGAGGATTTCCTGGTTGTCTGTTTACAGAAATCCTGGAGGAGGGTTTCAGAGGTCCTGGGATAATACTGACAATTTGTGTTGAGTTCTCAGATCTTGTTTGTAGGTCTGAAGTGGTTTCACAGGCAAATAGGGAATTGATAATGGTGCTAGCAATTGTGTATGAATGATGTTTGGCTATGTTAAGCTTTGTTTTCCCAGAAACAGAAACTGCAAAGGATTTGAGGTAGACTTGACACTGTGAACTTTGATATGGAACTGGATGAGAAGCTCCAAGGACCTGAGAGCTGCCTACCTTTGAATCCAGGTGATAGCTGGATAAATTCAGGCAAGAGCTGAGACCATGGAAAGGGAACCATCCTCGAGTCAAGATGAAAAGATCTCTCCTTGGGTACTTACTGTTGACTGAGAAGATTGTGATTTACTATGGCCAAGTGTGGCCAACGTGGCCAACATTGTATTCTGAACCTTGTACCTCTTAAGGATGATCTAGTTAAGTACTCACCGAATGATATCTTTTGTTTAAAACTATGTGGCCACTTTGGTGAAAACTATGTGGTCACTTTGGTAATAAGCTGTTTTGTTATAACATTGTGAATGCTATACTTTGGCTTCTGCAAATGTTTTGCTTTAGTTTACTGCTAAATAAACAGAGAGTTCACTATACCACGTGATCAGAACCTTAAAGCTCAGAACATCAGTCCTCTAGAAATCTGCTCATGCTTGGCTTTACATTTATACCTCAAAGTTCTCAGCCAATGAGGAAATAAGGGAGGGACTTCGTGTTTTGGGGGACAGAGATTTAAACTGTGAAACTTTGGCCTTTGTTGTGTTGCTAAGTAGGTGGCACACCCTTTTTCTTGTAAGAAATTGTAGAATAAATGCACTTGACTCATCTACCTTGGGAGTCTTTGTCTTTCCTTTGGAATTTTTATAAATAAGCGTTACATTTTTGATGGAGCAGAAATCTGATTTTGTTAATTTCTTTCATAATGATTTATGACTTTCAAAATTGTGTTATTTTTCCGATATTTTTGAAAATTCAATGAGTTAAACATGTTGCTTCAAGGAAAAAGTTGTAACATATTTATGTTAAAAGGTAAAATTGAAAGTTTTACTGAAAAAGTTAACATATGGAAGAATATTGTGGAAATAATTCTTTAGAAATGTTTACAGATACAAATGATTTTATAGTTGAAAATAACTTTCCTGGAGATTTAATTGTAAGAGTTATAATTGATCATCTGAAATACCTGAAGACACAGTTTCAGAAATACTTCTCTTCAAATTTTAATTCTAAAAAACTAAGCTGGGTTCATAAACAACACTCACTTGAAATAAAAAATATCAGTCATCTGACGTACTAAACATTCAGGAAGGATTTGCCAAGTTGTCAAGTGGCACAGGTTTAAAAATTAAGCTCCCTAAAAAATCATTAAATGAATTTTGTTTTGGGAATAGGGCAGAATTTCCAATAATTTCTGAAATGGCCCTAAACATACTTCTGCCATTCTGATTAGTGTGTAAGTTCCTTGAGGATAAGGAAGGACATTTCTTTTACTTTTTTCTTATCTCCAGTGCTTGGCATAGAGCTTAAAGGATAGTAAGTATTTACTAAATCCTTGTTGACTTGTTAACTTGGATTCAAACTTAAAAGAAGAATAAATACTTTTAAAAGGGAAAATCAATATCTTCAAACACTCTCATCAATAAAAGAAAGAAAAAACACATCAGTGTGAGCATGCTAACTATTAGGAAAATAACAAATCAAAAACCCTAAGAGAATATCAAAGCAGAAATTCTGAAAATCAAATGATAAATACAATAGAACTACTGATTTAATAACTAAAATTAGCAGCTGTTTTAAAAACTAATAAAAAGATAAACTATTAAGTTATCTGAGAAAATAAGAGAGGAAAATAAAATTGTCAAGATTAAAAGGGAAAAAAATCATAACAAATGAATATTAGATAAAGGGAATGATCAAAAGCTGTTTTGATTCATTATTGTGTCAATAAACTAATAATGTAGATGAAATTGGTGGATATTTAGAAAATATTAAATTCCAAGATTGATGGAATAAGCAATAGAGAATTTAAATAACCTGATCTTAGGAAAAGAAATTAATAAGCCATAAATGAACTTCCAAAGGAAAAAAAAACTGAACCATTTGAAGAACAATTAATTCCAATATCATATAAATTCCTTGCAAAATGGGAAAAAGAAGGACTCAGTTACTTTTTCAATTAGGACAAATATGGTCCTGATATCTAACCAATAAAGAGAGAAATAAAACTATAGACCATGTCTTTATTGAATATTAACGCCATTAGCAAAGAAGCTAAAATATTATGTTTAAAAGACTGTATAGCAAGAATATGATTGGTTATATATTATACTACAAATATAATAGACCACACTAATTAAAAAAAAAGAATTGCATGACTATATTAGCAGATGCAGAAAAGGCTTCTGACAAAATGCTATATTCATTATATCAAAAATATTAAAAAGTATAGGAATAAATGGGCCTTCCCTTAACACGTTAAATAGTGTCTCTCTAAAATGAAGAGCTAACATTATAAGTAATGACAAAGTTCTAGAAGCCTTTCCAAAAAGAATAGGGAAAAACAATGATATCAGTATCATTACTATTATTTGCTACAGTGATAGAAATACTAGCTATAATAGTAAGTTGAGAAAAAGGAATTGAGAACATACACATGGGCAAAAAGGAAACAAAATTATTATTTGTTAAAGATGTCATATTTAGAGAACCCTAAAAATTCAACTTAAAAGTACATTGAAATAACTTCAGTAAAGTGATTACGAAATAAACTCCCCAAATTATTGATTTTATAAAATAACCCCCCCAAAAAAGATTTTTGTTCACGACCATAAAACCCAACATAAAGAGATTAAAAAAATAAATGTCTTTCAAAATAAATGTAGAATGACTGGCATATAAATTCTTATTAATTTATTAAATCCATCTGCCAAGACACACCTAGTTATCATATGAATGCAACTATGAAACACCCTCTATTGAGAGAGTTAATAAATGGAAAGATTAATTACTTGTGTTTGGGAAGAGCCAAAAAAATTAAAATGAAAATCCTACTAAATTTATTTGTATATTTAGTGCCATACCAATAAAAACAGCAAAGAGTTGCTTTATGTAACTAGAAAAAAAACCCAATAAATTTTAACTGAAGGAATAAAAGTTAAAAATCTTAAGGAAAATAATGAAAAAAGTCAGAAGGTGTCTAGTATTATCAATCTCCTAGAAATAAGGGGTCATGTTATAAATAAAATAGAATGTGATACTTTTCACAGCTATGGATAACTGAAGAATTATTTACCAAGCAAGTAATTGAGTGGATCACAGGAGATAAAATGAATAATTCTGATTACATAAAAATTTTACATAAGTTTTTGCATATGCAAAAAAATCAATGTCCTAAGATTTAGAAGAAAATCAGTTAACTAAGTGGTGTTTGGGGGATAGTGGGGGTTACTTTTCCAAGACATATATAGAATTGATATCCAACATCAGAATGAATATGATCAAGCAAAGAGAATAGTAATAAATAAGGATGACAAAAAAGGAAAATTATAGTCACTGAAGGAAATGCAGGAAAACGGGATGACTAATGGCACAATCCATGGCCCACTGAGCTATGAATTTATTCAACCAATCTGGAAAGCAATTTTAAAAAGTTACAATATTCAATATTCAAAAGTTCAATATTCAAAAAGTTACAACATTTTGCATACCCTCTGACCCAGCAATACAATGGTAGACATATAATTTAAAGAGATTAAAGAAATATTAGATCTATTCAACAATAATAGTTATAGAAATACTTTTTTATTATAGAAAACCTGATAAATTCTCTGGTATGTTAATGTTAATTTAAGGGAATAGTATTGTACTTTAAGAAATTATGAAAAAAGTGGATTCAAAGAAATCTAGGAAAACTTGCATCAATTAGTGAGGAAGAAAGGAAGTAGAACCAGAAGAACAATTTGTACCAATGGTTCTTGTTCCATTAATGCCTTTGGTTGTCTGGTGAAACCTATGGACTCTTTCTTAGAATGATGCTTTTAAATGCATAAAACAAAGTACACAAGATTACAAGAAATCAATTATGCTGAAGTAGTTACCAAAACAAAAATTTAAAACAAGTTTACAGACCCCAGGTTACGAATCCAATGATTACAACATTACAAAGGAAAACAACTGTGAAATACATGAAGACCTAAGATCAAAGCAATGACCACTCATAACAGAGAAATGATGGGCTAGAAGAGTAAAATAACATATACGGTCAGCTAAAAACTGTAGATTTGTTTAGCTTGACTACACTTATTTGTTACAAGGGTAGGCTTTGCTTTCTTTGGGTAAGCAAGAGTTATAAGGGGCTTGAGAGAAAAAGAAAAGAAAAAAGAAAATGCATCACATTTTTAACAAGTACGCATAAGAGGGTAGAAGGAAGTTTAGAAAAAGACATATAAGAAGTGGAGAGTTAGAACTATCATGTTAAATTTAATATATGACTAAAAAATCCAATCTATTCATAATAGCTTCATGATATCATAGAGAATGCTCTTTAGTCTATTTTTGTATGAAGAAATCTTCATGTTTATTGATTTTTAAAAATTCATAATAAAATGTTTTAAAAATAATTAACTCCATAATCATATTGGTCATGCAGCTTGGTAGTACTAGAATAGGAATTGGCTAAATTTCTTTTTAATTTGTTAGGTCTACTCCATTACTTTTATTCTAAAGATTTCATACTTGACTTTCAAATGATGCACAATTACTAACTTAACTCTGCGAGTGAAGTATAGAACACTTCTCACTCTCCATTTCTGGATCATTATCTTCCTTTTACCTAGCTGGTATGGCTGACCCCCAGGGCTCTGTTCTGGGTCTGTTTCTCATTTCTCTTCTTATATGTGCTGTCTTGGAAATGTCATTGCTTCTTATGGGTTTAGCTATTATCATTATGAAAACAATTCCCAGTTATTCCAATCTCTCTTTTTCCTTCGAAAGCCAATCATCATGGCTATTTGTTGCATATCTCTTCCTGGATGTCCCATAAGGCATATTTTACCTATGTCCTAGGACCAAAGATGTGGGCCTGTAAATATTGTTACTTTGTATATAATTTTGTCTTTTATCCCCTCAAAGGGTCTCTTTCTCCCCTGGAAAATATGATTAGGTGCTTCTAGGTCTCTATAGAAAAGATAAAACAACCTTCAACTGTCATACGAGCTCTCAGATTAACAATAACTCTAATATAGGACAGGCTTTATTTCACTTAAAAGAAAATACAAAACAAAAAGGATACAAAACCAAGCTCATTATAAAGACAACTCTCTTCAGTGAGCCTCATCTCCCACAGAGACCTAAGCAATTCTGCAGACTGAACATACTCCATGTTGTTGATGGTTTCCTCAAAAAGGTCTCCTAGGGAGTTAACTCTCTTCTGCTGAAAGTGGACAGTCCCCATGTAGTGAGAAGACAATAAAACCTCACTGTTTTTGTTAGCTCACCCTTTACATTCTATAATTTTATTAAGCAGGCTGGTGAGGACCTCAATTGATCAGGGATTCATTAATCAACACCACTCTATACAGATGGGGAAACTAAGGCCCAACAAAGTTAATCAATTTCCCCAAGGTTCCACAAGTTGTGAATGGCAGAGGCAGGATTCAAATGAAAACTACCTATTAAGCAGTTTGTTATTGTTGTTGTTCAGTCATTTCTGACTCTTCTTCACCTCAGTGCGGGCTTTTCTGACAAAAATACTGGAGTGGTTTGTAATTTTCTTCTCCAGCTCATTTTACAGATGAAGAACCTAAGACACCCAGAGTTAAGTGACTTAGCCAGGGTCACACAGCCAGTATTTGAGGCCTCATTTAAATTCAGGATTCTTTCTGATTCCAAGTCCTATGTTCTATCCACTATGCCACCCAGTTTCCCCATTAAGTATAATCTCATTAAGTAGTTACATAATTATTATTAATCTTGAAGAGACCAGTTTTAGTAATGGTGGCCAGAGGGCAAAAGATTAAAAAGTGAGTGGGAGGTGAGGAAGAAAAGATAGTGAGCATAAATAATTTCTTCTAGAAATTTGGCAGAAACATCTTTTATGAATATTTAAAGAAACTTTTTTTTATTAATTTTTTTTTAAAGCAATTGGGGTTAAGTAACTTGCTCAAGGTTACACGGCTAGTCATTATTTATGCATGGGTGCTCATTTTCTGAGGCCGGATTTGATCTCGGGTCATCCCAACTCCGAGGCCGGTGCTCTTACTCACTGCGCCACCTAGCCGCCCCTTTAGGGCAAATTGGGGTTAAGTAACTTGCCTAAGGTTACATGGCTAGGTTTTTGTTTGTGTGGATTAAGTGTCAGAGGCCAGCTCTGAACTCAGGTCCTTCTGACTCCAGGGCCGGCGCTCTATTCACTGCGCCACCTAGCCGCCCCTAAAGAAACTTTTTATAATCTTTATCAAGTGTTTTACAGATGATTACCCCATAACTTGACCACCCCCTCATTCCCTACTATACTCCACATGCAGAGTAAGTTAGAAGTTAGGTATCATTAGAAAGTCATGCTGTCCCTTTCAAGGATCAAATCTTTAGACTAAAGGCAATGGAGCAGACCACCTAACAAGTTAAAAAGGAATTGGACTAGTTCTCAGTTTAGTCCCACCAAATTACATGGCTGATATGAAAACAGAATTACTTATAAGCATTTCTTGTTATTATGAATTTTTAAAAAACAAGTATGAACATTTCAGCACACAAAAATGGGAAAAGTATAGTCTATATGATATTCTAAAACTACTATGAATAGCTTGGATTTTCTTAGTTATATATTATGTTTAACATATTAGTTCCAATACTGACCTTCTTATATGTGTCCCTGTCTGAACTTCCTTTTGCTCTCTTACGTGTATTTTTAGGAAATACGCATTTATAGACCTCCCTCCATAACTACCACTACCATCAAGTAAAATGTAAGCTCCCTAAAGATGAAGATAAGGACTGCTCAATTTAGTGAACTGACCATAGTAGGTACTTAAAATGTTTGTTGTATCAAACTGAATTAATTCTAAGGGCAACTTGTGCATAGAATTCTAATCACAGCTAGAAAATTACCCCAATTTTTGTATAAAATATGGAAAATTTGGTCTCCATTATTTATGTTGATAAATCTTAAGCAGTAAAGAGAACTATATTAAAAGCACAAAGGGAGACAATTCAAATTAGGCACAATTCTTGTCCTTATGGACCTTACCTTCAGTGATTCAGTCCCCTGAGGCCTGCTCCAGGTTTGTTGGGGCCCAGTCTGTGTCAACATCCACACTGAGCTGTGCTCCTCTCCCAGTCCAGTGCAAGAGACCTTTCCTGTCAACCTTCCAGGTTGTTTTGGGCCAGAAATTTTTTTCACTCTGTCATTTTATAAGTTCTCCTGCTCTAGAATTTGTTTAGAGTAATTTTTTTACAGGTATTTGGAAGTGTTTGTGGGAGATCTCAAGAAAGTCCCTGCTTTTACTCTGCCATCTTGGCTCCTCCTCTGGTCATTGTATTAATTAAAGTCCTGAAGTCTTTCAGAGTTGTTTATCTTTACAGTATTGTTGTTGTATAGACTGTTCTTCAGGTTCTGCTCACTTTGCTTTGCATCAGTTTATATAAGTCTTCCTAGGGTTTTCTGAAACCATCTTCGTAATTTCTTAAAGCACAATAATATTCCATCACTTTCATATACCATAATTACTTCCTCCTTTCCTCAATTTACAGGCACCCTTCTCAGTTTCCAATTCTTTCCCACCACAAAAGGAAATGCTATAAATATTTTTGTACATATTACAAGATTCAATTTCAGCAAATGTAGTTACTGTTCTTTCCATTTACATTGTTATTATATATGTTGCTTTCCTAGATCCTCTTACTTCTTTTTGAATCATTGATGTCTTTCCATGCTTCTCATATTTCCATGCTATTCATCATATTTATCATTTCTTACATTATACTAATAAAAACCGTTATATGCAGGTGCCATAATTTGTTTAGCCATTCCCCAATTGAGTGTCATCTACTTTGTTTTCAGGTTTTTGCTATCACAAAAAAGAGCTGCAATCGATATTTTGGCATATATATGGAGCTCATCTTTTTGTCAATAACCACTTGGGCCATATTCCTAGCAATTAAATCTCTGGGTCAAAGGGCATAGGTATTTTTACCACTCTATTTGCAAAATTCTAAGTTTCCTTCCAGGATGGTTATACTAATTCAAAACTCTGCCAATAATGAATTGGTGTGCCTACTTTTTCATAACTCTTCCAATAGTGACATTTTGTCATCTTTACCAATTTGCTGAATTGTGAGGTAATTACAGCAACGACATTTGTAATAGAACTAGAAACAAAGTAAGTGTCCACAGATTGGAGAATGGCTATATAACTTGTAGTACATGAATACAATGGAATATAAATAAGCTATGTGGACCCATAATGTGCTATCCAACTCTGGAATCTCTTCTCCACAGTAAGAATTGGGTTATCTCAGAGATAATTACTCTAGGTTCAGGGTACTCTGTGGGTCTATAATATTAAAATTATAGCTCATTTGCCTGGAATGATGAATTTATATTCAAGAGAGCTAGTGGAAAAATTAGCTTAGAAGCTATTTGCTAAAATGGCATAATATGAACTATAGTAACAAAACATTCCCTCTTATAAACTTTAGGTGCATTTTCCCACAGATATAGATAGTGGGAATAATGAGCACACACATAGAGCATAGTAGTAGTAGAAAGGCATGTGGTTAGAGAACACAAATATCTGCTGCTAAAAGACCTCCATGATGTCACTGCACTATTCCGTGATGGGCATGATGTCTGAGAAGGCTATCTATAATGGGTCTCACCACTTCTGTCTGCTCACTTTCCTCTTAAATCTCTACTGTCTGGCTTCTAACCTCATCATTCAACAAAATCTGCTCTCATCAAAGTCAACAATGATCTCTTAACTGACAAATCTAATTGCCTTTACTCATTCCTCATCATTCTTGACCTCTCTGTAGCCTTCGACACTGTTGATGACCCTTTTCTTGTTACTGTATTCTTTCTAGGTTTTTGTGACATTATTTTCTCCTGTTTCTTATCCTACCTATTTACCCATTCCTTCTCAGTGTACTTCGCTGGATCCACATACAGGTCACACCTACTAACTATCAGTATCCCGCAGAGGTCTGTCCTGGGTCCTTTTCTTCCTATAAATTATTTCATTTGGCAATCTCATCAGCTTCCATGGATTGAATTATCAGTATCTCTAATGGTTGTGATTCTCAAATATCTACCCAGCCCAATCCCCAGTAAAGAATTCTAGTCCTTTCCAAATGCTTTCTGCTACCAAACTGCCCTATTTCTTTCAAGGGTACCATCATCCTCCCAGTCCCCCAGTCTCACAACCCAGATGTCATCCTTAATTCTTCACCATCTCTCTTACCTTTTCTATTTAATCTGTTGGCAAGCCCTGTAGATTTCACCTCTGTAACATCTCTCAAATAAGCTTCCTTCTCTCCTCTGATACTGTCATCAGCCTGCTGTAGGCATTTAGCATTTATCCCTAGCATTATTATTGTAGCAGGCTACTATAATATATACTATAAGGTAGGTCTATATGATTTTTTGTTAAAAAAATCTTTCCCTAATCAAGTCACCCTCCACTCAGCTGCCAAAGCTATTTTCCTAAGGCTCAGGTCCAGTCATGTCACCTCCTATTCAATAAACTCCAGTAGTTCCCTATCATCTCCAGGATGAAACATAAAACCCTCTATTTAGTGTTCAAAGCTCATAACCTTCTTCTCACCCACCACCCTCTTCCCATTCTTCTTACAACTTACCCTCATGATCCTTTTATTCTTAGGTTCAATGACACTGGCCTCCAGTCTGATCCTCAACACAGGACATTCCACTTCCTTTCTTGGGGTATTTTCTCTGGCAATCCCCCACTCCAGGAACTCTTTCCCTCTTTATCTCTACCTCCCGGCTTTAAGGGCTACCTAAAATCCCACCTTTTATAAGATGCCTTTTCTAATTCCTTTTAATTCTGGTGCCTTCTTTCAATTGATTGTTTTCTTTCTTTATAGTTCATTTGGACATACTTGTTTACATAATATCTCCCTCATTAGACAGATAGCTTTTTGAGACTGTCTTTCGCCTTCCTTCCTATCCCCAGCACTTACCACAGTATCTGGCATATAATAGGCACTTAATAAATGTTTATTGACAGACTGAGCTGGGTATGTCAGTCTGCTGCTAGGCTGGGCTTGTTGTTCACAGGACACATATTCTTATGGGATACCTCACCTTACCAAAAAATACCAGTATTTCTGAGGCAGCTATAATCACTTCCACCTTCAGTTTCCATCTCTTCTTCGGTGCACAGGTGGGATACTGCGCTCTTTGACAAAAAGCAGAAGTCCTGGTCCTTCTCTTCCCTCAGGCTGCATGGTCTGCGGTCTGCCATCTCTCAGGCAGGAGGCTGGAGGGCAAACTAAAACTCTTATTAAAATGTAGCCTTTTGTTTCAACTACTCTCCGCAGTACCAGGCCAGGTGCCCTTGGTGAGAGACCGCCAGGGCCTAGGCGAGTGTCCGCCTCTGCACAGCCAGGCAATGGCCATTTGCCCTCAAGTACCAAACAGCTCCTGCTGCGCTAATAATAGGGACAATCTGCGGCCCGGGGCGCATTCACGATCTCCGCTAGTGCTCGGCTGCGCTGGACTCCTAAGGTACCGGGCACCCCGGAGCCTGCTCCCACCAACCCTCCAAAGGTCAGACAGGGTTCCGGCTTTAGGGGACGGGAAGCTCGGCAGCCGATACCTAAGGACCCAGAGCCGGCGGCAAGAACGTCCCAACTTTACAAAGGTCGGCGACGCCCCTACCTCTGCGGAGCTTTTCCCGGGCGGGAGGCCCAAGTGGAGAAGCTACCAGCCTGCGACCACAGGACGCGTCCGGCCAGCCGGCTGCCTGCCCACGCGACGCGCGGGGATGATGAGCACCCATTTCTCTAGGCGGATGAGGCACCTCCTGGGCGCTCCCGGGGGCTGCGGCGGCGGCGGCAGTGCTTCTCTCGGACTGCGGGTTTTCCGTCCTTTCTCGGCCTTCAGTCTAAGGTGCGGACGAATGAGGAGGGGGAATGGGGGTCCGGCAGGGAGCCGGGCACCTCCGGAAATGCAAAGATGCCTGGCGACCCCTGCCGGGAGCGCGTGAGAACTGAGGAGGAAGAGGACGCCGCGTATTTGGAATCTTTCTCTGGACCTGTGCATAGATCTTTCATGAAAGGATGCTCAATAGAGATATTCCTTCCCCCGTTAAAGAAAAAAAAAGTCCATTTTAAAGTTTATGCTTTGTTTCCCAAGTCTTCAGCAAATATTCTCGTTCATATTGTAAACTATGTGTCTGTCTCAAGTTTCCCACATAAGGGCTATGATCCAAGGGAAAAAACGCCTCCAAACCCATGTTTTGTCTTTCATGTCACAAGAATGTTCGACGCAGAGATTGTACTTGTTTTACTTGAAAGTAAACGACAGAAAGTTAAAGTGGCACATTTCGATGTGATATAATGTGGAAAAATGACTAATCTAAGCTATTACAAAGTAGAATGGGCTGCCTTAGAAGGCAAGGAGTTCTCAATAGCCAGGAGTCTCCCACTGGGGGCTGAATGATGGGAGGTGGGAGATTTTATAGAGTAGATTTAATAGTGAGAATTCTGTTTTCGGTATGGATTTTACTTTAAGGATGTTTTCAGTTGTGGAGTTCTATTATTCTCTGAAGTCAGGAATACCATGGATGGACTCCAAAATGGTGGTAAATGAATCATAAAAGTGGCAAACTAAAGAATAAAGGTAGTCATGGATGCAAGTGAAGTCAGAGTAGTAGAGATGGCATAAGGAGACTAGGGCAGGGAAAGAGACTAAAGATACAATAATATAGTTTATTAATATACCCTATTTGTTCACTCATTCCTTGATTAATAAGCATATCCTTAGTTTTCCAACAACAATTTCTACAATAACAACGATGTAATGACAAACAACTTTGAAAGGGTTGACTCTAATAATCAGTGTAGTGACCAACCCTGATTCCAGAGGACTGATGATCAAGCATGTTACCCAACTCCTGACAAAGATCATGGACTCAAGATATAGAAAGAAACATACATTCTTGGACCTAATTAATGAAGTAATTCTTTTTTTACTTGACTATGCTTGTGTTACAGGAGATTTTTCTTATTTTTTCAACTGGGGATAATTAAAGAGAGAAAATAAATGCTTATTCATTTCCTTTTAAAATTTAAAAGGAACCTAGAAGTCATGATGACAACAAATACTACTTTTATTTTAGAAATAATCTAAGTTTTGAATGGCCAAGATTAGAGTATAGGTTGGGACCCAGTTGAACTCTCCCAACATTCCCCTCTAAACAACTTTAGAATAACCACTCAAATCAAATTTTGGAATGGCTGAGCCGACAAAAGATCAGAGAGAGATATTTATCCAGCCTAATACAATTTAGAAGTTCTTCAAGGGAGGTATATAACACCTGTCTGGACACAGGCCCAGCACATGGCGGGAGCACTAGCAGTGGGCCAACAGCAACAGCTTCAAAGGCTCTCAGCCCAGAGATGGTAAGGGGGTTGGACAACTGGTCAACAAGAGATTACAGGGACCCTTTGCTGACACTGAATATAGCTGGCACTGATGGGTAACTCTACTGCCCCCAAGAGAAAAAAAAAACCTAAATATCAAAGATAACAAAAATGAAATAAATCTACAACAACAACACAATGTAATGATCCCTTAAAGGAGTGGCCAAAAATGTGGAATAGAATGAAGACCAGAAGTTCCAGGCTTCTCCTTGCTCCCTTTAGAAGGACTGAGTTCTAGATCTCAATAAACAAATGCCAGGACATAGCAGCATAAATTATGGCTCCTCCAGCTAAGCCATGTGTTCTTCATTACACATCAGGATCATTTGCAAAGTGACTAAGAGATAAACTTTCATGCAACCTGCCCTGGGATCTAGGTTGATACTGAGGGGTTTTCCCAGATGTTGACTTGATCATTATTTCTCAACTCACCTGCCAAAACTTCCCCCTCCCTAATAACCAGTTCAAGGAGATTATAACAAATCTTTGCCCCCTTACAGGCTTCTCTTGAAGTGACTTCTCCTTTTTAACATAGGGGCGGTATAAGACCTTGATCTAGGGTTGAAAGATTACCATAAGATCAGATAAAAGATCCTCTTTGTTCCAAGTAAATTCATATTCTCCACAGTTATACCACCCTACATTTCCTCCCGAAGTTGTTAAAAAGTAAATCACCTCCCAACAATACCACCCTTTGGTTCCCTAAGCTCTTCTTTGGAAGGAGTTGTCTGAACTATTCCACAAAAAAAAGACAATTGAGTGGGACCTGAGCTATTTCTCCAGGAAGTATGGAGCCCTCTGAGGGGGCAAGAATCTTGAGGCTCAATTGACTTTGTGCCAGGTCAACAAGAAATATATCCAAAAGGAGTCCATTCTTATCAGGTAAGTCATCCTGGAGACTGGATCCAAGAAACCACTGGACTAGAGGAAACTTTTCCTTCTGACTGTGGCGGATTCATCACTTTCTGGAAGGCTTGAACATCTGACCTGGATGATCAAGTCCATAATTATGCAACTGCTGAATAGCAGGGGAAAACCTCTTGCCCTAAGATGGATTAAAAACCTATATTATATTTGGAGACAGTCGGTTGAAGGTCACTTGGGTTAGGTAGGGACTCTGCCACAAAATTCCAAATGGGCAGGAATAGTTCTCTCATCTTTAGCTAGGTATGTAATATGATCTCCTGTCCAGCACAACATTCTATTACCACCCTCATATTCAGATTGGTAATTGAAACAACCCAAGCCTCTGTTGTTCTTGTGTCTACTCCAACCTAGTTGTTTAATTCAGCAGAATATATATGATGTCTTTGATGGTTCCTCTGACATGCATCACAAGTTACTATATGCAATGGAAAGCATTAGCATAATTCCTCTACTTGTCATGGCCACAAAGGGAAGAATCTTTTATGTCTAGTCTTGTTCTTTCTAGGCCCCTTACCACTTGGCCAGTCTTATGACCACTGCCCAGGAATCAGTATAGATGACAGTCTTTTCTTCATCATCTTTCAAGACTCTTTCCCATGCCAGCAATGTACTGTGAATTCAGCACACTAGGAGGATTTATCAGTACATCCATTTCTTATGGTATCTCTTCTTATCAGATTAGTAGCTGTTGAAATCCAGTTGCTTATGCCTCTTTCAGAGCACTTGGACCCATTGACAAACAAGGCCAAATGGTATTGCTTAGAAGCCAGATTCTTATGGATGAGTGCTCATTGGGCTAGTAGGGAAAGCAGTATTCTAGGCCTCAGTCTCTGACATAGTTAGTACATGATTATTGTGAAAAGTACTAGAATCTGAGGGGCCTGGATAAGTGCAATTTCAAATGAACAGTTTCCATTTAATGATAGAGTCCACCAATCCCACCCATCTTGTTAGAGGGGCCATATCACCCAATTCATAATAGGTAACTTTGAATAAAAGGTTATAGGACCCAATAACAGGAAAGGAATTGTTTTTCAAAAGTAGCATAGAAACCGATCACTTTGCAGGTCCAGAAGTTTATGGTTGCTTATCCTGGCTACTTTCTGGTTGCTGCTGAATACTCTTCCCAGCCTAATCTTTATGGACAAAGAATTCTGAAAATATGGGCTCTAGAGGGTCATAATGGTCCAAAGGGAGAATCTTCTGGGTGGTCAGATCTTTCAGAGATATAGCCTGTTCTAGGTATGACTTGGGAGAGATAGACCTGTGGGTGACTCAGAAAATAGGGCTATCAGGGTACCCATATGGAAAATCTGGGGTCTCAAAAATAAAAAAATAGTCTGATAAGCTTCTAGGCTTCCTTCTGAGATTATAGGGGAGCAAGTATCCATAGCTTATTCTGTAATGTTCACAGAATCTTTAGGATTTTCCATAACCAAAACTTGACTGAGAAGTCTAGAAGCTGGATTTTTTAGGGTTTATTTTCCACCACTTATCCTTCATATGGGACACAATCCAATGTAGGACCTCAGCAGCATGGTTTCATTTAGCCTGGTCAAAATTATATTATCAATTTAGTGAAATCCCTCAGTGCCCTCAGGAAAGGAAGACTTCTTCTGGTCTCTGCCCAACAAAATGTAGCTGTATGATGTTCAAGTAGCCAGGTGAATATATAATGGGTAAGACAGGTGAGTATATAATGGACAACTTTCCAAGTGAAAACACATTGCTCCTGACTAGTCTCAGCCACAGGATTAATGAAAAAAAAAATTGATGAAGCTAATAATCTCATGCAACTCAACCTGAGTCAAGGCTACCTGATTTACAAGCCTGACAAGGTCAGAAACACTTTTAGTGATGGGTTTGATGTCTTTGTTATCTCCCTTTTGACTACCATAAGCTGTCAGGTTCTATCTGCCTTCCTCATGGTCCACACAAGATTGTTGTAAGGGGAGTTGGTATAGCAAAATGACATGGCTTATTCCAGTGTACTCTAGTACATTTAGCCTCTATCACTAGAGAAGAAATATCTTCCACCTCCTTTGGGATACTATATTTATTTATTGTTACTTAGATAGTGTGGGCAACTCCAAGGGTTTCCATTTACACATTTCCATAATAACCTTTATAGGGTTGCTGAAAGGATCTACACAGATACTCATGATATACCCTACCTTCATGACCTCCCCCCACTAGATTTCCCTATACAGCTTACTAGCATACTCATAGGCTAGTCACAAAATGATTTTTTAGCAGCCCACATCTGTAGAGTTCTGAAGTGAGGGATAACCTTCTGTAATAGTGCACCAGAAAGGGCTCTTCTTTGGGGGTAAGGACAGGGATTCATTCTTTGCTTTGAAACCTTAGGCAAGTTTCAACCTCTCTTGGCCACTATTTTCTTATCTGTACAATTAGGCCTTTTCTGTTTCTAAATTTATGATTTTTTGATTCTAGGATAAATGTAGAATATTCAAAGCATCCATAAAATACTGATGGCAAATAGAATTATCTCAATTATATTGAATTTAAAACATTTCCTTGTCAATAACTAAAAATTACCGTATTTCCAAAGTTGCACAAAACATTTTTAGTTAATTTTATAGAAAGCTAAAATATATTGCCTAATTTAAAAATGAATTCTATGAATTCTGTTGCCTAAAATAGGAAGCTGTGATTATTAAAGTGTTCACATAATTTACAAAAAGTATTTCTATGTTAAACTGGAAATCATAACCATTTCTTTAATTCAACAGGAATTAATAAGCAGTAAGCAAGGGGCCAGGCAATCTTTTCTTAAAAAAAACTTATATAACTATTTTGCTTAAATTAATATGTAGCAAATATATAGACAATGTAAATATTCCATAGAACAAAGCTTTTAATGTTATTTATTAATCTTGGGAGATTGATATGATCCTCTTTTATATGAACTTAGCATTTTTTTTACATTATTAAAATTACAAAAACATTGTTAGGTCAAGTTCACATCTACTTAACAGATGAAGTTCCCCTATAAATTAATAATACAGAAATTCAAGTTCTTGTTATTATGTATCTTCTTTGGATTTTAATGTCTTATACAATCATTAATCAGCCAATTATCAAAACATCTTTGTGAAGCAGGTGTATGTTATTCATATTTTAGAATTAGAAATTTTATTTGCATGAGGACACATATACATACCTGCTGGCATCCAACCTGAGATATAGGTAAATTTATGACTCTGTTTCAGATTTAATCTCCTAGACTAGGTTTACCTCATCATTTCATTCAAAAGTAAAAATATCTTCTCCCTCATGGTATATAATCTCAAAACATTAAATATCCATTTTATAATAATTAATAAATTCAGGTTTGAAGAATAACCTGTCCTCTAGGAAGTTATTATCTACCTAATAAAGGTTAGGAGTAGTCAGAACATAGGGGGAAATTTGGAGTCCAAAAATCTTCCTCCTAAATTTCTAGATGTTATAACTGAAGGCTAAAGTTAAAATGCAAATTTAACTTGAGGGATAACACATTAAGCTATTAGTAGCCATTAATATCTTAAATGAGCTTTTCTGTTTCTTATAAGAGTGTAAGATTAGTAGGAAATAAGAAGCAGGATGCATTAAAGTTGATGAGGGAAAAGAAGAAAAGATCAGGAGTTAGGTAACTGCCATGAAGGTAGAGTCCAACACTAGGGAGCCTAAGGTAGGGTTACAAATAGTGCAAAATTTTACAAAAATTTTAGTCACAAGATGCAAGTTGTACTCCTGACATTTACACTTACTAACCATGTGGTCAAGATCATGGCCACTTATTTAACCTTTCTGAATCTCAGTTTCTTCATTTTAAAATTGAGAAAAATACTTGCACTACATTGGAGAATAGTGAGTAAGGTACTTTGTTAGTTGTAAAATAGCATAGAAACTTGAAAGATACTGATGATGGCAGTAATGGATTCATGTAAGTAGGAGAGGCACTACAGAAAAGCAGTTGAAGAGGCAGGCAATGAAGACAAATTTCACCATTTTGTTTAGTGTCACTTTCAATTAAGAAATCAAAAGGACTGCTTAACCTAGCTAGTAGTTTACAGACATATTCAAATAAGAAAGAAATGATTGCCACTATATATTTTTAAAATTCCAAAAAAAACCCCCAAAGAAATACTGAAATTATTACCTTTTTTTTGGTGATGAAAAGTTATAGGTTGAACTTCATATTGCTGTGGATGTGGAGTTCTATTTATTCTACTGGTTTCTTTCCAGCAGTTAAAAACCAGTAGAGTAGCCAGTGGGAAATCAGCACTAGAGTCCCAACATTCTAGAAAACTGATAACAATTAGCATCACAGTTGAAAATGAAGTATATATAACCATATTAATATAAATCTTCTGAAATAATGAAGATGTAAAGTTTTGTTTTGTTTTTAATATATCCCCTTTCTTAAAAAGAATTAGGTTTCTGAATAATTAAAAGAGCTATTAAATTTAAAAAAATTTGGGGAAATATTCTACATCCACCATCCTTAAATATTATGCAATCAAAAATTAAGTTAAATACCAGGGAATGTAAGTTATGATAGGGTATATTTTGGGATATTTTATCCTAGCAATCTCTTGCATTTTTTTCTATCTCTGTCTGTTCCAGATAGGTGCCAATGGTGCCAAACATGTGCTGATGTGTACTATCAATGGATCTGAACCTAGGACCTACCAGGTAAAAAGAAAATCAGAGTTGCTAGGGCTCCCTCTCCTTTGCTCTTAATGGCAGAGAGAGTAATTAATTTTCTGATGTAAGGCAGAAGACTATTCGAAGAAAAGTTATGAACCTCTTAAATAATCATTTAAATAAACATCAGAAGAGGAAGAGTATTGCTGTTCACCCTTTCTTCTTCTTTACTTTCTTTCTTTTCACCTCTTCTGACTTCTAAGTCTCTTAAAAATGATAATCCAGTTGCCTCAAAGCATCAGAAGTGGCATGTTTCCTTAACATTCATGATACTCAAAAGTAAGAATACTTCACATTTCTGTAGAAAATTTAAAGTAAGGAGTAAGAACATTTTCTTCTTCCTTTCCAAGACAGCCAATCATGGTTTAAGGAATAGTACAGCAGAAAAGATCATCAGGAAGAGCCATCTTCTTCATGATTGGACTTGTGCTAATATAATGAAAATAATGATGCTACCTAATTCATTTACATTTTTAGTGCCACATCAAACAAACTCTGAAGTGGCTACATTTGTAGAACCACATTAAAATAAATAACAAAATTCATTTGGAGAAATAGAGTTCAAGAATCTCAAGGTAATAATGAGGGAAAAATAGATGTGAAGGGAAACCTTAACTGTTCTGGTTTAGTCTTGATTTAGGTTGGTCTGGTGTTTCAGGGTTGAGATTAGAATTAAAATAGAGTGAAGTCAATATAACAGTTAAGAAAAAAAGTATACTCAAAAATATCATGGGAAAATATTCAACAAAGATAAAGCATTGAATCAGTGTATTTCAGCTCCTCTTGCCTCTAAATTTGCCATCGTGGCTCATATGGCCAGAAGGATGTATTGACTCTCTAAATTTGGGATAATACATAAAGCAAGCCAGAGGAATGTTGACTAAGCAGACTGTTCCTGTGCTGGACTTTGCCTTCAGCAACTACGAATCTACATTAATGGTTTGGACCATGGTCCCATATATCATTTAAGACCAGAGGATAGTTTCATTGCCTTTTTTTTGCTTTTTGAAGGGCAATTGGGGTTAAGCAACTTGCCCAAGGTCACATGGCTAGGTGTGTGTGTGTGTGTGTGTGTGTGTGTGTGTGTGTGTGTGTGTGTGTGTGTGTTTGTTAAGGGTCTGAGACCGGATTTGAACTCAGGTCCTCCTGAATCCAGGGCCGGTGCTCTCTTCACTGTGCCACCTAGCTGCCCCCATTTCATTGCCTTTTTAGGGAAAAAAACTCTTATGAGGCAGGAACCTTCTAGTCTTCTCATTAATTGATATTAATACTGTTGCCCTTGCATTGCTAGATCTCAGACTATAGTTCAAAACATTTATTAGCAAAATTATTTGGTAATGGTCAGAAAAGAGAAAAGTTAATCAATGGAACACACCAAGAAGCAATCAGAGTAACTCACTGTTTAATAAACCTAAGAACACAAACTTCCATGGAAGTGGCTCCATTTTCAATAGAAACTGCTAAGAAAATGCCAAAGCAGTTCAGTAGAAATCAAAACGATATGTTCTATGGTATGCAGATAAACAAAAGGCCACATCTTTTAGAAAAATAAGAGGAAGAGTAAAGGAAATATCTTTCTTTCACAGTTATGATGAGGGGATAAGAGGTAAATAAAAAAAAAACATAGAGGTAATTATAAATGACAAAATAGACTATTAAAATTACATAAAATTGAAAAGACTTTGTCCCTCTAAAATCAATGCAGCTAGAATAAGAAGAAAAAATACATAACAAGTATCTGGTTAATTTAATACATTTAAACAAATATTTATCAAGTTCTACTATATGCAAGAAACTATTAGGCCCTGGGAATATAAAGACAAAAACCAAATAGTGACTGCTTTCAATGAATTATATTTAACTGGGGAAGAAGGAGGAGGTACACAGAGAAATAAATACAAAGCAAAAGAATTTCAGGAAGTACAAAACAACAAATAATAATTTAGAAAAGGCCTTATATTATGTAGTATATAGTACTTGAACACTGCCTTGAAAAAAGAGATTCTAAGAAGCAGAGGTAAAAGGAGGGGATGTGTTCCAAACATGAACACAGCTGGTAAAAAGATGTAATGTTATGTACAGGGAACAACTAATAGGCCAGATATATCATAATAGGTAGATACATAGGGAATTGATATAAATATATAAGAGTAATGGCTATTCCCCAATAGATAAGTAGACAAAGAATATTGACACTTTTTGAAAGAAGAAAGATAAGCTATTAACCTTCACAAGAAGGAATGTTCTTAGTTGTTCATAAGAAAAAATGCTAAGCAAAATAACTCTGAAATTCCCTCTCACATTGAAGCAGATCAACAAAGATGATAAGAGACAAAATGATACTGGTTGGATGGGCTGTAGAAGACAGGCATACTAATACTGAGTATTGGTAGAGGTGAAAAATATTTTGCAGCTATGTTAGAAATCTTTCTAAAATAAGCAATACCACGACTGTATGTATATTTCAAGAAGATCAAAGACAGAGGGAAAGTTCCTATGTATATGAAAATATTTATGTAAGTGTTGCTATAGTAGGATTACCCCATGCATAACATAGAGAAGGAGTACCCAGTTATGGGTGAAATCTGGTACTCCCTATGTTAAAAATAATAATGTGAAAATGTGTGATTCTTGTCATGTTTCTAATTTCCCCCTGTTTATCACTTTAGAAAACTATTCCAATGAAAACTATTCCTGCTTTCCATTATGTTTGTAGCAAGTTTAGGGAAGGGGGAGTTGCAGGTTGGAGGAAAGAAAAGGAGGCAGAGAATTAAAAAAAATGGAATATTTACCATTTTTATTCTGTACTTAATTTTGCCCCTAATATCTATCCTGCAAATAATATCAGAGAGCGAAAGACACCCCCCCCCCCCACCACACACACACACAGACAGAGAGAGAGACTGAGAGACAGAGGAACAGAGATAGATAGAGAGAGAAGTGCTCTAATTTGTTTTATCCAGCAGTGGGATGACTAGTGGTTTGACAGAAAGCACAATAAGGAAGGAAAGCACAAAATGCTATCTAGTACAATTCATTGGAAATCTCTGGAGTATCACTGACCTTAAGAGCATGACTTTTTTCTGTTTAGACATAGGAGAGGGGGTCATTAATAGAGTGAGTTCTTCCATGGCTTAAAGATGTGGGGTGGGAGAGGAAAGATGTCTTTGAAGAGTTATATCACCAAACCATAGTTCCTCATCATTGTCAACCACTATACACACCATGTTTCCCTCAGAAACGGCAACTAATTGTTCACCATGGTGTTTCTGAATCAAAGAACCAGGGAAAACCTGGGCACCATTACCTCCCTAGAGATCCCTAAGATGGAGGACATGCTCAAACATACTCAACTCTGCCTCTTCCTCCTTTTTCTGGTATTTTCTCTCAGAATTCTCCATGAACAGTTCAAATCACCTTTACATTGACCTTCCAGGAGTCCTAGTGCAAAAACACCCCTTGCTGGTGGATTCTGGGAGGGCTGTGCATTACAAAGCAGAGCTACATTCATCCCTGGAGCCAGAAATTTCACATTCCCTTTAAAAAATCTGCCAGTGAATGTTTGGAACTTGTAATTGTAAAGCATAAACATAAGCAGTAACACTTTAAAAGAATAAGAATAATTTTCCTGGCCTCTCAGATAAGCATCTGAGTGATCTGGTACTATTATAGACAAATGAAAATAAAAGTAAATGCACTAGATGAAGTAATATACAAATTATCGTTTGACAGAGTACTTCAGTGACAAAATACTTAGACTATATTCAGGACATAGTATATGCATATCTCAAGAATATATTATATCTATAGTATACAGCAAAAAATCACCAGCTGTAAAGTAGACAAATAAAAGATGGTTTGGTATATCAGTATCAATAAGGCTACAAAACCAGTGTAGCTAAAGTCATTAGCATATACACAAATTAATATTGAGCAAAACAATTAACAAACATTGCTATGCAACAATGATAACATAAGTACATAAGCAAATGAACTTAATAACAACATAAAAAATAAAGTTAAAAAATTCACTACTCATATGCAACAATAAACACATGCAATTACATGTAAGGCACACTTCACATGTGTAATCTTTAGTATTGCCCCAGATAAAGGGGTAACTGCTTCTTCAGGTTCAGTGTAACATCATAAGTTAGACTAGTGTCCAGAAGGTGGTTCTAGTTTCTCTGTCACTTGTTGACCTCTTTCCCTCTCTATTCCTTTACCTGAGCTAGTAGATGGTATGCAATATCATTATAGGTTTGCTTCTCTACATCTGAACTTATAGAAGGGTCAGGATGGCTATTAATATTTTCAGATTATGGGTTCCATTTGTACCCTCTTTAGTTCTAAGCAAAGTCTAAGCAAGAAAAGAGCTGTTTCTGAGTTCAGTTGTTTTACCGTGTCCGAACCAATTTGGAGGTAATAAATAGTATCAATGTCTCCTTCACTGGAAATGTTGCTTTTGAACTATATATCTAGTACAAATAGTCCTGGTATCTCTGGTGTTCAGCATATGCAAATATAAGGATTCATCACTTTTCTTAATCTATTCATTGGAAAGTCCAAATAACTCTCCTATTTGTTGTAAGTAATTACCTCAATAGGGCCTCCTCTGATCTCTGGGGCTAGTCTATAAAACCAAAAATTGTCAAGTATTTACCAAGAACTTAGTATCGATTAGCTTTCTATCAGTCAGGTAAACTTTGAACCCCCTGAATAGCAAGGTTCCTAAATAGAAGCCTATCTCTTTGTTGAAAGTGTTGACAACATACTCTTACGTCATATCATCACATATTTCTGTCATTGCTCTTTTGAAATGAGGTTGTATCTACTTGCTAGGCTTAGTCAAACTTCTCTTTCAGCTGAGAAATGTACTGACTATGAGTATTTATATTATCTACTTCATCTGAAACTCCATAACAGAAGTCAATATGTACCTAAACATAAACAAGTCTAGTGTAAAATCTGTACCATCATTTGTGGTAGAATTGTACACATGTATAACAGTAAATAAAGCTTTGGACTTGGAGTCAGGAAGAGCTGAATTCAAATTCAGTTTCATATTCATACTGGCTGTGTGATCCAGGACAAGGCACTTGACATCTCTTTGCCTCAGTTTCCTCATTTGTAAAATGAGGTTAATACTAATATCTACTTCCCAGGGTTATTGGGAGGTTAAGATGATATAACATTTGTAAAGCACTTTGCAAACCAAATGCTATATAAATGCTGGCTATTATGATTTTTAGAATCTAACAGGGATTTGATGCATGCCCCAATTAGCTAACATGGAGGAATCTACATCAGAGGTGCCAGAGTCTTGTTTCTGGGTGAAGACATTTTCTGCATTTCCCTACCTCATGGATGAGAATGGTCCCTTTCCATTAGCTATATAGCCAGAGCAGGCTCCATCTTTAAAACTACTATCCTGGGACAGTTTCTTTATCTTTCCTAGAGTGTCCAAGGTTTTTTTTTTTTTTTTTTACAAATGCTTTATTAATTTCTGGTTTACATCATTTATTTCCTCCAGATTTTGAGTTACAATTTTTTCCCCATTTTCCCCCTACCCACCACCCCGGAATAGCAGTCCCACAAAATATCCCCTCATCCAATCTGCTCTCTCCCATATCTTCTCCCATACCCCGTTTGACTTTACCATTAGGGCGAGGTGAGTCTCTGTGCCCCAATGCCTGAACATCTTATCTCCTAATTACATGTAAAATAGGTTTAATAATAGTATTTATATATATTTGAAACATTTAATTTTAAAACCTCGAATTTCAGATCCATTCCCTTCCTCTCTTGTCACCCATTCCCTCTGGGAAGATAAGCAATTCAGTATGTGTTGTACATGTATAACTATGCAAAATATTGCCATAGTAGATGTATTGTAAAAGGCTGCTTATAATTCCCTCCCACCCATCCCACCCCCCACCTGGTCCATTCCCTACTTTGATCCTGTCCCTCTTTGTTAGTGGGTACTTCCAACCTCCCCTCCCCCCAGAATGCCCTCCCCTCCATCATCCCCCCTCTCATCCCCCTTCTCCCTACTCTCCAGCAGGGTGAGATATCCCATTTAGTATGTATGTCATTCTCTCCCTGAGCCAGAATCAATGAGAATATGGTTTTGCCTTCCTGTTCTTCCCCTCACTTGGAGCCACTTTCCCTTGCTTCTACATGAGATAGTTTACCCTACCCTGTGTCTCCCCATCTCCTCTTGCCACTTTCCTCTCTCACCTCTTAACTTCACCCCTTAAGTTTTATCCCTTCCCACCAAATTTAACCTGTGCCCTCTATCCATGTATAACTGTAAACATATATACATACATTCACATATGTATTCATATGCCCATATACCCTTCTTGCATTATTTTCATACTGAGAAAGGTTTCATCAGTCACAGTTATTGTTTTTCCATGTAGGGATGTAAATAGTTCAACTTTGATAAGTTCGTTTTGATTTCTTTTCCCTGATTACCTTCTCAGGCATCTCTTGCTTCTTGTGTCTGGATGTCAAATTTTCTATTCACTTCTGGTTTTTTGCTCAAGAATGCTTGAAAGTCCTCTATTCCACTGAATGACCATATTTTCCCCTGAAACAAAATACTCAGTTTTTCTGGGCAGGTAACCCTTGGCTTCAATCCCAGCTCTTTTGCCCTCTGGAATATCATATTCCATGCCTTTAGATCCCTCAGTGTAGAACTAGCTGCCAGGTCCTGGGCTATTCTGATTGTGTTTCCACAATATTGAAATTGTTTCTTCCTGGCTGCTTGTAGTATTTTCTCCTTGATCTGGGAATTCTGGAACCTGGCTATAATATTCCTGGGAGTTTTCTTTTGGGGATCTTTTTTAGGAGATGATCTCTGGATTCTTTCAATCTCTATTTTGCCCTCTGGGTCTAAAACATCAGGGCAATTTTCCTTGAGAATTTCTTGAAGGTTTATTTCTAGGTTCTTTCTTTGATCATGGCTTTCAGGTAGTACAATAATTTTTAAATTATCTCCCCTGGTTCTGTTTTCCAGATCAGTGGTTTTTCCCATGAGATATTTCACATTGCCTTCTATTCTTTCATTTGTTTGGATCTGTTTAACAGCATCTTGATTTCTCATAAAGTCATTGGCTTCCATTTGCTCCAGTCTAACTCTGAAGGAATGAATCTCCTCAGTGAGCTTTTGAGATTCTTTTTCCATCTGGCAAATTCGACTTTTTAAGGCATTCTTCTCCTCATTGCCCTTTTGGGCCTCCTTTGCCATTTGAGTTAATCTATTTTTTAGGTTATTTTCCTCAGTCAGGCTGTTGACTCTCATTTCATACTTTTTCTGCATCCTTCTCTTTTCTCTTCCCAATTTTTCCTCCACTTCTCTTATCTGCTTCTTAAGGTCCTCTATGGCCTGTCACCTGCTCATTTTTTCCTTTGGGGCTATTGGAGCAGGATTTCTGACCTCACAGTCCTCCTCCTGTTCCCTGCTTTGATCCTCTTTGCCCCCAAAATAGGAGTCTAATATTACATTTTTCTGTTTATTTTGTTTCCTTTGCCTAGGCAAGTTGCCACTTAATTACTTGACTTTAGGGCTTGTTGCCACAGTAGGACTCTGCCACCAGACAGGGAAGCTTCAGTCCCAAACATTGGGGTCTTCACAACTTCTGATTCTGACAAGTTGGATACCCAGCCCATATCTCACCCCAGAAAGCAATCCAGATCTAAGCAGGTTAAAGCAAGAGTGATTAACCCCCAAGACTGATTGCTGGATCTCCCTACAGTTCGAAGGCCAGGAGCTGATGCTGGCACTGAAGCTGCAAAATGGCAAGTGTCTCCTCAGTGGTTTCTAGCCCCCAGGGGAGGAAGCTGACTCGTTGCCCAAATACTGGTTCCAAATTCCATAGGGCACTAACCTCTTACTTTGTCCTAGGCATGTCTGTGTTGATAATTCTGGAATCACCACAGCTGCTGGTGTTCTGGTGTTCACAGCCTGTTGCTGGCCTGGTCACCCTGGGGCTAAAACTGTGGCTCATGCGGACCTGGGCTTGGCTCTCCATGCCCTGGGCTGACAGCTTCCAGAGCACTGTGCTGGCCCTCCCTGCAGGGCTACTGGGTTGTCCTCAGCGGGAGGTTAGTTTCTCTGTGTCATTCTGTGGGTGCTGGGGTTCCAGAAGTTGTTCAGAGTCTTCATTTACATAGTTTGGAAGTGGTGTGGGGCAGAGCACCTTGGAAGTGCTGTTTCTCGTGTCTAAGGGTTTTGAAAGTTCTTATAGCATGGGAGCTAAGAACTGAGTGGGAAGAAGATTATTTTACCCCTTCTCCATTTTAGGACCTGAGAAATGAAATTGATGTTTTATTCTGGTCTGTTTTGTTTGTCCTCTTCCCTTTCTTGGGACAGGCAGTGGAATCCCTGGACCCAGAATTGCTCCAGTGAAACCTTGGAGGCAGGATTCTGGGACAGATGCTGCAGATCCAGCAAGGCCAGTAAGGAAGCCCTGAGAAGCCAAGGTGCTTGGGACTTAAGCTCAAGGGGAGGTTTGGACTAGGAATTTTGTGGGACTGTGATACATAGGTGAGTTAACCTGCAACCTAATCTCCTTCCCCTTAGCAGGGTATGAGATTCAGGGGGAGAATCCCTAGGTATTGGGGTAGGGAGAGTTTGCATTTTAGATCTTGCTATACCTTTGAAATAAATAATCATTTGTGAAAGTTAATCTGACTGCTAAGTAATTAGATGAAACTGGGGTATAGAAGACTCCCTTAAAACTGAGGGATCAACTTCAGTGGGGGCCAAAGACAATGTCAGAGAGCCTAGATAACTAAAAATTCCCTCAAAGTTCTAGAGAACTCTGAAGGAAGAAAATATCCTTGAAATGTAATACACACCTAGTCTTTAGGCACTAGGGGCTAAGGTGATCACTGTTATATTAGAAATGACACATATAGATTCCACTGAGATTTTTATCTGACTTCTTTGCTACATTTAACAGTATTGACCTCTATCTCCCATATGACACTCCTCCATAGTGATACGTTATCATTAGTCTAACAGTTCCTTGTAAGTCTTTGCTGACTAATCAGATGGGCTTCTTAAATTTTTTCTACTCTTGACCCCTTTAGCACATCTTAAACTGTGGGTTGTGACCCCATATGAGGTCACAACCCACAGTGCAAGAAGTCTACATCACACATTCTAACATTGCTCTAGGAAGATCATTTGATTGCTGAGTAGATGAGAGTTGGGAATAGACTTGTGGCAGGGAGACCCACAAGCAGAATATTCCAGATGTCTAGGCATGAGGTAATGAGTGTGTACACAGGGTGGTGTAAGTATCAGAGGATAAAAGGGGATATATAAGAGAGACATTATGAAGGTAATATTGATAAGCCTTGGCAACAGATTAAATAAGGGTGTCGAGGGGAATGAAGGAGAATGAGAATGATGCTTAGGTTTTGAGACTAGGTGCTGAAGAATAGATTCTGGTACAATGATCTTAAGTTGCCTTGGAGGAGGTGAATGACAAAAATAGGAGTTTCTTTTTTTAATTAATTAAATTTATTTACATAAACTTATTTATTTTTTAAAATCAAATGCTTTATTAACTTCTAGTTTACATCATTCATTTCTGCAAGATTTTGAGTTACAAATTTTCTCCCCGTTTTTCACCTATGCACCACCCCAAAATAGTGATCCCACTGTATATCCCCTCCTCTAATCTGCTCTCTCCCATATCTTCTCCCATATCCCCTCCGACTTTCCTGGAGGGTATAGTGGATCTCTATGCCCTGGTGCCTGTATATCTTATTTCTCAGTTACATGTAAAATAATATTCATTATGCATATATATACACATATATGTATTAAACATTTCATTTTAAAACTTTTAATTCCTGATTCATTCCCTTCCTCCCTTGTCACCCGCACTTACTGGGAAGATAAGCAATTCAGTGCATGTGTAGCTATGCAAAACATTTCCATAGTGGATATATTGTAAAAGACTGACTATATTTTCCTCCCTCCTATCCCACCTCCCACTTGTTCTATTCTCTACTTTCATCCTGTCCCTTTTCAAAAGTGGGTGCTTCCATCTTCCCTCCCTCCGAGCCTGCTCTCCCTTCCATCATACCCTCTCTCATTCCTTTTCTCCCTACTCTCCTGTAGGGTGAGATATCTTATTTAGGGTGTACGTCATTCCCTCCCTGAGCCAAATTCAATGAGAATAAATCTGACCCATTCCCTTTTGCCTTCCGGTTCTTCCTATCCATTGTAACCATTTTTCCTTGCCTCTTTTATATGAGATAGTACACCCCATTCTTTCTATCCCCATCTCCTCTATTTATATTACTCTCTCACCTCCTAATTTCACCTTTTAAGTATCATCCCTTCCTATTAAATAGGTCCTGTGCCCTCTATCTATGCATATCTGTAATTATATATACATATACATATACACACACACACATACATATACACACACACACACACACTCACATATGTATTCATATGCCTATAAACTCCTTTTTTTTTTTTTTTTTTGGTTTTTGGAGGGCAATTGGGGTTAAGTAACTTGCCCAAGGCCACACGGCCAGGTTATGCCTATAAACTTCTGATAAAGACTATATATATATATATATTTATTTATTCCCTTCAACTATTTTCATACTGATAAAAGTTTCATCAGTTACAATGATCATTTTTCCATGTAGGAATGTAAATAGTTCAACTTTGATAAGTTCCTTTTGATTTCTTTTCCCTGATTACCTTCTCAAGCATCTCTTCTTGTGTCAGAATGTCAAATTTTCTATTCAACGCTGGTTTTTCCTCAAGAATGCTTGAAAGTCCTCTATTCCACTGAATGACCATATTTTCCCCTGTAACAAGATACTCAGTTTTGCTGAGTAGGTGGTTCTTGGTTTTAATCCCAGCTCTTTGGCCTCTGGAATATCATATTCCATGCCCTTTGATCCCTCAGTGTAGAAGCTGCCAGGTCCTGGGCTATTCTGATTGTATTTCCACAATATTGAAATTTTTTCTTCCTGCCTGCTTGTAATTCCTTGATCTGGGAATTCTGGAACCTGGCTATAATATTCCTAGGAGTTTTCTTTTGGGGATCTTTTTTAGGAGATGATCTCTGGATTCTTTCAACCTCTATTTCACCCTCTGGGTCTAAAATATCAGGGCAATTTTCCTTGAGAATTTCTTGAAGGGTGATTTCTAGGTTCTTTCTTTGATCATGGCTTTCAGGTAGTCCAATAATTTTTAAATTGTCTCTCCTGGATCTATTTTCCAGATCAGTGGATTTTCCCATGAGATATTTCACATTGCCTTCTAATCTTTTGTTTGTTTGGATCTGTTTAACAGCATCTTGATTTCTCATAAAGTCATTAGCTTCCATTTGCTCCAGTCTAACTCTGAAGGAATGAATATCTTCAGTGAGCTTTTGAGATTCTTTTTCCATTTGGCAAATTTGGCTTTTTAAGGCATTCTTCTCCTCATTGCCCTTTTGGGCCTCCTTTGCCATTTGAGTTAGTCTATTTTTTAAGGTGTTATTTTCCTCAGTCAGGCTGTTGACTCCCATTTCATACTTTTCCTGCATCTTTCTCATTTGTCATCCCAATTTTCCTCCACTTCTCTTAATTGATTTTTAAAGTCCTTCTTACTGTCCTCTATGGCCTGTAACCCTCTCATATTTTCCTTTGGGGCTTTTGATGCAGGATTTCTGACCTCACAGTCCTCCTCCTGGTCCATGCGTCAATATTCTTTGCCCCCCAAATAGGAGTCTAATGTTGCATTCTTCTGTTTATTTTGTTTCCTTTGCCTAGGCATATTGCCACTTAATTTCTTGACTTTAGGGCTTGTTGCCACAGTATGTCTCTGCCACCAGACAGGGGAGCTTCTGTCCCAAACATTGGAGTCTTTACAACTTCCAGAGGTATTAGTTGGGTGGCCTCTGTGAATCCTCCACACTCTCTGGCAAGCTGGATACCCACCCCAAGACCTCCACCCCAGACTACAATCCAGATCCAGGGAGGTTAAAGCAAGAGTGATTACCCCCCAAGACTGATTGCTGGATCTCCCTACAGTTCACAGGCCAGGAGCTGAAGCTGCCAGTGAAGCTGCAAAGTGGCGTCTGTGCCATGTCTCCTCAGCTGCTTCTCTCCCCCAGGGCAAGAAGCCAACAGGTCCCCCAAATTCTGGTCCCAAAGTCCATAGGGCACTAACCTCTCACTTTGTCCTAGGCGTATCTATGTTGATAATTTTGGAATCACCACAACTGCTTGTGTTCTGGGGTCCCTCCAGCCAGCTGCTGGCCAGGCCACCCTGGGGCTAAAACTGTGACTCAGGGGGGCCTGGGCTTCACTCCCAGAGTGAGGTGCTTTCAGTTCCCAGCAAGCTGCACTGGCCTCTCCCTGCAGGGCTGCTGGGTTGTCTTCATGGGGAGTTTAGCTTCTTTGTGTTGTTCTGTGGGTGCTGTAGCTCCAGAAGCTGTTGTTGTCCAGAAGAGTCCACCTTTTACATGGTTTGGAAGTGGTGTGGGCTGGAGTGGCTTGGAAGTGCAGTTCCTACTCTGCCATCTTCAAGAAATGCTTTTAAGTAGAAAAAAAATATAAGTACAGTGTGATTCAATTGAATCATAGAAAATTATCTCTTCTTTTTACCTAAAGGTTATAAAATTATGAATCTTAGTTATCATTTGTTATAAATGTTTGTTGTCCTACTGACATTTTTTTAATGTACTTTAAAATGAATGGCAATTATAGTCACTTAGTTTCTGGGAAAAGTAAAAAAGAACCAATACATTTTATTTTTTTGTGAAGTTCTTTGTGAAGTTCCTTGCCAGGCCCTCTGGATCTTCAGCTTTGTCAATGCCATAAAATCTCAGTAGGTCTGTGAAAGAAGCTGCAAGAATATATATGAATAATGAAAACTATGTAAATTCTAAAATAGTGAATTGATTTACCAGGCAACTGAGATAGTCTTCTTTAATACAAACATTCACAGCTGAAATGGAGGATAACTTGCAAATTTGTTTGTAGTAGAGAAGTGATTCATGTGATGACTTGTCTGATTACTAATTATGTAAATTATGAAATTGCCCTTAAAATACACGAATTGCTTTTATATCTTTAAACCAACTTCGTACTGAAAAGTATTAGTTTAAAGCATTTTCTTACCACAATGGTTAATATCCAATGCCTTAAAATATCCAAACTAATACAAATTAGTTTCTCTTGGGTTTTTGAGTGAGTTGTTATTTATTCATATTAATGTAAATCTATAGTTTGTGATTATTTTCTTAAATATTTATTGATTGATTTTCACACCAGGATACCTAAACTCAAAAAAGTAAAATAGTGAATGAATTCTTTTGGGGAAATAGAGTGGTATGAACTTAATAAGAACTGAAGGCAAATGTTTTGATTTATTGAAAAGTAACTGGTATCACAAGAAAAAAACTGTACCTTTCCCTAACTGTAAACAATGGAACTTGATATGTAAAGTGGGGCAATCATTTGATTTTCTTTGAGTGTTTAGTTCAGATATTATTGATTGCTATTAAGCCAATATGCCACCATTCAAGTGAAATCCTGAGAACTGCTGGAAGAGTGCCTTCCATGAAATGCTGCTTCTGAGGTTGAGAATATGACCTCACAGAGGTAATAAAAGGATCATTTTGACTTAGTTTCCCTATATGCTATTTCCTTTTTGAATAGGAATGTTTTGCAAGCTGGTTGATTCCGAACCTGGCATGATGCTTTCCCAAAAGACGTTTGTAATCATAACAATTCAGGGGAGTATATAAGGTCAATCTGTGACTTTAGTCTCAGACTCATGGGAAGAGTCCTGATTTTGTTTAGCCTTCCTCATTGGTGACACAGGATTATTTTAAGGGAAAATAGAGTAGTAAGATACACCTTTATTCTTCATCCTGACATAAAAATTATCCAAGAGTTCACTGATTAGGTACTGCTATTAATTACTTAATCAATGAGGAAGGCTAATGATGCCTGGTGCCTTAAGGGGAATTAAAGTAAATGGGACAAAGTTGTCCCGCCATTTTTTTTTTCATTGGTGTGATAGACAGGTTAGACCAAACCTTTGGCAAATGGTATGAAAATATCAGGGGTGTAGACTGTGTTAAGAGAAGACTACTACCTCGGGTGTGAAGGCTTCCAAGCACTTTTCAGGATGCTTATCCACCTTTGGTATCTACCTACCACCCAGCTCTCACCTATCACTCCAAGAAGCTCTAGCATGTTGCAGTGAAATGATAAATCATTTCAGCAGATGGGCTAGACAAGATTGAGGACAATCAAGACATCTCAAACCCATTGGTGAGTGAGAGGAGCTGTCTACCCTAAGTATGTGAAGACTTTCCCCAACAGAATGGGTAGATATGGATAATTTATTACAACCACCACGAAGTAGATATTATGGAATGCTTAGAGCTTGGTTGGATATCAAAGATGCCAAGGTTATTTACTGCATTCTGAAACATCGTCAGTTGTTTTGACTTTGTCTTGCCACCAGACTTTGATGACTCTGGAAGAGAGACTGAAGTCAATGAATTAATGCAATCCGGCATCACTTGAATCCATGTATGCACGAATCTAAAGACATAACCCATACTAGTTTACGATTTTTACTCATACCAAAGTTCTGTGGTGAAAGACAAGAGATTTTTCAGCAGATACACTGGAAACTTTAGTCACAACCCAGTACAAAGGTGCCCCAGGTCATATGGTCATTCTTTTCTTTCTTTCTTTT